>CM031373.1:56238689-56649409 GCA_018208015.1 Medicago ruthenica
TACTTAGCTTACTAACAAAGCTAACTATGGTTAGACAATCCTTTGGTTATCAAAGGTTTGACCTTTCTTCCAATTGGATGAAAACTCAATTTGAAACATTATTTTAGTCAACTTACTTGTTCATTAGTTCTATATTCATCCTACTAGTCGAATTGAATTATTGTAACACTTTGCTAAACAAGCAAACTAACTATCCTTTTTATAAAACAAGTTTTGACCTTTCTTCTAACTCGATGAAAACTCGATTTAAACATTATTTTAGTCAAGTTACTTGTTCATTTGATCTATAATAATCAAACGTTGACTATTATACTAATCAAATTAACTATAGTAAGACTTAGCTTACAAAGTAAGCTAACGTGGTTAGATCATTCTTTGGTCATAAAAGGTTTTTCCTTTCATTTAATTGGATGAAAACTCAATTTGAAACATTATTTTAGTCTTGTTACTTGTTCATTAGTACTATATTCATCCTACTTTAACTATTACACTAGTCTAATTAACCATAGTAATACTTAGCTTACTAACAAAGCTAACTATGGTTAGACAATCCTTTGGTTATCAAAGGTTTGAACTTTCTTCCAATTGATTGAAAATTCAATTAGAAACATTATTTTAGTCAACTTACTTGTTCATTAGTTCTATATTCATACTACTTTAACTATTACACTGGTCGAATTTAACTATTGTAGCACTTTGCTTAATAATCAAACTAATTATCGTTTTTATATAACAAGTTTTGACCTTTCTTCTAACTAGATGAAAACTCGATTTAAACATTATTTTAGTCAAGTTACTTGTTCATTAGTACTATATTCATCCTACTTTAACTATTACACTAGTTTATTTAACCATAGTAATGCTTAGCTTACTAACAAAGCTAACTATGGTTAGACAATCCTTTGGTTATCAAAGGTTTGACCTTTCTTCCAATTGGATGAAAACTCAACTTGAAACACTATTTTAGTCAACTTACTTGTTCATTAGTTCTATATTCATCCTACTAGTCGAATTGAATTATTGTAACACTTTGCTAAATAATCAAACTAACTATCCTTTTTATAAAACAAGTTTTGACCTTTCTTCTAACTAGATGAAAACTCGATTTAAACATTATTTTAGTCAAGTTACTTGTTCATTTGATCTATAATAATCAAACGTTGACTATTATACTAATCAAATTAACTATAGTAAGACTTAGCTTACAAAGTAAGCTAACGTGGTTAGATCATTCTTTGGTCATAAAAGGTTTTTCCTTTCATTTAATTGGATGAAAACTCAATTTGAAACATTATTTTAGTCTTGTTACTTGTTCATTAGTACTATATTCATCCTACTTTAACTATTACACTAGTCTAATTAACCATAGTAATACTTAGCTTACTAACAAAGCTAACTATGGTTAGACAATCCGTTGGTTATCAAAGGTTTGAACTTTCTTCCATTTGATTGAAAATTCAATTAGAAACATTATTTTAGTCAACTTACTTGTTCATTAGTTCTATATTCATACTACTTTAACTATTACACTAGTCGAATTTAACTATTGTAGCACTTTGCTTAGTAATCAAACTAATTATCGTTTTTATAAAACAAGTTTTGACCTTTCTTCTAACTAGATGAAAACTCGATTTAAACATTATTTTAGTCAAGTTACTTGTTCATTAGTACCATATTCATCCTACTTTAACTATTACACTAGTTTATTTAACCATAGTAATACTTAGCTTACTAACAAAGCTAACTATGGTTAGACAATCCTTTGGTTATCAAAGGTTTGACCTTTCTTCCAATTGGATGAAAACTCAATTTGAAACATTATTTTAGTCAACTTACTTGTTCATTAGTTCTATATTCATCCTACTTTAACTATTACACTAGTCGAATTGAACTATTGTAACACTTTGCTAAATAATCAAACTAACTATCCTTTTTATAAAACAAGTTTTGACCTTTCTTCTAACTCGATGAAAACTCGATTTAAACATTATTTTAGTCAAGTTACTTGTTCATTTGATCTATAATAATCAAACGTTGACTATTATACTAATCAAATTAACTATAGTAAGACTTAGCTTACAAAGTAAGCTAACGTGGTTAGATCATTCTTTGGTCATAAAAGGTTTTTCCTTTCATTTAATTGGATGAAAACTCAATTTGAAACATTATTTTAGTCTTGTTACTTGTTCATTAGTACTATATTCATCCTACTTTAACTATTACACTAGTCTAATTAACCATAGTAATACTTAGCTTACTAACAAAGCTAACTATGGTTAGACAATCCTTTGGTTATCAAAGGATTTGAACTTTCTTCCAATTGATTGAAAATTCAATTAGAAACATTATTTTAGTCAACTTACTTGTTCATTAGTTCTATATTCATACTACTTTAACTATTACACTAGGTCGAATTTAACTATTGTAGCACTTTGCTTAATAATCAAACTAATTATCGTTTTTATATAACAAGTTTTGACCTTTCTTCTAACTAGATGAAAACTCGATTTAAACATTATTTTAGTCAAGTTACTTGTTCATTAGTACTATATTCATCCTACTTTAACTATTACACTAGTTTATTTAACCATAGTAATGCTTAGCTTACTAACAAAGCTAACTATGGTTAGACAATCCTTTGGTTATCAAAGGTTTGACCTTTCTTCCAATTGGATGAAAACTCAACTTGAAACATTATTTTAGTCAACTTACTTGTTCATTAGTTCTATATTCATCCTACTAGTCGAATTGAATTATTGTAACACTTTGCTAAATAATCAAACTAACTATCCTTTTTATAAAACAAGTTTTGACCTTTCTTCTAACTCGATGAAAACTCGATTTAAACATTATTTTAGTCAAGTTACTTGTTCATTTGATCTATAATAATCAAACGTTGACTATTATACTAATCAAATTAACTATAGTAAGACTTAGCTTACAAAGTAAGCTAACGTGGTTAGATCATTCTTTGGTCATAAAAGGTTTTTCCTTTCATTTAATTGGATGAAAACTCAATTTGAAACATTATTTTAGTCTTGTTACTTGTTCATTAGTACTATATTCATCCTACTTTAACTATTACACTAGTCTAATTAACCATAGTAATACTTAGCTTACTAACAAAGCTAACTATGGTTAGACAATCCTTTGGTTATCAAAGGTTTGAACTTTCTTCCAATTGATTGAAAATTCAATTAGAAACATTATTTTAGTCAACTACTTGTTCATTAGTTCTATATTCATACTACTTTAACTATTACACTAGTCGAATTTAACTATTGTAGCACTTTGCTTAATAATCAAACTAATTATCGTTTTTATATAACAAGTTTTGACCTTTCTTCTAACTAGATGAAAACTCGATTTAAACATTATTTTAGTCAAGTTACTTGTTCATTAGTACCATATTCACCCTACTTTAACTATTACACTAGTTTATTTAACCATAGTAATACTGAGCTTACTAACAAAGCTAACTATGGTTAGACAATCCTTTGGTTATCAAAGGTTTGAACTTTCTTCCAATTGATTGAAAATTCAATTAGAAACATTATTTTAGTCAACTTGTTCATTAGTTCTATATTCATACTACTTTAACTATTACACTAGTCGAATTTAACTATTGTAGCACTTTGCTTAATAATCAAACTAATTATCGTTTTTATATAACAAGTTTTGACCTTTCTTCTAACTAGATGAAAACTCGATTTAAACATTATTTTAGTCAAGTTACTTGTTCATTAGTACCATATTCACCCTACTTTAACTATTACACTAGTTTATTTAACCATAGTAATACTGAGCTTACTAACAAAGCTAACTATGGTTAGACAATCCTTTGGTTATCAAAGGTTTGAACTTTCTTCCAATTGATTGAAAATTCAATTAGAAACATTATTTTAGTCAACTTGTTCATTAGTTCTATATTCATACTACTTTAACTATTACACTAGTCGAATTTAACTATTGTAGCACTTTGCTTAATAATCAAACTAATTATCGTTTTTATATAACAAGTTTTGACCTTTCTTCTAACTAGATGAAAACTCGATTTAAACATTATTTTAGTCAAGTTACTTGTTCATTAGTACCATATTCACCCTACTTTAACTATTACACTAGTTTATTTAACCATAGTAATACTTAGCTTACTAACAAAGCTAACTATGGTTAGACAATCCTTTGGTTATCAAAGGTTTGACCTTTCTTCCAATTGGATGAAAACTCAATTTGAAACATTATTTTAGTCAACTTACTTGTTCATTAGTTCTATATTCATCCTACTAGTCGAATTGAATTATTGTAACACTTTGCTAAATAATCAAACTAACTATCCTTTTTATAAAACAAGTTTTGACCTTTCTTCTAACTCGATGAAAACTCGATTTAAACATTATTTTAGTCAAGTTACTTGTTCATTTGATCTATAATAATCAAACGTTGACTATTATACTAATCAAATTAACTATAGTAAGACTTAGCTTACAAAGTAAGCTAACGTGGTTAGATCATTCTTTGGTCATAAAAGGTTTTTCCTTTCATTTAATTGGATGAAAACTCAATTTGAAACATTATTTTAGTCTTGTTACTTGTTCATTAGTACTATATTCATCCTACTTTAACTATTACACTAGTCTAATTAACCATAGTAATACTTAGCTTACTAACAAAGCTAACTATGGTTAGACAATCCTTTGGTTATCAAAGGTTTGAACTTTCTTCCAATTGATTGAAAATTCAATTAGAAACATTATTTTAGTCAACTTACTTGTTCATTAGTTCTATATTCATACTACTTTAACTATTACACTAGGTCGAATTTAACTATTGTAGCACTTTGCTTAATAATCAAACTAATTATCGTTTTTATATAACAAGTTTTGACCTTTCTTCTAACTAGATGAAAACTCGATTTAAACATTATTTTAGTCAAGTTACTTGTTCATTAGTACCATATTCACCCTACTTTAACTATTACACTAGTTTATTTAACCATAGTAATACTTAGCTTACTAACAAAGCTAACTATGGTTAGACAATCCTTTGGTTATCAAAGGTTTGACCTTTCTTCCAATTGGATGAAAACTCAATTTGAAACATTATTTTAGTCAACTTACTTGTTCATTAGTTCTATATTCATCCTACTAGTCGAATTGAATTATTGTAACACTTTGCTAAATAATCAAACTAACTATCCTTTTTATAAAACAAGTTTTGACCTTTCTTCTAACTCGATGAAAACTCGATTTAAACATTATTTTAGTCAAGTTACTTGTTCATTTGATCTATAATAATCAAACGTTGACTATTATACTAATCAAATTAACTATAGTAAGACTTAGCTTACAAAGTAAGCTAACGTGGTTAGATCATTCTTTGGTCATAAAAGGTTTTTCCTTTCATTTAATTGGATGAAAACTCAATTTGAAACATTATTTTAGTCTTGTTACTTGTTCATTAGTACTATATTCATCCTACTTTAACTATTACACTAGTCTAATTAACCATAGTAATACTTAGCTTACTAACAAAGCTAACTATGGTTAGACAATCCTTTGGTTATCAAAGGTTTGAACTTTCTTCCAATTGATTGAAAATTCAATTAGAAACATTATTTTAGTCAACTTACTTGTTCATTAGTTCTATATTCATACTACTTTAACTATTACACTGGTCGAATTTAACTATTGTAGCACTTTGCTTAATAATCAAACTAATTATCGTTTTTATATAACAAGTTTTGACCTTTCTTCTAACTAGATGAAAACTCGATTTAAACATTATTTTAGTCAAGTTACTTGTTCATTAGTACTATATTCATCCTACTTTAACTATTACACTAGTTTATTTAACCATAGTAATGCTTAGCTTACTAACAAAGCTAACTATGGTTAGACAATCCTTTGGTTATCAAAGGTTTGACCTTTCTTCCAATTGGATGAAAACTCAACTTGAAACATTATTTTAGTCAACTTACTTGTTCATTAGTTCTATATTCATCCTACTAGTCGAATTGAATTATTGTAACACTTTGCTAAATAATCAAACTAACTATCCTTTTTATAAAACAAGTTTTGACCTTTCTTCTAACTAGATGAAAACTCGATTTAAACATTATTTTAGTCAAGTTACTTGTTCATTTGATCTATAATAATCAAACGTTGACTATTATACTAATCAAATTAACTATAGTAAGACTTAGCTTACAAAGTAAGCTAACGTGGTTAGATCATTCTTTGGTCATAAAAGGTTTTTCCTTTCATTTAATTGGATGAAAACTCAATTTGAAACATTATTTTAGTCTTGTTACTTGTTCATTAGTACTATATTCATCCTACTTTAACTATTACACTAGTCTAATTAACCATAGTAATACTTAGCTTACTAACAAAGCTAACTATGGTTAGACAATCCGTTGGTTATCAAAGGTTTGAACTTTCTTCCATTTGATTGAAAATTCAATTAGAAACATTATTTTAGTCAACTTACTTGTTCATTAGTTCTATATTCATACTACTTTAACTATTACACTAGTCGAATTTAACTATTGTAGCACTTTGCTTAATAATCAAACTAATTATCGTTTTTATATAACAAGTTTTGACCTTTCTTCTAACTAGATGAAAACTCGATTTAAACATTATTTTAGTCAAGTTACTTGTTCATTAGTACTATATTCATCCTACTTTAACTATTACACTAGTTTATTTAACCATAGTAATACTTAGCTTACTAACAAAGCTAACTATGGTTAGACAATCCTTTGGTTATCAAAGGTTTGACCTTTCTTCCAATTGGATGAAAACTCAATTTGAAACATTATTTTAGTCAACTTACTTGTTCATTAGTTCTATATTCATCCTACTTTAACTATTACACTAGTCGAATTGAACTATTGTAACACTTTGCTAAATAATCAAACTAACTATAGTAAGACTTAGCTTACAAAGTAAGCTAACGTGGTTAGATCATTCTTTGGTCATAAAAGGTTTTTCCTTTCATTTAATTGGATGAAAACTCAATTTGAAACATTATTTTAGTCTTGTTACTTGTTCATTAGTACTATATTCATCCTACTTTAACTATTACACTAGTCTAATTAACCATAGTAATACTTAGCTTACTAACAAAGCTAACTATGGTTAGACAATCCTATGGTTATCAAAGGTTTGAACTTTCTTCCAATTGATTGAAAATTCAATTAGAAACATTATTTTAGTCAACTTACTTGTTCATTAGTTCTATATTCATACTACTTTAACTATTACACTAGTCGAATTTAACTATTGTAGCACTTTGCTTAGTAATCAAACTAATTATCGTTTTTATAAAACAAGTTTTGACCTTTCTTCTAACTAGATGAAAACTCGATTTAAACATTATTTTAGTCAAGTTACTTGTTCATTAGTACCATATTCATCCTACTTTAACTATTACACTAGTTTATTTAACCATAGTAATACTTAGCTTACTAACAAAGCTAACTATGGTTAGACAATCCTTTGATTATCAAAGGTTTGACCTTTCTTCCAATTGGATGAAAACTCAATTTGAAACATTATTTTAGTCAACTTACTTGTTCATTAGTTCTATATTCATCCTACTTTAACTATTACACTAGTCGAATTGAACTATTGTAACACTTTGCTAAATAATCAAACTAACTATCCTTTTTATAAAACAAGTTTTGACCTTTCTTCTAACTCGATGAAAACTCGATTTAAACATTATTTTAGTCAAGTTACTTGTTCATTTGATCTATAATAATCAAACGTTGACTATTATACTAATCAAATTAACTATAGTAAGACTTAGCTTACAAAGTAAGCTAACGTGGTTAGATCATTCTTTGGTCATAAAAGGTTTTTCCTTTCATTTAATTGGATGAAAACTCAATTTGAAACATTATTTTAGTCTTGTTACTTGTTCATTAGTACTATATTCATCCTACTTTAACTATTACACTAGTCTATCTAACCATAGTAATACTTAGCTTACTAACAAAGCTAACTATGGTTAGACAATCCTTTGGTTATCAAAGGTTTGAACTTTCTTCCAATTGATTGAAAATTCAATTAGAAACATTATTTTAGTCAACTTGTTCATTAGTTCTATATTCATACTACTTTAACTATTACACTAGTCGAATTTAACTATTGTAGCACTTTGCTTAATAATCAAACTAATTATCGTTTTTATATAACAAGTTTTGACCTTTCTTCTAACTAGATGAAAACTCGATTTAAACATTATTTTAGTCAAGTTACTTGTTCATTAGTACCATATTCACCCTACTTTAACTATTACACTAGTTTATTTAACCATAGTAATACTTAGCTTACTAACAAAGCTAACTATGGTTAGACAATCCTTTGGTTATCAAAGGTTTGACCTTTCTTCCAATTGGATGAAAACTCAATTTGAAACATTATTTTAGTCAACTTACTTGTTCATTAGTTCTATATTCATCCTACTAGTCGAATTGAATTATTGTAACACTTTGCTAAATAATCAAACTAACTATCCTTTTTATAAAACAAGTTTTGACCTTTCTTCTAACTCGATGAAAACTCGATTTAAACATTATTTTAGTCAAGTTACTTGTTCATTTGATCTATAATAATCAAACGTTGACTATTATACTAATCAAATTAACTATAGTAAGACTTAGCTTACAAAGTAAGCTAACGTGGTTAGATCATTCTTTGGTCATAAAAGGTTTTTCCTTTCATTTAATTGGATGAAAACTCAATTTGAAACATTATTTTAGTCTTGTTACTTGTTCATTAGTACTATATTCATCCTACTTTAACTATTACACTAGTCTAATTAACCATAGTAATACTTAGCTTACTAACAAAGCTAACTATGGTTAGACAATCCGTTGGTTATCAAAGGTTTGAACTTTCTTCCATTTGATTGAAAATTCAATTAGAAATATTATTTTAGTCAACTTACTTGTTCATTAGTTCTATATTCATACTACTTTAACTATTACACTAGTCGAATTTAACTATTGTAGCACTTTGCTTAATAATCAAACTAATTATCGTTTTTATATAACAAGTTTTGACCTTTCTTCTAACTAGATGAAAACTCGATTTAAACATTATTTTAGTCAAGTTACTTGTTCATTAGTACTATATTCATCCTACTTTAACTATTACACTAGTTTATTTAACCATAGTAATACTTAGCTTACTAACAAAGCTAACTATGGTTAGACAATCCTTTGGTTATCAAAGGTTTGACCTTTCTTCCAATTGGATGAAAACTCAATTTGAAACATTATTTTAGTCAACTTACTTGTTCATTAGTTCTATATTCATCCTACTTTAACTATTACACTAGTCGAATTGAACTATTGTAACACTTTGCTAAATAATCAAACTAACTATAGTAAGACTTAGCTTACAAAGTAAGCTAACGTGGTTAGATCATTCTTTGGTCATAAAAGGTTTTTCCTTTCATTTAATTGGATGAAAACTCAATTTGAAACATTATTTTAGTCTTGTTACTTGTTCATTAGTACTATATTCATCCTACTTTAACTATTACACTAGTCTAATTAACCATAGTAATACTTAGCTTACTAACAAAGCTAACTATGGTTAGACAATCCTATGGTTATCAAAGGTTTGAACTTTCTTCCAATTGATTGAAAATTCAATTAGAAACATTATTTTAGTCAACTTACTTGTTCATTAGTTCTATATTCATACTACTTTAACTATTACACTAGTCGAATTTAACTATTGTAGCACTTTGCTTAGTAATCAAACTAATTATCGTTTTTATAAAACAAGTTTTGACCTTTCTTCTAACTAGATGAAAACTCGATTTAAACATTATTTTAGTCAAGTTACTTGTTCATTAGTACCATATTCATCCTACTTTAACTATTACACTAGTTTATTTAACCATAGTAATACTTAGCTTACTAACAAAGCTAACTATGGTTAGACAATCCTTTGATTATCAAAGGTTTGACCTTTCTTCCAATTGGATGAAAACTCAATTTGAAACATTATTTTAGTCAACTTACTTGTTCATTAGTTCTATATTCATCCTAATTTAACTATTACACTAGTCGAATTGAACTATTGTAACACTTTGCTAAATAATCAAACTAACTATCCTTTTTATAAAACAAGTTTTGACCTTTCTTCTAACTCGATGAAAACTCGATTTAAACATTATTTTAGTCAAGTTACTTGTTCATTTGATCTATAATAATCAAACGTTGACTATTATACTAATCAAATTAACTATAGTAAGACTTAGCTTACAAAGTAAGCTAACGTGGTTAGATCATTCTTTGGTCATAAAAGGTTTTTCCTTTCATTTAATTGGATGAAAACTCAATTTGAAACATTATTTTAGTCTTGTTACTTGTTCATTAGTACTATATTCATCCTACTTTAACTATTACACTAGTCTATCTAACCATAGTAATACTTAGCTTACTAACAAAGCTAACTATGGTTAGACAATCCTTTGGTTATCAAAGGTTTGAACTTTCTTCCAATTGATTGAAAATTCAATTAGAAACATTATTTTAGTCAACTTGTTCATTAGTTCTATATTCATACTACTTTAACTATTACACTAGTCGAATTTAACTATTGTAGCACTTTGCTTAATAATCAAACTAATTATCGTTTTTATATAACAAGTTTTGACCTTTCTTCTAACTAGATGAAAACTCGATTTAAACATTATTTTAGTCAAGTTACTTGTTCATTAGTACCATATTCACCCTACTTTAACTATTACACTAGTTTATTTAACCATAGTAATACTTAGCTTACTAACAAAGCTAACTATGGTTAGACAATCCTTTGGTTATCAAAGGTTTGACCTTTCTTCCAATTGGATGAAAACTCAATTTGAAACATTATTTTAGTCAACTTACTTGTTCATTAGTTCTATATTCATCCTACTAGTCGAATTGAATTATTGTAACACTTTGCTAAATAATCAAACTAACTATCCTTTTTATAAAACAAGTTTTGACCTTTCTTCTAACTCGATGAAAACTCGATTTAAACATTATTTTAGTCAAGTTACTTGTTCATTTGATCTATAATAATCAAACGTTGACTATTATACTAATCAAATTAACTATAGTAAGACTTAGCTTACAAAGTAAGCTAACGTGGTTAGATCATTCTTTGGTCATAAAAGGTTTTTCCTTTCATTTAATTGGATGAAAACTCAATTTGAAACATTATTTTAGTCTTGTTACTTGTTCATTAGTACTATATTCATCCTACTTTAACTATTACACTAGTCTAATTAACCATAGTAATACTTAGCTTACTAACAAAGCTAACTATGGTTAGACAATCCTTTGGTTATCAAAGGTTTGAACTTTCTTCCAATTGATTGAAAATTCAATTAGAAACATTATTTTAGTCAACTTACTTGTTCATTAGTTCTATATTCATACTACTTTAACTATTACACTAGTCGAATTTAACTATTGTAGCACTTTGCTTAATAATCAAACTAATTATCGTTTTTATATAACAAGTTTTGACCTTTCTTCTAACTAGATGAAAACTCGATTTAAACATTATTTAGTCAAGTTACTTGTTCATTAGTACCATATTCACCCTACTTTAACTATTACACTAGTTTATTTAACCATAGTAATACTGAGCTTACTAACAAAGCTAACTATGGTTAGACAATCCTTTGGTTATCAAAGGTTTGACCTTTCTTCCAATTGGATGAAAACTCAATTTGAAACATTATTTTAGTCAACTTACTTGTTCATTAGTTCTATATTCATCCTACTAGTCGAATTGAATTATTGTAACACTTTGCTAAATAATCAAACTAACTATCCTTTTTATAAAACAAGTTTTGACCTTTCTTCTAACTCGATGAAAACTCGATTTAAACATTATTTTAGTCAAGTTACTTGTTCATTTGATCTATAATAATCAAACGTTGACTATTATACTAATCAAATTAACTATAGTAAGACTTAGCTTACAAAGTAAGCTAACGTGGTTAGATCATTCTTTGGTCATAAAAGGTTTTTCCTTTCATTTAATTGGATGAAAACTCAATTTGAAACATTATTTTAGTCTTGTTACTTGTTCATTAGTACTATATTCATCCTACTTTAACTATTACACTAGTCTAATTAACCATAGTAATACTTAGCTTACTAACAAAGCTAACTATGGTTAGATGTAACGCCTAGAATTTAATTTTATTATTTTATTGAATTATAATGAATTAATATAATTTAATAGATTAAATAGAATTAAAATGGCATTAAGGGCATTATGGGAAATTAAGAAAGAGGGAAGTGGAATAGAAAAAGAGGTATACGCGTGAAGAGGTTTCATTTGTTGTGTTTTCACGTGAAAAGAGAAGAGAAAAGAGGAGAAGCAGAGCCAAGGAAGAAGGTGAAGAACTTGAGAAGAGGAAAAGGTGAAGGGGGCGATTTCTTCATAACAAGGTAAGGGTGGGACTAGCTTCTATAAATCTAAGTTTCATAATCCCTAAATTTTGATTTAACATGTTGATGTTGGTGAATTTGGGAATTAGGGTTGTTTGATTATGATAAACTAATGATGGAATGTTAAATTGATGATTTCTATGTTGAGATGTTGATTTTGTTGTGATTCTATGGTGTTGTTACTGATTGGTGCCATGCTTATGCATAAATTGATGAAGTTTTGAATGTTCATAAACATGTGTCAGATGAATGAGTTGTTGGATGATTTTGATGTTAAAGTTGCTTTTCCTGAGTTTTCTTATCTCTGCCCCGAATTTTGAAATAAAAACTGGTATTGATCGGTACAGAATTGGTCTTAGGTGTAAACACAAAAGTTGTAGGTATGGATGTTAGTTTTCTAATGCCGTTGGTCTGACGTCAAAACGATTTATAGAACTTGAGTTATGGTCAAATTACTGCACGTAGGTCACAGTGAATTTTTATGGACTCTCTGCACAACTTTTCCGAATTTGAAACGAAAACTGGTATTGATCGGTACAGAATTGGTCTTAGGTGTAAACACAAAAGTTGTAGGTATGGATGTTAGTTTTCTAATGCCGTTGGTCTGACGTCAAAACGATTTATAGAACTTGAGTTATGGTCAAATTACTGCACGTAGGTCACAGTGAATTTTTATGGACTCTCTGCACAACTTTTCCGAATTTGAAACGAAAACTGGTATTGATCGGTACAGAATTGGCCTTGGGTGTAAACATGAAGGTTTTAGATAATTTTGTTAGCTTTCCAGTGGCTTTGGTTTGACGTGAAAATGACTTTTAGTTTTTGAGTTATGATGAAAATACTCCAAGGAGGTCTTAGTGAAATTGTACGGTGACAGCATTCTCTGTTTCATGTTTTGCGTCTTTTCACACGTCTCTGTTTTAAATTGGTCTTTGGTATAAACATGAAAGTTGTTGATAATTGTGATGATGATAATACACGATGATGATGTTAAACGATGATGATGATAACGATGATGATGTATATGATAATGAAGTTGTTGTTGACGTTGTATTTGTTGTAAATGTTGCATTGTCGAGTCCAGTACATATGCATTAAGTGATGGGGGTGTATGCCCGACATGTCTATTATGACATTATGAATTAAGTGATGGGGGTGTATGCCCGACATGTCTATATGACATTTACGATGGGGGTGTATGCCCGACATGTCCTATTATGACATATTTTGCGATGAATTGGTACCACATGCATGTTGCATACTTGAGTCAGTGATGTTGCATTGTTGAGTCGGTCGATGTTATTGTATTTGATGTTGCATTGAGAGGTGAGATTATGATGTGTATGTGTGATGTATGTATAAGATCTGATGGTGTTGTTTGATGATGTTTATGTGAAATGTTAAATTCATCTTTATGAATTATGTACTTATGTTTATTGAATGTGAATCTCACCCCTTCTGTTTGAATGTTGCCTCTACGTGGGTAACGTGCAGATAACCAGGAGTAATCGCTGAAGTGAGTTGATTCCTCGTGTCATTAGGAGTCGCTCTGATATGTAACGGGATGGGAAACTTTTTGATGAATTCATGTGCTATGTATTTTAATTTCAAACTGATGTTGAACCACATTTAGTAGAGTTTTAAACTACGTTGTTTTTGATGTGGCCTTGTGCCTAATGATGTTTAGATTTAATTATGAAGTTGAATTTCCGCTGCGATGGTTTTGACGTTATTGAAAAGTCTGTTTTGAAATAAATAGCAAATTATCCTATTTATAAATTGTAAACGAAGTGCGACATCCCGTCAAGGTTGAAACTCTGATTTATTTTAAATGAAATTTTCAAGTTGGGAAAACGGGGTGTTACAATTGGTATCAGAGCAGGTCGGTCTGTCCGGCCAATGTTGTCTAATGTTGTTTGTCCCTTAGTACTCGACATGTGTGTGAAACACTGTCGGTACTTGTTTGTTAGCTCATAGTCGTTGTCTGCAGGAGTTGGTTTGGAATAAGTGGGGGAGAAGCTTGCCTCCCGGACGTGTTGATAGTATGTAGAAGTTGGTTCGAGGTGATGTTGATTGTAAGAGTGCAAACGTTATTGAAGCGATGTTGTTGGGAACCGGCGAGAGTATGGACTCATGAATTCGTATCAGTCGAGTTTGAGATGTGTGTAGATTATGGATGGTGAATTAATTGAGAATGAGGAATTATTCCAATGGAAGTGATAGTTGATGGATTAATTCGGTAGATGGTATGTCTTGAGTGTAGTTGGATTAAATTCGGGTGATTTTCGTAGTTGGATGAAAAGAGAGGACATGATTCAATTTGGGTGATTGTGGATAGGTTGACGAAGTCTGCGCATTTCCTTCCGATAAATATTAGTTATCCTGTGTCGCAGTTGGCAGAGATTTACATTCGAGAGATTGTGAAGTTGCATGGTGTTCCGTCGAGTATTGTGTCAGACAGAGATCCAAGATTTACTTCTAGATTTTGGAAGAGTTTGCAGGAAGCATTGGGTTCTAAATTGAGGTTGAGCTCGGCTTATCATCCGCAAACAGATGGTCAGTCGGAAAGGACGATTCAATCACTCGAAGATTTGTTGAGAATATGTGTTCTTGAGCAGGGTGGAGCTTGGGATAGTCATCTACCGTTGATAGAGTTCACTTATAACAACAGTTACCATTCTAGCATTGGAATGGCACCTTTTGAGGCATTGTATGGTAGGAGGTGCAGAACTCCTTTGTGTTGGTTCGAGGCTGGTGAGAGTGCAATTGTGGGACCAGAAATTATTCAGCAAACTACTGAGAAGGTCAAATTGATACAAGAGAAGATGAAAGCATCGCAGAGTCGGCAGAAAAGTTATCATGATAAGCGAAGAAAAGACCTTGAGTTCCAAGAAGGTGATCATGTGTTTTTGAGAGTCACTCCGATGACTGGTGTTGGACGTGCATTGAAATCGAAGAAGCTGACTCCGAAGTTCATTGGTCCTTATCAGATATCAGAAAGGATAGGAACAGTTGCTTATAGAGTGGGATTACCACCGCATCTTTCAAATTTGCATGATGTGTTTCACGTGTCGCAACTTCGGAAGTATGTTGCAGATCCCTCTCATGTGATTCCGAGAGATGATGTGCAGGTTAGAGACAATCTTACGGTGGAGACATTACCACTGAGGATTGAAGGCCGTGAGATGAAGAAGTTGAGGGGCAAAGAGATTCCTCTCGTGAAAGTTGTTTGGGGAGGACCAACTGGTGAAAGCTTGACGTGGGAGCTGGAAAGCAAGATGTTGGAGTCTTATCCAGAGTTATTTGCATGAGGTACATTTTCGAGGACGAAAATTTTATAAGTTGGGGAGAGTTGTAACGCCTAGAATTTAATTTTATTATTTTATTGAATTATAATGAATTAATATAATTTAATAGATTAAATAGAATTAAAATGGCATTAAGGGCATTATGGGAAATTAAGAAAGAGGGAAGTGGAATAGAAAAAGAGGTATACGCGTGAAGAGGTTTCATTTGTTGTGTTTTCACGTGAAAAGAGAAGAGAAAAGAGGAGAAGCAGAGCCAAGGAAGAAGGTGAAGAACTTGAGAAGAGGAAAAGCTGAAGGGGGCGATTTCTTCATAACAAGGTAAGGGTGGGACTAGCTTCTATAAATCTAAGTTTCATAATCCCTAAATTTTGATTTAACATGTTGATGTTGGTGAATTTGGGAATTAGGGTTGTTTGATTATGATAAACTAATGATGGAATGTTAAATTGATGATTTCTATGTTGAGATGTTGATTTTGTTGTGATTCTATGGTGTTGTTACTGATTGGTGCCATGCTTATGCATAAATTGATGAAGTTTTGAATGTTCATAAACATGTGTCAGATGAATGAGTTGTTGGATGATTTTGATGTTAAAGTTGCTTTTCCTGAGTTTTCTTATCTCTGCCCCGAATTTTGAAATAAAAACTGGTATTGATCGGTACAGAATTGGTCTTAGGTGTAAACACAAAAGTTGTAGGTATGGATGTTAGTTTTCTAATGCCGTTGGTCTGACGTCAAAACGATTTATAGAACTTGAGTTATGGTCAAATTACTGCACGTAGGTCACAGTGAATTTTTATGGACTCTCTGCACAACTTTTCCGAATTTGAAACGAAAACTGGTATTGATCGGTACAGAATTGGTCTTAGGTGTAAACACAAAAGTTGTAGGTATGGATGTTAGTTTTCTAATGCCGTTGGTCTGACGTCAAAACGATTTATAGAACTTGAGTTATGGTCAAATTACTGCACGTAGGTCACAGTGAATTTTTATGGACTCTCTGCACAACTTTTCCGAATTTGAAACGAAAACTGGTATTGATCGGTACAGAATTGGCCTTGGGTGTAAACATGAAGGTTTTAGATAATTTTGTTAGCTTTCCAGTGGCTTTGGTTTGACGTGAAAATGACTTTTAGTTTTTGAGTTATGATGAAAATACTCCAAGGAGGTCTTAGTGAAATTGTACGGTGACAGCATTCTCTGTTTCATGTTTTGCGTCTTTTCACACGTCTCTGTTTTAAATTGGTCTTTGGTATAAACATGAAAGTTGTTGATAATTGTGATGATGATAATACACGATGATGATGTTAAACGATGATGATGATAACGATGATGATGTATATGATAATGAAGTTGTTGTTGACGTTGTATTTGTTGTAAATGTTGCATTGTCGAGTCCAGTACATATGCATTAAGTGATGGGGGTGTATGCCCGACATGTCTATTATGACATTATGAATTAAGTGATGGGGGTGTATGCCCGACATGTCTATATGACATTTACGATGGGGGTGTATGCCCGACATGTCCTATTATGACATATTTTGCGATGAATTGGTATCACATGCATGTTGCATACTTGAGTCAGTGATGTTGCATTGTTGAGTCGGTCGATGTTATTGTATTTGATGTTGCATTGAGAGGTGAGATTATGATGTGTATGTGTGATGTATGTATAAGATCTGATGGTGTTGTTTGATGATGTTTATGTGAAATGTTAAATTCATCTTTATGAATTATGTACTTATGTTTATTGAATGTGAATCTCACCCCTTCTGTTTGAATGTTGCCTCTACGTGGGTAACGTGCAGATAACCAGGAGTAATCGCTGAAGTGAGTTGATTCCTCGTGTCATTAGGAGTCGCTCTGATATGTAACGGGATGGGAAACTTTTTGATGAATTCATGTGCTATGTATTTTAATTTCAAACTGATGTTGAACCACATTTAGTAGAGTTTTAAACTACGTTGTTTTTGATGTGGCCTTGTGCCTAATGATGTTTAGATTTAATTATGAAGTTGAATTTCCGCTGCGATGGTTTTGACGTTATTGAAAAGTCTGTTTTGAAATAAATAGCAAATTATCCTATTTATAAATTGTAAACGAAGTGCGACATCCCGTCAAGGTTGAAACTCTGATTTATTTTAAATGAAATTTTCAAGTTGGGAAAACGGGGTGTTACACTTTGGTTATCAAAGGTTTGAACTTTCTTCCAATTGATTGAAAATTCAATTAGAAACATTATTTTAGTCAACTTACTTGTTCATTAGTTCTATATTCATACTACTTTAACTATTACACTGGTCGAATTTAACTATTGTAGCACTTTGCTTAATAATCAAACTAATTATCGTTTTTATATAACAAGTTTTGACCTTTCTTCTAACTAGATGAAAACTCGATTTAAACATTATTTTAGTCAAGTTACTTGTTCATTAGTACTATATTCATCCTACTTTAACTATTACACTAGTTTATTTAACCATAGTAATGCTTAGCTTACTAACAAAGCTAACTATGGTTAGACAATCCTTTGGTTATCAAAGGTTTGACCTTTCTTCCAATTGGATGAAAACTCAACTTGAAACATTATTTTAGTCAACTTACTTGTTCATTAGTTCTATATTCATCCTACTAGTCGAATTGAATTATTGTAACACTTTGCTAAATAATCAAACTAACTATCCTTTTTATAAAACAAGTTTTGACCTTTCTTCTAACTAGATGAAAACTCGATTTAAACATTATTTTAGTCAAGTTACTTGTTCATTTGATCTATAATAATCAAACGTTGACTATTATACTAATCAAATTAACTATAGTAAGACTTAGCTTACAAAGTAAGCTAACGTGGTTAGATCATTCTTTGGTCATAAAAGGTTTTTCCTTTCATTTACTTGGATGAAAACTCAATTTGAAACATTATTTTAGTCTTGTTACTTGTTCATTAGTACTATATTCATCCTACTTTAACTATTACACTAGTCTAATTAACCATAGTAATACTTAGCTTACTAACAAAGCTAACTATGGTTAGACAATCCTTTGGTTATCAAAGGTTTGAACTTTCTTCCAATTGATTGAAAATTCAATTAGAAACATTATTTTAGTCAACTTACTTGTTCATTAGTTCTATATTCATACTACTTTAACTATTACACTAGTCGAATTTAACTATTGTAGCACTTTGCTTAATAATCAAACTAATTATCGTTTTTATATAACAAGTTTTGACATTTCTTCTAACTAGATGAAAACTCGATTTAAACATTATTTAGTCAAGTTACTTGTTCATTAGTACCATATTCACCCTACTTTAACTATTACACTAGTTTATTTAACCATAGTAATACTGAGCTTACTAACAAAGCTAACTATGGTTAGACAATCCTTTGGTTATCAAAGGTTTGACCTTTCTTCCAATTGGATGAAAACTCAATTTGAAACATTATTTTAGTCAACTTACTTGTTCATTAGTTCTATATTCATCCTACTAGTCGAATTGAATTATTGTAACACTTTGCTAAATAATCAAACTAACTATCCTTTTTATAAAACAAGTTTTGACCTTTCTTCTAACTCGATGAAAACTCGATTTAAACATTATTTTAGTCAAGTTACTTGTTCATTTGATCTATAATAATCAAACGTTGACTATTATACTAATCAAATTAACTATAGTAAGACTTAGCTTACAAAGTAAGCTAACGTGGTTAGATCATTCTTTGGTCATAAAAGGTTTTTCCTTTCATTTAATTGGATGAAAACTCAATTTGAAACATTATTTTAGTCTTGTTACTTGTTCATTAGTACTATATTCATCCTACTTTAACTATTACACTAGTCTAATTAACCATAGTAATACTTAGCTTACTAACAAAGCTAACTATGGTTAGACAATCCTTTGGTTATCAAAGGTTTGAACTTTCTTCCAATTGATTGAAAATTCAATTAGAAACATTATTTTAGTCAACTTACTTGTTCATTAGTTCTATATTCATACTACTTTAACTATTACACTGGTCGAATTTAACTATTGTAGCACTTTGCTTAATAATCAAACTAATTATCGTTTTTATATAACAAGTTTTGACCTTTCTTCTAACTAGATGAAAACTCGATTTAAACATTATTTTAGTCAAGTTACTTGTTCATTAGTACTATATTCATCCTACTTTAACTATTACACTAGTTTATTTAACCATAGTAATGCTTAGCTTACTAACAAAGCTAACTATGGTTAGACAATCCTTTGGTTATCAAAGGTTTGACCTTTCTTCCAATTGGATGAAAACTCAACTTGAAACATTATTTTAGTCAACTTACTTGTTCATTAGTTCTATATTCATCCTACTAGTCGAATTGAATTATTGTAACACTTTGCTAAATAATCAAACTAACTATCCTTTTTATAAAACAAGTTTTGACCTTTCTTCTAACTAGATGAAAACTCGATTTAAACATTATTTTAGTCAAGTTACTTGTTCATTTGATCTATAATAATCAAACGTTGACTATTATACTAATCAAATTAACTATAGTAAGACTTAGCTTACAAAGTAAGCTAACGTGGTTAGATCATTCTTTGGTCATAAAAGGTTTTTCCTTTCATTTACTTGGATGAAAACTCAATTTGAAACATTATTTTAGTCTTGTTACTTGTTCATTAGTACTATATTCATCCTACTTTAACTATTACACTATTCTAATTAACCATAGTAATACTTAGCTTACTAACAAAGCTAACTATGGTTAGACAATCCGTTGGTTATCAAAGGTTTGAACTTTCTTCCATTTGATTGAAAATTCAATTAGAAACATTATTTTAGTCAACTTACTTGTTCATTAGTTCTATATTCATACTACTTTAACTATTACACTAGTCGAATTTAACTATTGTAGCACTTTGCTTAATAATCAAACTAATTATCGTTTTTATATAACAAGTTTTCACCTTTCTTCTAACTAGATGAAAACTCGATTTAAACATTATTTTAGTCAAGTTACTTGTTCATTAGTACTATATTCATCCTACTTTAACTATTACACTAGTCGAATTGAACTATTGTAACACTTTGCTAAATAATCAAACTAACTATAGTAAGACTTAGCTTACAAAGTAAGCTAACGTGGTTAGATCATTCTTTGGTCATAAAAGGTTTTTCCTTTCATTTAATTGGATGAAAACTCAATTTGAAACATTATTTTAGTCTTGTTACTTGTTCATTAGTACTATATTCATCCTACTTTAACTATTACACTAGTCTAATTAACCATAGTAATACTTAGCTTACTAACAAAGCTAACTATGGTTAGACAATCCTATGGTTATCAAAGGTTTGAACTTTCTTCCAATTGATTGAAAATTCAATTAGAAACATTATTTTAGTCAACTTACTTGTTCATTAGTTCTATATTCATACTACTTTAACTATTACACTAGTCGAATTTAACTATTGTAGCACTTTGCTTAGTAATCAAACTAATTATCGTTTTTATAAAACAAGTTTTGACCTTTCTTCTAACTAGATGAAAACTCGATTTAAACATTATTTTAGTCAAGTTACTTGTTCATTAGTACCATATTCATCCTACTTTAACTATTACACTAGTTTATTTAACCATAGTAATACTTAGCTTACTAACAAAGCTAACTATGGTTAGACAATCCTTTGATTATCAAAGGTTTGACCTTTCTTCCAATTGGATGAAAACTCAATTTGAAACATTATTTTAGTCAACTTACTTGTTCATTAGTTCTATATTCATCCTACTTTAACTATTACACTAGTCGAATTGAACTATTGTAACACTTTGCTAAATAATCAAACTAACTATCCTTTTTATAAAACAAGTTTTGACCTTTCTTCTAACTCGATGAAAACTCGATTTAAACATTATTTTAGTCAAGTTACTTGTTCATTTGATCTATAATAATCAAACGTTGACTATTATACTAATCAAATTAACTATAGTAAGACTTAGCTTACAAAGTAAGCTAACGTGGTTAGATCATTCTTTGGTCATAAAAGGTTTTTCCTTTCATTTAATTGGATGAAAACTCAATTTGAAACATTATTTTAGTCTTGTTACTTGTTCATTAGTACTATATTCATCCTACTTTAACTATTACACTAGTCTAATTAACCATAGTAATACTTAGCTTACTAACAAAGCTAACTGTAACACCCCGTTTTCCCAACTTGAAAATTTCATTTAAAATAAATCAGAGTTTCAACCTTGACGGGATGTCGCACTTCGTTTACAATTTATAAATAGGATAATTTGCTATTTATTTCAAAACAGACTTTTCAATAACATCAAACCATCGCAGCGGAAATTCAACTTCATAATTAAATCTAAACATCATTAGGCACAAGGCCACATCAAAAACAACGTAGTTTAAAACTCCACTAAATGTGGTTCAACATCAGTTTGAAATTAAAGTACATAGCACATGAATTCATCAAAAAGTTTCCCATCCCGTTACATATCAGAGCGACTCCTAAAGACACGAGGAATCAACTCACTTCAGCGATTACTCCTGGTTATCTGCACGTTACCCACGTAGAGGCAACATTCAAACAGAAGGGGTGAGATTCACATTCAATAAACATAAGTACATAATTCATAAAGATGAATTTAACATTTCACATAAACATCATCAAACAACACCATCAGATCTTATACATACATCACACATACACATCATAATCTCACCTCTCAATGCAACATCAAATACAATAACATCGACCGACTCAACAATGCAACATCACTGACTCAAGTATGCAACATGCATGTGGTACCAATTCATCGCAAAATATGTCATAATAGGACATGTCGGGCATACACCCCCATCGTAAATGCCATATAGACATGTCGGGCATACACCCCCATCACTTAATTCATAATGTCATAATAGACATGTCGGGCATACACCCCCATCACTTAATGCATATGTACTGGACTCGACAATGCAACATTTACAACAAATACAACGTCAACAACAACTTCATTATCATATACATCATCATCGTTATCATCATCATCGTTTAACATCATCACCGTGTATTATCATCATCACAATTATCAACAACTTTCATGTTTATACCAAAGACCAATTTAAAACAGAGACGTGTGAAAAAGACGCAAAACATGAAACAGAGAATGCTGTCACCGTACAATTTCACTAAGACCTCCTTGGAGTATTTTCATCATAACTCAAAAACTAAAAGTCATTTTCACGTCAAACCAAAGCCACTGGAAAGCTAACAAAATTATCTAAAACCTTAATGTTTACACCCAAGGCCAATTCTGTACCGATCAATACCAGTTTTCGTTTCAAATTCGGAAAAGTTGTGCAGAAAGTCCATAAAAATTCACTGTGACCTACGTGCAGTAATTTGACCATAACTCAAGTTCTATATATCGTTTTGACGTCAGACCAACGGCATTAGAAAACTAACATCCATACCTACAACTTTTGTGTTTACTCCTAAGACCAATTCTGTACCGATCAATACCAGTTTTCGTTTCAAATTCAGGGCAGAGATAAGAAAACTCAGGAAAAGCAACTTATATTATTCAAACTTCTCATTCATCTGACACATGTTTATGAACATTCAAAACTTCATCAATTTATGCATAAGCATGGCACCAATCAGTAACAACACCATAGAATCACAACAAAATCAACATCTCAACATAGAAATCATCAATTTAACATTCCATCATTAGTTTATCATAATCAAACAACCCTAATTCCCAAATTCACCAACATCAACATGTTAAATCAAAATTTAGGGATTATGAAACTTAGATTTATAGAAGCTAGTCCCACCCTTACCTTGTTATGAAGAAATCGCCCCCTTCAGCTTTTCCTCTTCTCAAGTTCTTCACCTTCTTCCTTGGCTCTGCTTCTCCTCTTTTCTCTTCTCTGTTTCACGTGAAAACACAACAAATGAAACCTCTTCACGCGTATACCTTTTTTTTCTATTCCACTTCCCTCTTTCTTAATTTCCCATAATGCCCTTAATGCCGTTTTAATTCTATTTAATCTATTAAATTATATTAATTCATTATAATTCAATAAAATAATAAAATTAAATTCTAGGCGTTACACTAACTATGGTTAGACAATCCTTTGGTTATCAAAGGTTTGAACTTTCTTCCAATTGATTGAAAATTCAATTAGAAACATTATTTTAGTCAACTTACTTGTTCATTAGTTCTATATTCATACTACTTTAACTATTACACTGGTCGAATTTAACTATTGTAGCACTTTGCTTAATAATCAAACTAATTATCGTTTTTATATAACAAGTTTTGACCTTTCTTCTAACTAGATGAAAACTCGATTTAAACATTATTTTAGTCAAGTTACTTGTTCATTAGTACTATATTCATCCTACTTTAACTATTACACTAGTTTATTTAACCATAGTAATGCTTAGCTTACTAACAAAGCTAACTATGGTTAGACAATCCTTTGGTTATCAAAGGTTTGACCTTTCTTCCAATTGGATGAAAACTCAATTTGAAATATTATTTTAGTCAACTTACTTGTTCATTAGTTCTATATTCATCCTACTTTAACTATTACACTAGTCGAATTGAATTATTGTAACACTTTGCTAAATAATCAAACTAACTATCCTTTTTATAAAAACAAGTTTTGACCTTTCTTCTAACTAGATGAAAACTCGATTTAAACATTATTTTAGTCAAGTTACTTGTTGATTTGATCTATAATAATCAAACGTTGACTATTATACTAATCAAATTAACTATAGTAAGACTTAGCTTACAAAGTAAGCTAACGTGGTTAGATCATTCTTTGGTCATAAAAGGTTTTTCCTTTCATTTAATTGGATGAAAACTCAATTTGAAACATTATTTTAGTCTTGTTACTTGTTCATTAGTACTATATTCATCATACTTTAACTATTACACTAGTCTAATTAACCATAGTAATACTTAGCTTACTAACAAAGCTAACTATGGTTAGACAATCCTTTGGTTATCAAAGGTTTGAACTTTCTTCCAATTGATTGAAAATTCAATTAGAAACATTATTTTAGTCAACTTACTTGTTCATTAGTTCTATATTCATAATACTTTAACTATTACACTAGTCGAATTTAACTATTGTAGCACTTTGCTTAATAATCAAACTAATTATCGTTTTTATATAACAAGTTTTGACCTTTCTTCTAACTAGATGAAAACTCGATTTAAACATTATTTTAGTCAAGTTACTTGTTCATTAGTACCATATTCACCCTACTTTAACTATTACACTAGTTTATTTAACCATAGTAATACTTAGCTTACTAACAAAGCTAACTATGGTTAGACAATCCTTTGGTTATCAAAGGTTTGAC
This sequence comes from Medicago ruthenica, assembly GCA_018208015.1. Lineage (NCBI taxonomy): Eukaryota > Viridiplantae > Streptophyta > Magnoliopsida > Fabales > Fabaceae > Medicago > Medicago ruthenica. The sequence continues at coordinate 56,263,866 of CM031373.1, forward strand.
CTTTCTTCCAATTGGATGAAAACTCAATTTGAAACATTATTTTAGTCAACTTACTTGTTCATTAGTTCTATATTCATCCTACTAGTCGAATTGAATTATTGTAACACTTTGCTAAATAATCAAACTAACTATCCTTTTTATAAAACAAGTTTTGACCTTTCTTCTAACTAGATGAAAACTCGATTTAAACATTATTTTAGTCAAGTTACTTGTTCATTTGATCTATAATAATCAAACGTTGACTATTATACTAATCAAATTAACTATAGTAAGACTTAGCTTACAAAGTAAGCTAACGTGGTTAGATCATTCTTTGGTCATAAAAGGTTTTTCCTTTCATTTAGTTGGATGAAAACTCAATTTGAAACATTATTTTAGTCTTGTTACTTGTTCATTAGTACTATATTCATCCTACTTTAACTATTACACTAGTCTAATTAACCATAGTAATACTTAGCTTACTAACAAAGCTAACTATGGTTAGACAATCCGTTGGTTATCAAAGGTTTGAACTTTCTTCCATTTGATTGAAAATTCAATTAGAAACATTATTTTAGTCAACTTACTTGTTCATTAGTTCTATATTCATACTACTTTAACTATTACACTAGTCGAATTTAACTATTGTAGCACTTTGCTTAATAATCAAACTAATTATCGTTTTTATATAACAAGTTTTCACCTTTCTTCTAACTAGATGAAAACTCGGATTAAACATTATTTTAGTCAAGTTACTTGTTCATTAGTACTATATTCATCCTACTTTAACTATTACACTAGTTTATTTAACCATAGTAATACTTAGCTTACTAACAAAGCTAACTATGGTTAGACAATCCTTTGGTTATCAAAGGTTTGAACTTTCTTCCAATTGAATGAAAACTCAATTTGAAACATTATTTAAGTCAACTTACTTGTTCATTAGTTCTATATTCATCCTACTTTAACTATTACACTAGTCGGATTGAACTATTATAACACTTTGCTAAATAATCAAACTAACTATCCTTTTTATAAAACAAGTTTTGACCTTTCTTCTAACTAGATGAAAACTCGATTTAAACATTATTTTAGTCAAGTTACTTGTTCATTTGATCTATAATAATCAAACGTTGACTATTATACTAATCAAATTAACTATAGTAAGACTTAGCTTACAAAGTAAGCTAACGTGGTTAGATCATTCTTTGGTCATAAAAGGTTTTTCCTTTCATTTAATTGGATGAAAACTCAATTTGAAACATTATTTTAGTCTTGTTACTTGTTCATTAGTACTATATTCATCCTACTTTAACTATTACACTAGTCTAATTAACCATAGTAATACTTAGCTTACTAACAAAGCTAACTATGGTTAGACAATCCTATGGTTATCAAAGGTTTGAACTTTCTTCCAATTGATTGAAAATTCAATTAGAAACATTATTTTAGTCAACTTACTTGTTCATTAGTTCTATATTCATACTACTTTAACTATTACACTAGTCGAATTTAACTATTGTAGCACTTTGCTTAGTAATCAAACTAATTATCGTTTTTATAAAACAAGTTTTGACCTTTCTTCTAACTAGATGAAAACTCGATTTAAACATTATTTTAGTCAAGTTACTTGTTCATTAGTACCATATTCATCCTACTTTAACTATTACACTAGTTTATTTAACCATAGTAATACTTAGCTTACTAACAAAGCTAACTATGGTTAGACAATCCTTTGGTTATCAAAGGTTTGACCTTTCTTCCAATTGGATGAAAACTCAATTTGAAACATTATTTTAGTCAACTTACTTGTTCATTAGTTCTATATTCATCCTACTTTAACTATTACACTAGTCGAATTGAACTATTGTAACACTTTGCTAAATAATCAAACTAACTATCCTTTTTATAAAACAAGTTTTGACCTTTCTTCTAACTCGATGAAAACTCGATTTAAACATTATTTTAGTCAAGTTACTTGTTCATTTGATCTATAATAATCAAACGTTGACTATTATACTAATCAAATTAACTATAGTAAGACTTAGCTTACAAAGTAAGCTAACGTGGTTAGATCATTCTTTGGTCATAAAAGGTTTTTCCTTTCATTTAATTGGATGAAAACTCAATTTGAAACATTATTTTAGTCTTGTTACTTGTTCATTAGTACTATATTCATCCTACTTTAACTATTACACTAGTCTAATTAACCATAGTAATACTTAGCTTACTAACAAAGCTAACTATGGTTAGACAATCCTTTGGTTATCAAAGGTTTGAACTTTCTTCCAATTGATTGAAAATTCAATTAGAAACATTATTTTAGTCAACTTACTTGTTCATTAGTTCTATATTCATACTACTTTAACTATTACACTAGTCGAATTTAACTATTGTAGCACTTTGCTTAATAATCAAACTAATTATCGTTTTTATATAACAAGTTTTCACCTTTCTTCTAACTAGATGAAAACTCGATTTAAACATTATTTTAGTCAATTTACTTGTTCATTAGTACTATATTCATCCTACTTTAACTATTACACTAGTTTATTTAACCATAGTAATACTTAGCTTACTAACAAAGCTAACTATGGTTAGACAATCCTTTGGTTATCAAAGGTTTGAACTTTCTTCCAATTGGATGAAAACTCAATTTGAAACATTATTTTAGTCAACTTACTTGTTCATTAGTTCTATATTCATCCTACTTTAACTATTACACCAGTCGAATTGAACTATTGTAACACTTTGCTAAATAATCAAACTAACTATCCTTTTTATAAAACAAGTTTTGACCTTTCTTCTAACTAGATGAAAACTCGATTTAAACATTATTTTAGTCAAGTTACTTGTTCATTTGATCTATAATAATCAAACGTTGACTATTATACTAATCAAATTAACTATAGTAAGACTTAGCTTACAAAGTAAGCTAACGTGGTTAGATCATTCTTTGGTCATAAAAGGTTTTTCCTTTCATTTAATTGGATGAAAACTCAATTTGAAACATTATTTTAGTCTTGTTACTTCTTCATTAGTACTATATTCATCCTACTTTAACTATTACACTATTCTAATTAACCATAGTAATACTTAGCTTACTGACAAAGCTAACTATGGTTAGACAATCCTTTGGTTATCAAAGGTTTGAACTTTCTTCCAATTGATTGAAAATTCAATTAGAAACATTATTTTAGTCAACTTACTTGTTCATTAGTTCTATATTCATACTACTTTAACTATTACACTGGTCGAATTTAACTATTGTAGCACTTTGCTTAATAATCAAACTAATTATCGTTTTTATATAACAAGTTTTGACCTTTCTTCTAACTAGATGAAAACTCGATTTAAACATTATTTTAGTCAAGTTACTTGTTCATTAGTACTATATTCATCCTACTTTAACTATTACACTAGTTTATTTAACCATAGTAATACTTAGCTTACTAACAAAGCTAACTATGGTTAGACAATCCTTTGGTTATCAAAGGTTTGACCTTTCTTCCAATTGGATGAAAACTCAATTTGAAACATTATTTTAGTCAACTTACTTGTTCATTAGTTCTATATTCATCCTACTTTAACTATTACACTAGTCGAATTGAATTATTGTAACACTTTGCTAAATAATCAAACTAACTATCCTTTTTATATAACAAGTTTTGACCTTTCTTCTAACTAGACGAAAACTCGATTTAAACATTATTTTAGTCAAGTTACTTGTTCATTTGATCTATAATAATCAAACGTTGACTATTATACTAATCAAATTAACTATAGTAAGACTTAGCTTACAAAGTAAGCTAACGTGGTTAGATCTTTCTTTGGTCATAAAAGGTTTTTCCTTTCATTTAATTGGATGAAAACTCAATTTGAAACATTATTTTAGTCTTGTTACTTGTTCATTAGTACTATATTCATCCTACTTTAACTATTACACTAGTCTAATTAACCATAGTAATACTTAGCTTACTAACAAAGCTAACTATGGTTAGACAATCCTTTGGTTATCAAAGGTTTGAACTTTCTTCCAATTGATTGAAAATTCAATTAGAAACATTATTTTAGTCAACTTACTTGTTCATTAGTTCTATATTCATACTACTTTAACTATTACACTAGTCGAATTTAACTATTGTAGCACTTTGCTTAATAATCAAACTAATTATCGTTTTTATATAACAAGTTTTGACCTTTCTTCTAACTAGATGAAAACTCGATTTAAACATTATTTTAGTCAAGTTACTTGTTCAATAGTACCATATCCACCCTACTTTAACTATTACACTAGTTTATTTAACCATAGTAATACTTAGCTTACTAACAAAGCTAACTATGGTTAGACAATCCTTTGGTTATCAAAGGTTTGACCTTTCTTCCAATTGGATGAAAACTCAATTTGAAACATTATTTTAGTCAACTTACTTGTTCATTCGTTCTATATTCATCCTACTTTAACTATTACACTAGTCGAATTGAACTATTGTAACACTTTGCTAAATAATCAAACTAACTATCCTTTTTATAAAACAAGTTTTGACCTTTCTTCTAACTAGATGAAAACTCGATTTAAACATTATTTTAGTCAAGTTACTTGTTCATTTGATCTATAATAATCAAACGTTGACTATTATACTAATCAAATTAACTATAGTAAGACTTAGCTTACAAAGTAAGCTAACGTGGTTAGATCATTCTTTGGTCATAAAAGGTTTTTCCTTTCATTTAATTGGATGAAAACTCAATTTGAAACATTATTTTAGTCTTGTTACTTGTTCATTAGTACTATATTCATCCTACTTTAACTATTACACTAGTCTAATTAACCATAGTAATACTTAGCTTACTAACAAAGCTAACTATGGTTAGACAATCCTTTGGTTATCAAAGGTTTGAACTTTCTTCCAATTGATTGAAAATTCAATTAGAAACATTATTTTAGTCAACTTACTTGTTCATTAGTTCTATATTCATACTACTTTAACTATTACACTAGTCGAATTTAACTATTGTAGCACTTTGCTTAATAATCAAACTAATTATCGTTTTTATATAACAAGTTTTGACCTTTCTTCTAACTAGATGAAAACTCGATTTAAACATTATTTTAGTCAATTTACTTGTTCATTAGTACTATATTCATCCTACTTTAACTATTACACTAGTTTATTTAACCATAGTAATACTTAGCTTACTAACAAAGCTAACTATGGTTAGACAATCCTTTGGTTATCAAAGGTTTGAACTTTCTTCCAATTGGATGAAAACTCAATTTGAAACATTATTTTAGTCAACTTACTTGTTCATTAGTTCTATATTCATCCTACTTTAACTATTACACCAGTCGAATTGAACTATTGTAACACTTTGCTAAATAATCAAACTAACTATCCTTTTTATAAAACAAGTTTTGACCTTTCTTCTAACTAGATGAAAACTCGATTTAAACATTATTTTAGTCAAGTTACTTGTTCATTTGATCTATAATAATCAAACGTTGACTATTATACTAATCAAATTAACTATAGTAAGACTTAGCTTACAAAGTAAGCTAACGTGGTTAGATCATTCTTTGGTCATAAAAGGTTTTTCCTTTCATTTAATTGGATGAAAACTCAATTTGAAACATTATTTTAGTCTTGTTACTTGTTCATTAGTACTATATTCATCCTACTTTAACTATTACACTATTCTAATTAACCATAGTAATACTTAGCTTACTAACAAAGCTAACTATGGTTAGACAATCCTTTGGTTATCAAAGGTTTGAACTTTCTTCCAATTGATTGAAAATTCAATTAGAAACATTATTTTAGTCAACTTACTTGTTCATTAGTTCTATATTCATACTACTTTAACTATTACACTGGTCGAATTTAACTATTGTAGCACTTTGCTTAATAATAAAACTAATTATCGTTTTTATATAACAAGTTTTGACCTTTCTTCTAACTAGATGAAAACTCGATTTAAACATTATTTTAGTCAAGTTACTTGTTCATTAGTACTATATTCATCCTACTTTAACTATTACACTAGTTTATTTAACCATAGTAATACTTAGCTTACTAACAAAGCTAACTATGGTTAGACAATCCTTTGGTTATCAAAGGTTTGACCTTTCTTCCAATTGGATGAAAACTCAATTTGAAACATTATTTTAGTCAACTTACTTGTTCATTAGTTCTATATTCATCCTACTTTAACTATTACACTAGTCGAATTGAATTATTGTAACACTTTGCTAAATAATCAAACTAACTATCCTTTTTATATAACAAGTTTTGACCTTTCTTCTAACTAGACGAAAACTCGATTTAAACATTATTTTAGTCAAGTTACTTGTTCATTTGATCTATAATAATCAAACGTTGACTATTATACTAATCAAATTAACTATAGTAAGACTTAGCTTACAAAGTAAGCTAACGTGGTTAGATCTTTCTTTGGTCATAAAAGGTTTTTCCTTTCATTTAATTGGATGAAAACTCAATTTGAAACATTATTTTAGTCTTGTTACTTGTTCATTAGTACTATATTCATCCTACTTTAACTATTACACTAGTCTAATTAACCATAGTAATACTTAGCTTACTAACAAAGCTAACTATGGTTAGACAATCCTTTGGTTATCAAAGGTTTGAACTTTCTTCCAATTGATTGAAAATTCAATTAGAAACATTATTTTAGTCAACTTACTTGTTCATTAGTTCTATATTCATACTACTTTAACTATTACACTAGTCGAATTTAACTATTGTAGCACTTTGCTTAATAATCAAACTAATTATCGTTTTTATATAACAAGTTTTGACCTTTCTTCTAACTAGATGAAAACTCGATTTAAACATTATTTTAGTCAAGTTACTTGTTCATTAGTACCATATCCACCCTACTTTAACTATTACACTAGTTTATTTAACCATAGTAATACTTAGCTTACTAACAAAGCTAACTATGGTTAGACAATCCTTTGGTTATCAAAGGTTTGACCTTTCTTCCAATTGGATGAAAACTCAATTTGAAACATTATTTTAGTCAACTTACTTGTTCATTCGTTCTATATTCATCCTACTTTAACTATTACACTAGTCGAATTGAACTATTGTAACACTTTGCTAAATAATCAAACTAACTATCCTTTTTATAAAACAAGTTTTGACCTTTCTTCTAACTAGATGAAAACTCGATTTAAACATTATTTTAGTCAAGTTACTTGTTCATTTGATCTATAATAATCAAACGTTGACTATTATACTAATCAAATTAACTATAGTAAGACTTAGCTTACAAAGTAAGTGTAACACCCATACTAATGTTAACTAGTATATTAGTATGTGCGTTAATCTGATATCGGATACATTAAAATTTACAATAATTAATATAAACACATCACTGAATGAATACAAATTGCTCGTTTACATAAATATCCAAATGTCAGATACAATTACTCTTTCATATACATACATAAAATCTATCAACCTCCTGAGCTTGCCTTGACGAGCATCTGCACTCCATCCAGCGTCTTCCTGAAGATCTTCATCTGTAAACCACTTGGCTGCCTGAAACCTGCACCAGAAGGATAGGGATGAGACATAATGTCTCAGTGAGCTCCTACCCTACCTACTGTTGGCAACCACGGGGAAAACCTAGGGTCGCCGTGCCTACCTCGGCAATCTTGGGGATACCTATGATCGCCAAGTCTTAACCTTTACTTATTTCGCGATCAAGGGGAAGAACTAGGATCGCTGCATATCCTAATCTTATCTCATACTTTCATATTCTAACTTTGAACTTTAACCTACACTTAGTGATCTGGGGACATCCTATGATCACTTTCTTTCTCTGCTGGCTAATCATCATATTCTCATAATAATTTCATAAGTATTAATATACATCATTCTTAATTATAAGTTAGTAAGTCAGCGTTGAACAAACAATAATTATCTTGGTTCATTTTACGGAGTGCATCCGGGTGGAGTAACCCCGAAGTACATCTCCCTTTTTACCGGTGAAAATTCCTATCATATCAGGCTAACACCGGACTCCTCTTTCTTTGTGCGGCTGCTCTCGCGAGCGGTAACTTCACCGTCCCAGCTGCCATTTAAGGCGGTAACTTCACGGGGACCCCCTGTATACTAACTGACGAGCAGACAGGAGACACATTAACTTTAGACTTGGATGTGTAGCTGCCCTCACGAGCGGTAACTTCACCGTTCCGGCTGCCATTAAAGGCGGTAACTTCACAGGAACCCCTCGTATACTAACTAGCGAGCATACGAGAGACACATCAAGCCATCTTAATAATTTGTTCTTATTCTTTAAACATATATAGTCTTATAACTTACGTGTGGATACCCCTTTCGGAGAAATCCCATCCGGCGTAACCCGGAGTCTGATGAACACGTTATCATATTCTTTATCATTAAATTCTTAACTTAAAATCATAAACATATCTATAAGTTTCATAATCATGTGCATATCAAATGCCTACCTGACATATTCATTCTTATAACTTAACCTATAACTAGGCTCTTAACTTCGATCATTGAATCACTCTTAATCTCATTAATCCTTAACCTTTGCACTTAAAGATACGTCTAACACTTATCATACGCTTTGCATACTTAATGCGTCTCTTAGGGAAACTAATCCCCAATACATAACCTATGAGGGATCCTTAATTTAGACGTTATTCTCATCTTGAGTACTTGTGAGCACTTTCTTTACTTTACTATAGTTGGCATAAAATACATTCTTAGGGAGAACTAACTCCCAATACATACTTATGAAATCATAGTCTTAAGGTTATCATTCTCATAAACCTTTGCTTGGTTAGGATTAAACCCAAAACTAGTCCTTTACTCCTCAATATAACTTAGAAATTGAGTAATCATCCTCCAATGTAGTACCCTTTAACCATCCTATCTAAAATCCATGCCTAACATCAATAAAAATGACTTTGCATGGAGGGGAAATCGGCGGCCGATTTGCATAAATCGGGCCCCGATTTTTGCCGTGAGTTACATGAAAATGAACCATAAAAATCGGTGGCCGAACTCATGCAATCGGTGGCCGATTTTGTCATTTGCAGGGTTCAATTTCTTGCTTCCTAGGCCAAACCAATCCATTCTAAACCTCAAAACAACTTATGGGAAGGAAATCCAAAACATATAAGTAGCTTACAACATGATTAACCAAGGGATTTACCAAGCATAAGGAATTGGGCACTAATTATAAACTTATCCAATAAACAACTTAATCATCAAAAGTTCAACAAGGTGGGTTCTAAAACCCCAAGGGAACTCACCTTGATTTAGCTAGCTTTCTTTCCAAGTTTTCCTTTGCTTCTTCTCCAACCTTAGCTTAGGTTTTCTTTCCTTCTTGTTCCATTCTTCCTTTCTCTTGTTTCTTCTCTTGTTCTAGCTTCCCACACAAGCTTGCTAGCTCTTTGTCACATGAATTTGGGTTGGAATCTTGATGAGTGAAGAGGGAGAGATGAGGGCGTGTGGGTAGGGAGGAAGAGGGAGAGAATGAGAGTTGAATGAATGAGTGAAAGAGGAAAGGAATGAACAAGAAATATCTTGTTCTTCTTCTTAAACAATCCCTCTTTTCCAAATAATTACTAAAACGCCATGCCACTTATTACGAGTTTGCCATTCTTGCGTAACAAGTTTCCAACACTGTTAATCGATACTTCCAAGTGGAATATTACTCTTGTCATATAATTAACCCATTAACTGATAATTTACCAATTTGCCCTTTGCTTAAAACATCTCCGATACATCGTCTCAATGTTAATAATTATTCGAGTCTTGGGCGGGATGTTACAATCTACCCCCCTTAAAGAAATTTCGTCCTCGAAATTTAGAATCCACTATCATATATAAATTAATCTCACATAATACTTCCTTCATTAGCCAAGACTCCAATTCGTCTTACTTATCGGAATCCCTCAGATTCTCAATTCTATAAGTCGAATGTATTCGACAATCTTTCGTTATCTGTAGCGCTTAATGTGCATTACACTTTTCTTGCGTAGTAGAATATGAGGTTATCCGAACCATCACATCCAACTTGTTAACTACATCCTTGTTCATAGTTCGCGTAATCTCACTTGATGACATTGGACGTTCTTATTATCCTCGACGATTCCATTGAATTCTTATATTCGAGCTTTGCCTTATGCAACGGCATCATACATTTATGGTTTTACCATAAACATACCATTCTTTATTGAGAATAAAACTACCGCATTACTTCCATTATACAAGTACAAGGAGGAGACATCTTAGTGTATTACTTTCCATAATCTTAATCATTGCTTCCATCACGTAATTCCTCAAGGACTCGCGAAATCTTACTGATTACCCGCGTTCTGCTTCAATTGATCTATGACGTTACTTATCTTAATAACTTAGAAATCCTTCTTCTTACTAGGAGTTTGCCAATCTCCCATCGTTCTTGTCACATCTTATTCTCGTTTTCTTGTCGTAGCATAAATGTTTTCTACACCGATAATCCCAAACTTATAGGAATTTAGTCCAAGTGATGAGTGGCTTAAGTCGTCGCACATAACATTATACAATATATTTCACAGCATATAACTTACATACATAAGCGAGCTCGTGTACACTATACATTATCTCATCTTTGTCCGTCCAACGGGACATCATTCTTATCCTTAACATATTTGAGACACTACCACATCAATTGGAAATCTTTTCTTACTCTTAACTCATTTCGTAACATCCGGGATTTGCCTTTCAACTGGCTTGCCAGGTTTGCCCCGCCAATGTTACTCATGTTTATTCTTAAGTATACAACAACCTATAATGTAGATTTACGGTTACAAATCACCGGTATCACAAACTTACTTCTCGTCCTGGACATCGAATTCAAGATCCTTATTTTCAACAGAGAACTCTACTTGATTGCTACCCAAATAGCACACTCATTCTTTAATCCTTTAGTCATAACATAAAATTACGCAGCCCTTTACCATGGACTACGAATAACTTTTAATCTACGTAAAAGCTCTCCTTTACTGATGAACATTAAGTTCAAAACTTCCGAAATCTTCGGCTAATATAGGTTAACATGACGTGATTACAACATGGGATTAAACTTACTCACTACTGCATTGTCGTTTCTAATCAAAGCCTCAAATTCAAATATTTCATTCCTCATGGATTTCGAGGTTTAAGGTATTCATCATCTTAACCTCCATAACTTTCCCTTAGAACTCATGATTTATTCAAATTGCTTATACTGACTACTATCCCGTATAATATGAATTAAGCATTTAACATCTCCTCGTTCTCTAAGCTTTAACTTAGCATTGTCCATAATTCCATTCTTGGATTACCACTCCGCTGCGCCACTCTGATTTTTATACTTAAGGTAGCATCGGAGGAAGACTTCACTATTGTCACATAAAATTCCATCGATCATTCCTTTTACTTTATCACTTGGTAATCTCAGTAACAAAACCATTTACCTAACTTACGAATTGGTCATCACCTGACTTTGTGTTTCCTTTCGGACATAAACCACATTCTTACCCTTATGATAATTCACCAAAACCTGCAAACGGTCTTCAGCAACTGTTACGAGCCTAACAATGCTCCTGATCAGCACATCATGTATAGTCATTAACCATTGCAGAAATCCAAGTGCAACCTACTTAAGGTAACTCAAGTTCACACACAATCACTTGTGGCAAATTCCAAAACATTCTATGACTTCCGGAGATTCTAATCTTCCGTACACTAAATCCACTGAGGGTTTGAGTCCCGTTACTAACCATTCTATCCTTATCCGTAAGGATTTCATATCCATAATCTTTCCGAGACAACTTCGGTCTCCTAAACTCTATCAAATCCTTTAAGTTACCCCTTCGGAACTTATCCACACGGGGTGATCTCTTTCAGCTTCTATAATATTCGTGGAAGAAAACTCTTCGGTTGAAAACCTATATCGCCTTCACATTAACTTCAATCCTAACCTTTCACATTCAAGACGGTCCTCCGTATATTAAAATTTCAACATAATTTCTCGGCTAAAATTCCGATCATCCTTCAACACTAGTCTACTATAATCTGATGTTATCTTGAACCTGCCTTTTTCAACCAATCGAGGAAATTCAATACTATTCATCCAATCAAGGGTGTTCAACTTAATCCGTCCATCAGTATACTAAATTCCGACAACTTATTATTTATTAACCAACCTGCTTTAAGTAAAATCCCAGTCTAGCTTCTCTTACTTCTAATCTTCTTACCATTAGGATACATCCAAAAATTTTGATTCACACTTTGACATGCAACGAGTCTTATTGTCACTACTTATTCATCTACTCTTCTTATTTCACAAATCTGGTTCAGTAGACGTGGCTGAGCTGATGGGGTCAAACTTACTTGTGATTCATACTCAATAACCACACTTGAGTGGATAGTTTCACCTATTCCAATAACTCACTTAGTCCATAATTAATTCTCTCAACTGTCCGGACATTAAAATCTCATCCGTTTCAAGTTCGACTCTTCAACTCTGTACTCAGTATTGTTACTTAGTCCACACTTCACTTTAACTTCTCAAACTGCGATTCCCGTCAAGGTTCCACGTAATTCCCTAGAGTGTTCCATGATTCCTTAATCTTTATGTCTCTAAGACCTTGCCACTATCAGGGTTCGTCACTTTACAGTTTGATGGCCACCATTTGGCGTTGATTACTTCTTCGCTAAATCCGTCTTAGAATTCTGTCACCTTAATCTTCGCCCTTCATACACTTCATTCCTCCTTGGTCACATTCAGCTCTCAGACATTTATCCTAACTGTCATATACTAGATTGAGTTGATCAGGCTCATCTAGATGTGACCTTTAGAACAATATCCGGAACCCAATGGTCCCACTACTTTTATTGAAACTTTAATGACCCAAAGCACGGTCTGAATCGACCTGCTCTGATACCAATTGTAACACCCATACTAATGTTAACTAGTATATTAGTATGTGCGTTAATCTGATATCGGATACATTAAAATTTACAATAATTAATATAAACACATCACTGAATGAATACAAATTGCTCGTTTACATAAATATCCAAATGTCAGATACAATTACTCTTTCATATACATACATAAAATCTATCAACCTCCTGAGCTTGCCTTGACGAGCATCTGCACTCCATCCAGCGTCTTCCTGAAGATCTTCATCTGTAAACCACTTGGCTGCCTGAAACCTGCACCAGAAGGATAGGGATGAGACATAATGTCTCAGTGAGCTCCTACCCTACCTACTGTTGGCAACCACGGGGAAAACCTAGGGTCGCCGTGCCTACCTCGGCAATCTTGGGGATACCTATGATCGCCAAGTCTTAACCTTTACTTATTTCGCGATCAAGGGGAAGAACTAGGATCGCTGCATATCCTAATCTTATCTCATACTTTCATATTCTAACTTTGAACTTTAACCTACACTTAGTGATCTGGGGACATCCTATGATCACTTTCTTTCTCTGCTGGCTAATCATCATATTCTCATAATAATTTCATAAGTATTAATATACATCATTCTTAATTATAAGTTAGTAAGTCAGCGTTGAACAAACAATAATTATCTTGGTTCATTTTACGGAGTGCATCCGGGTGGAGTAACCCCGAAGTACATCTCCCTTTTTACCGGTGAAAATTCCTATCATATCAGGCTAACACCGGACTCCTCTTTCTTTGTGCGGCTGCTCTCGCGAGCGGTAACTTCACCGTCCCAGCTGCCATTTAAGGCGGTAACTTCACGGGGACCCCCTGTATACTAACTGACGAGCAGACAGGAGACACATTAACTTTAGACTTGGATGTGTAGCTGCCCTCACGAGCGGTAACTTCACCGTTCCGGCTGCCATTAAAGGCGGTAACTTCACAGGAACCCCTCGTATACTAACTAGCGAGCATACGAGAGACACATCAAGCCATCTTAATAATTTGTTCTTATTCTTTAAACATATATAGTCTTATAACTTACGTGTGGATAACCCTTTCGGAGAAATCCCATCCGGCGTAACCCGGAGTCTGATGAACACGTTATCATATTCTTTATCATTAAATTCTTAACTTAAAATCATAAACATATCTATAAGTTTCATAATCATGTGCATATCAAATGCCTACCTGACATATTCATTCTTATAACTTAACCTATAACTAGGCTCTTAACTTCGATCATTGAATCACTCTTAATCTCATTAATCCTTAACCTTTGCACTTAAAGATACGTCTAACACTTATCATACGCTTTGCATACTTAATGCGTCTCTTAGGGAAACTAATCCCCAATACATAACCTATGAGGGATCCTTAATTTAGACGTTATTCTCATCTTGAGTACTTGTGAGCACTTTCTTTACTTTACTATAGTTGGCATAAAATACATTCTTAGGGAGAACTAACTCCCAATACATACTTATGAAATCATAGTCTTAAGGTTATCATTCTCATAAACCTTTGCTTGGTTAGGATTAAACCCAAAACTAGTCCTTTACTCCTCAATATAACTTAGAAATTGAGTAATCATCCTCCAATGTAGTACCCTTTAACCATCCTATCTAAAATCCATGCCTAACATCAATAAAAATGACTTTGCATGGAGGGGAAATCGGCGGCCGATTTGCATAAATCGGGCCCCGATTTTTGCCGTGAGTTACATGAAAATGAACCATAAAAATCGGTGGCCGAACTCATGCAATCGGTGGCCGATTTTGTCATTTGCAGGGTTCAATTTCTTGCTTCCTAGGCCAAACCAATCCATTCTAAACCTCAAAACAACTTATGGGAAGGAAATCCAAAACATATAAGTAGCTTACAACATGATTAACCAAGGGATTTACCAAGCATAAGGAATTGGGCACTAATTATAAACTTATCCAATAAACAACTTAATCATCAAAAGTTCAACAAGGTGGGTTCTAAAACCCCAAGGGAACTCACCTTGATTTAGCTAGCTTTCTTTCCAAGTTTTCCTTTGCTTCTTCTCCAACCTTAGCTTAGGTTTTCTTTCCTTCTTGTTCCATTCTTCCTTTCTCTTGTTTCTTCTCTTGTTCTAGCTTCCCACACAAGCTTGCTAGCTCTTTGTCACATGAATTTGGGTTGGAATCTTGATGAGTGAAGAGGGAGAGATGAGGGCGTGTGGGTAGGGAGGAAGAGGGAGAGAATGAGAGTTGAATGAATGAGTGAAAGAGGAAAGGAATGAACAAGAAATATCTTGTTCTTCTTCTTAAACAATCCCTCTTTTCCAAATAATTACTAAAACGCCATGCCACTTATTACGAGTTTGCCATTCTTGCGTAACAAGTTTCCAACACTGTTAATCGATACTTCCAAGTGGAATATTACTCTTGTCATATAATTAACCCATTAACTGATAATTTACCAATTTGCCCTTTGCTTAAAACATCTCCGATACATCGTCTCAATGTTAATAATTATTCGAGTCTTGGGCGGGATGTTACAGTAAGCTAACGTGGTTAGATCATTCTTTGGTCATAAAAGGTTTTTCCTTTCATTTAACTGGATGAAAACTCAATTTGAAACATTATTTTAGTCTTGTTACTTGTTCATTAGTACTATATTCATCCTACTTTAACTATTACACTAGTCTAATTAACCATAGTAATACTTAGCTTACTAACAAAGCTAACTATGGTTAGACAATCCGTTGGTTATCAAAGGTTTGAACTTTCTTCCAATTGATTGAAAATTCAATTAGAAACATTATTTTAGTCAACTTACTTGTTCATTAGTTCTATATTCATACTACTTTAACTATTACACTAGTCGAATTTAACTATTGTAGCACTTTGCTTAATAATCAAACTAATTATCGTTTTTATATAACAAGTTTTCACCTTTCTTCTAACTAGATGAAAACTCGATTTAAACATTATTTTAGTCAATTTACTTGTTCATTAGTACTATATTCATCCTACTTTAACTATTACACTAGTTTATTTAACCATAGTAATACTTAGCTTACTAACAAAGCTAACTATGGTTAGACAATCCTTTGGTTATCAAAGGTTTGAACTTTCTTCCAATTGGATGAAAACTCAATTTGAAACATTATTTTAGTCAACTTACTTGTTCATTAGTTCTATATTCATCCTACTTTAACTATTACACCAGTCGAATTGAACTATTGTAACACTTTGCTAAATAATCAAACTAACTATCCTTTTTATAAAACAAGTTTTGACCTTTCTTCTAACTAGATGAAAACTCGATTTAAACATTATTTTAGTCAAGTTACTTGTTCATTTGATCTATAATAATCAAACGTTGACTATTATACTAATCAAATTAACTATAGTAAGACTTAGCTTACAAAGTAAGCTAACGTGGTTAGATCATTCTTTGGTCATAAAAGGTTTTTCCTTTCATTTAATTGGATGAAAACTCAATTTGAAACATTATTTTAGTCTTGTTACTTGTTCATTAGTACTATATTCATCCTACTTTAACTATTACACTATTCTAATTAACCATAGTAATACTTAGCTTACTAACAAAGCTAACTATGGTTAGACAATCCTTTGGTTATCAAAGGTTTGAACTTTCTTCCAATTGATTGAAAATTCAATTAGAAACATTATTTTAGTCAACTTACTTGTTCATTAGTTCTATATTCATACTACTTTAACTATTACACTGGTCGAATTTAACTATTGTAGCACTTTGCTTAATAATCAAACTAATTATCGTTTTTATATAACAAGTTTTGACCTTTCTTCTAACTAGATGAAAACTCGATTTAAACATTATTTTAGTCAAGTTACTTGTTCATTAGTACTATATTCATCCTACTTTAACTATTACACTAGTTTATTTAACCATAGTAATACTTAGCTTACTAACAAAGCTAACTATGGTTAGACAATCCTTTGGTTATCAAAGGTTTGACCTTTCTTCCAATTGGATGAAAACTCAATTTGAAACATTATTTTAGTCAACTTACTTGTTCATTAGTTCTATATTCATCCTACTTTAACTATTACACTAGTCGAATTGAATTATTGTAACACTTTGCTAAATAATCAAACTAACTATCCTTTTTATATAACAAGTTTTGACCTTTCTTCTAACTAGATGAAAACTCGATTTAAACATTATTTTAGTCAAGTTACTTGTTCATTTGATCTATAATAATCAAACGTTGACTATTATACTAATCAAATTAACTATAGTAAGACTTAGCTTACAAAGTAAGCTAACGTGGTTAGATCTTTCTTTGGTCATAAAAGGTTTTTCCTTTCATTTAATTGGATGAAAACTCAATTTGAAACATTATTTTAGTCTTGTTACTTGTTCATTAGTACTATATTCATCCTACTTTAACTATTACACTAGTCTAATTAACCATAGTAATACTTAGCTTACTAACAAAGCTAACTATGGTTAGACAATCCTTTGGTTATCAAAGGTTTGAACTTTCTTCCAATTGATTGAAAATTCAATTAGAAACATTATTTTAGTCAACTTACTTGTTCATTAGTTCTATATTCATACTACTTTAACTATTACACTAGTCGAATTTAACTATTGTAGCACTTTGCTTAATAATCAAACTAATTATCGTTTTTATATAACAAGTTTTGACCTTTCTTCTAACTAGATGAAAACTCGATTTAAACATTATTTTAGTCAAGTTACTTGTTCATTAGTACCATATTCACCCTACTTTAACTATTACACTAGTTTATTTAACCATAGTAATACTTAGCTTACTAACAAAGCTAACTATGGTTAAACAATCCTTTGGTTATCAAAGGTTTGACCTTTCTTCCAATTGGATGAAAACTCAATTTGAAACATTATTTTAGTCAACTTACTTGTTCATTCGTTCTATATTCATCCTACTTTAACTATTACACTAGTCGAATTGAACTATTGTAACACTTTGCTAAATAATCAAACTAACTATCCTTTTTATAAAACAAGTTTTGACCTTTCTTCTAACTAGATGAAAACTCGATTTAAACATTATTTTAGTCAAGTTACTTGTTCATTTGATCTATAATAATCAAACGTTGACTATTATACTAATCAAATTAACTATAGTAAGACTTAGCTTACAAAGTAAGCTAACGTGGTTAGATCATTCTTTGGTCATAAAAGGTTTTTCCTTTCATTTAATTGGATGAAAACTCAATTTTAAACATTATTTTAGTCTTGTTACTTGTTCATTAGTACTATATTCATCCTACTTTAACTATTACACTAGTCTAATTAACCATAGTAATACTTAGCTTACTAACAAAGCTAACTATGGTTAGACAATCCGTTGGTTATCAAAGGTTTGAACTTTCTTCCAATTGATTGAAAATTCAATTAGAAACATTATTTTATTCAACTTACTTGTTCATTAGTTCTATATTCATACTACTTTAACTATTACACTAGTCGAATTTAACTATTGTAGCACTTTGCTTAATAATCAAACTAATTATCGTTTTTATATAACAAGTTTTCACCTTTCTTCTAACTAGATGAAAACTCGATTTAAACATTATTTTAGTCAATTTACTTGTTCATTAGTACTATATTCATCCTACTTTAACTATTACACTAGTTTATTTAACCATAGTAATACTTAGCTTACTAACAAAGCTAACTATGGTTAGACAATCCTTTGGTTATCAAAGGTTTGAACTTTCTTCCAATTGGATGAAAACTCAATTTGAAACATTATTTTAGTCAACTTACTTGTTCATTAGTTCTATATTCATCCTACTTTAACTATTACACCAGTCGAATTGAACTATTGTAACACTTTGCTAAATAATCAAACTAACTATCCTTTTTATTAAACAAGTTTTGACCTTTCTTCTAACTAGATGAAAACTCGATTTAAACATTATTTTAGTCAAGTTACTTGTTCATTTGATCTATAATAATCAAACGTTGACTATTATACTAATCAAATTAACTATAGTAAGACTTAGCTTACAAAGTAAGCTAATGTGGTTAGATCATTCTTTGGTCATAAAAGGTTTTTCCTTTCATTTAATTGGATGAAAACTCAATTTGAAACATTATTTTAGTCTTGTTACTTGTTCATTAGTACTATATTCATCCTACTTTAACTATTACACTAGTCTAATTAACCATAGTAATACTTAGCTTACTAACAAAGCTAACTATGGTTAGACAATCCTTTGTGTAACACCCCGTTTTCTTAAACTCAAAAAGGGGTATTATTTTTTTTTTTTCAAATAAAACAAGCTTTGAAATCATTTTAGTTTCGATCAGAGTGCGCATAAAACATTTAATTGAGCCGGCATTTAAATGTACAAAGAAAACTGATATATAAACATCATAGGGCTTCACAAAGCAAGTGTACACCTGAATATATTACAGTCCAAAATAAAAAGGTGCATCAAGCACAAGTATCTCAAAATAAAACTAGCATCTATGCCTATACACAAAAGCACGGTGTACACTAACACCGGCGCATAGTCTAGCTAACGAGACTCCAGCTCCCTCCTAACTCTGATGGCCACTGCAACCACCACCCTCATCTTCAAGCGTCTCAGACGGATCCCTAACACCTGGGGTGGGATAATCCCGTTCATACAAATATGCAAGGGTCACCACAAAATACAAGTATATATATATATATCCGGTGCGAGAGATTTATACACATACCACATCAAAGCTCATTTACCAATAGAGAAAACTCATTTTAAACACATACTACTCCCCACCAACGGGTTCCTTAAATCAAGGCACAACACATAGCAATTGCGATACTCAAGCATATTATAAGCAATGCACACATAGCCTATAATGCGGACTCTAAAATGATCGTGGTCATCCAGCTCTCTCTGGACTCCACATGCATGACTTTCCGGAATAAACCTCTCTATAGAAGGTCGTAGGTCTTAGGTGGGATAACACCTCCTACTATTGGTGGGATAACACCAGGTATAGCTCTTCTATACCAACTCAATCAGGTGGGATAACACCGGCGCAGCCCTCTTGGCGAAACGCATCACCATGAATGCATGACATACGCTTTCTCTACATATGCTAATGCAACAACACACACATTTTCTCTTAACATGTGATTACCACAACGACAAGTCTACACATACATTCCACTAGACATGTGTAAAACAATAACTCAAGCATATGTATCCATTCATTATGCATACATATTTTCTCCCATTATACATGTAAACAGCACATATAATTCTAAACACGTTCTCATCACGAGAATACACGAAATTAGACATGTAATTCACTCAAGAATACATCACAACAAAATAATTCAAGCATGTCCAATTTCCGTGAAAGACGGAAATAAATAGTGGAGCCCTTACCTCGGCAAGCTCTTACAACAATCAAATCGTTCCACACTACGAGTTCGCGTTTCCTAACAAACAACGTACGAAATCAATAAACACTTCCATAGCATTCTATTGAATTTAACCCAACCCAAAAATCTAAGGATAAACAAAGTACCCCTAGCTCTCTCGGATAATGGTTACAACCCTTCCTATATTGATCAATGTTCACGAAATCGATTGCGTCATTTTTTTCCGTTTTCAAAACACATTACAACATTTCACATGTTTATACCAAAGACCAATTTAAAACAGAGACGTGTCTTTTAAGACGCAAAAACATGAAACAGAGAATGCTGTCACCGTACAATTTCACTAAGACCTCCTTGGAGTATTTTCATCATAACTCAAAAACTAAAAGTCATTTTCACGTCAAACCAAAGCCACTGGAAAACTAACAAAATTATCTAAAACCTTCATGTTTACACCCAAGGCCAATTCTGTACCGATCAATACCAGTTTTCGTTTCAAATTCGGAAAAGTTGTGCAGAAAGTCCATAAAAATTCACTGTGACCTACGTGCAGTAATTTGACCATAACTCAAGTTCTATAAATCGTTTTGACGTCAGACCAACGGCATTAGAAAACTAACATCCATACCTACAACTTTTGTGTTTATACCAATAGCTCAAAATTCTTGCACCAATTGATCACTAATTAAGCCTTTGAAAACAAGCATTAACAAGGTTTTAGCAAATGGAAATCACACACCATAAACACATGTTACAAAAATTTCTTTTCCAATCAAAACAACATTAAAGCAAAACTCAAGGACTTTCTTCAAAATTTTTCTAAGTCCACAAGGTAAAATTTTTCACATCCTTGAAACAAAACTTTTTCCTATACAATCCCACTTCCTCATAAACTCAAAAACCATTTTCATTTTCTCAAATACAAATCAAAACATGTTCTTGATCAATATGACTTTTCCTCAAAAACCCTAACTATCCAAAACTCATGAAACTTAGGGAAAGAACCTAACAAGACCTATGCTTAAGGCTAGGCATTCATGAACAACTTCCATGAATCCAAGGCATCATACAACAAGTTTCTACCAACTTTTTCTCACAATCATAAAACCAAAATACATCAAACCATAATGGTTTGGCCAGCTAAGACAAGGAAAAGAGATTGTTACCTTAGCAAATGATTTTCTACAACTTTCTCTAGAATTTTTCCAAGCTTCCAAGGTCCAACAATGGAGAAAATAAAATTTGAAGAACTTTGACAATGGGAATGGCTTTTATGTGAGCAAAAAGAAGATGGAAAAGGTTGGAAATGAACTTTTTACTAAGTCCCCAAAAGTCTACTACTCATACTAACTATTTCCTCTTGTTCAATCTCACCCATTGGATCAAAAAAACACTTTCCATGGCTAAACCCTAGCCATTGATCAAGTCTTGGTCACTAAGCAACTTAGAATAAATATCTAGATATTTCAAAGCTTCTAGAACAACTCACGTGTTCAGCTCTCGCGCGTCGCGACAAGCAAAACATACAAAAAGAACAGCATACGGAATAAACGTCCGTAAAATTTCGTTTCCAAAAATTATCGCTAAAACAGTTTCTCCGACTGAACTTTTAAACCGTGCCTTCTAAAATTTTTCTGAAAGCATTTTCCGACTCGCGTCGATATATAAAACTCATCTCTAAATTTTCACAAAATTCGGAGTCTGCAAAATTTTAAACGACTGATAAAAATCTTCTCTTCGTTTATCAAAAACTCAAATAAAGTCAAACCTCCGAAAACTATTTTCATGGAAAACTTCCTATTTATAAAAGAAACTCATAAACCAAATCTCATTCCTTTTCGGCGTACAAGCGCGAAACAGGCTCAAAAACAGCAAAAACAGTTATATTACACAAAATATAACACAAAACACTAACATTAAAACTCTAAGACACGTAGCCACCGCTAACGCTCTACAAACCACTGTACACAAAATCTAGGGTCTTACATTACTACCCCCCTAAAAGAAGTTTCGTCCTCGAAACTTAGACATCGACAAACAACCCAGGGTATAACTCTCTGATCTTGCTCTCAAGCTCCCAAGTTACGTCACCCGTAGTCTCGTTCCATATTACCTTCACCAAAGGTATTTCTTTTGTTCTCAACCGCTTCATCTTTCTATCCGCAATCTTGATCGGCGGAACCTCAAATGACAAGTTCTCTCTCAGTTGGATGTCATCTGGTATGATCACATGCGATGGATCCGGAATATATTTCCTCAACTGCGACACATGGAACACATCATGTATCAGAGATAGTACCGGTGGCAAAGCTACCCGATAAGCTACCTTCCCAATTCTCTCCGTAATCTGATACGGTCCTATGAACTTAGGAGTCAACTTTCTTGCTTTCAAAGCCCTTCCAACACCCGTTGTTGGAGTAACTCGGAGGAATACGTGATCCCCCGCCTCAAACTCTAAAGGCTTCCTACGCCTATCCGCATAACTCTTTTGTCGATCTTGAGCAACTTTCATCCGTGCCCGTATCGTTCGAACTTTATCTGTTGTTTGTTGCACCATCTCAGGTCCTACTATCATACTCTCTCCATCTTGGTACCAACACAAAGGAGTTTGACACCTCCTCCCGTATAAAGCCTCATAGGGTGCCATCCCTATACTCGTATGGAAACTGTTGTTATACGTGAACTCTATCAATGGCAACACATTGTCCCAGCTTCCACTCAGGTATATCTAACGATTGCAACATTCCCGCGGGCCTCTGATGTTCAATCTTTGCCTTCTGACATGTTAAACAAGATGCTACATACTCAGCCACATCCCTCTTCATACCTGGCCACCAGAAATCTCGCCTCAGATCCTGATACATCTTCGTAGATCCGGGATGAATACTCAACTTGCTCTTGTGCGCTTCCCCTAAAATCGTGCTCCTCAAATTCCTAACATCGGGTACACACACTCTACCGTTGCATCTCAAGATGTTGTCTGATCCCACCTTGAAATCCTTGTTACTTTCTCTAGCTATAAGGCCTCTTTTCTCCACAAGCAACCCGTCATCTTGACAACTTGCAATTTCTTCCAATAACCCATTTGAGATCGTGATCATGCCCAACTTCAAATTGCCTGGTGCCAACTCAACTTCCAAGTGTAGATCTCGGAATTCTCTCAACAACTCTTGTTGACTCGCCATCTGTGCCGAACACACCGATACACTTCTTCTACTCAAAGCATCTGCCACCACATTGGCTTTTCCCGGATGGTATTCTAGCGTGAAATCAAAATCTTTCAAGGTTTCCATCCACCTCCTCTGCCTCATATTCAATTCTTTCTGATCAAAAAGGTACTTGAGACTCTTGTGGTCACTAAACACGACAAAAGTGCATCCATACAGATAATGTCTCCAAATCTTCAAAGCAAACACGACTGCCGCAAGCTCCAAATCGTGAGTCGGGTAATTCTTCTCATGAACTTTCAACTGCCTCGATGCATAAGCCACAGCTCTCTTGTGTTGCATCAACACACAACCCAAACCTTGATGAGAAGCATCACAATACACTTCATACGGTTCATCTGCCTGAGGTAAAACCAAAACTGGCGAAGTCGTCAATCGCTCTTTCAACAATTGAAAACTTGATTCACACTTCTCCGTCCAAGCAAACGGTTGGTCTTTTCTTGTCAATTGCGTCATCGGCGCCACAATCTTCGCAAAGCCTTCAATAAAACGTCGGTAATAACCGGCCAAGCCCACAAAACTCCTTATGTCCGTAACTGTCTGAGGTTGCTTCCACGCAAGCACTGTGTCAATCTTGGCTGGATCCACTGCTATCCCCTCTTGTGATATGATATGACCCAGGAAATTCACTTTTTCCAACCAAAATTCACACTTCGTCGGATTGGCATATAGCTTCCTCTCTCGCAAAACTTGCAAAACTGAGCGGAGATGCTCCTCGTGCTCTTCTTCGCTCCTTGAATAAACCAAGATATCGTCGATAAACACTACCACGAACTTGTCTAAAAATGCATGGAAGATCCGATTCATGTAGTCCATAAATATCGCAGGTGCATTCGTCACTCCGAATGGCATCACCAAGTACTCATAAGGCCCATAGCGCGTCCGAAATGCCATCTTCTATACATCCTCTTCTCTTACCCTTATCTGGTGATAACCAGATTTCAGATCAATCTTTGAAAATACTGAGGCTCCCCTCAACTGGTCCATCAAATCATCAATACGCGGCAATGAATACCGGTTCTTGATAGTAACCTTATTCAGCTTCCGGTAATCCACACACAAACGGGATTTACCATCCTTCTTTTTAACCAACAACACCGGTGCTCCCCACGGTGACACACTCGGCCTAATAAAACCCTTGCTCAACAATTCCTCAAGCTGACTCTTCAACTCTATCAACTCAGCTGGAGCCATCCTATAAGGTGCTTCCGAAATCGGACCCGTACCCGGTTGCAAATCAATGAAGAACTCTACCTCTCTCCACGGAGGAAACTCTGGAATCTCTGACGGAAAAACATCTTGAAACTGTCGAACAACTCGAAGTTCCTCTACTCGAATCTTTGACGTCACTCCCAAACTCGCAAGTGACACAATCTCTGGTTCTCCATTACACATAACCACTGTCAGCCGATTGGCAGACAGATACCTTCGCACACCCGGCTCGGGAAAGAAGACCAATCTCCGAGCACAATCCAAAATAACATAATGGTACGACAACCAATCCATCCCGAGGATGATCTCGAGAGACTGAAGGGGTAAACAAATCAAATTGACCAGGAAATCTCTATTCTGGACAACTACCATACAATGCAAACATGCGGTGTTCACTACCAAATCCTTAGCAGGAGTAGACACATTCAAATCAAACGGTAACGGCGAAACAATCAAATTCAGACGATTGGCGCAAAACAAAGATATGAAGGAGTGAGTTGCCCCCGTGTCAATCAATGCAGTTAAAGAATTACCTGCAATCTGACAGTTCTCACGAATGGCATTGCTAGCCTCACCACTCACCTCCGTGCCCATGCAGTAGACACGTCCTTTGGCCACTGGTCGAGTACTCTGTGCCACATTCGCCGACGGCAAGGCCTTTTGGGCTCTACAATCTCTAGCAAAGTGCCCCCGGCTTCTGACAATTAAAACAAATGGGCCTCTTTTCCGGGTTGCTACAGTTATTAGCAAAATGGCCCTCCTCTCCACACTTGTAGCAAAAAGACTTTCCCTTGCTCTGACTCCCCTGGCCCTCTGAGCGTCCCGCTCCCTTGTTATTCTGTGAACGGTTATAAGGTTTTCCACCTTGCCTACCACGGTTCTGACTTGAACCACTTGAACGATTCGGCCCTCCCGAATTGAAATTCCCTTGGCGGTTCACCCGCTTATTCCTCATGTCTTCCACCTCTTGACATTTCTCTACCAACACTTGAAATTGGCGAATGCCCAACGGCACCACCGCATCCTGTAGCTCGTATCTCAGCCCATCTTGGAAACGACGACACATATAACTCTCGTCGACCCCATCTCTGAAAAACCGGAAGAACCTAGACAAAGACTCAAACTTCTTCGAATAAGCTTCCACATTCATGCCCCCCTGGCGTAACCTCAAGAACTCTTCTCCATAGCGCTCTCTAGCCGTCTCCGGAAAATACTTGGCCAAAAATCTCCTCTTGAAATTCTCCCAAGTTATCTCCTCATAAACACCCTCCATGAGAAGTCGAGTGTTCCTCCACCAGTGTTCTGAACCTCCAAGTAACTGATAGGTGGCTAAAGTCACCTTCTCCCCTTCCGGGCAATGAATCGCCCCAAAAATCCTCTCCAATGCTTGGAGCCACAAATCCGCTGTTTCCGGACCTCCCTCCCCATTAAACTTCGGAGGAGTTTGGTGATTGAAACTGGTAAGTAGCCTAGACCCCGCAGCTACGATCTCTCTCTCACGCTTTTCCATATCTCTCTGCGCCTTAGCTTCAGTCTGGGCAGCCACAGCAACTGCCATAGTGTTCATGGCATGAGCCATCTGGTTCATGTCCACATCCTCGTCTCTAGGAACAGCAGGTGCCCTTCTTGGAGGCATATTCTATTCTGCACATACCAATTATTGATTAAGTCCTTATCCCCAAAATTTTCCTCAGAAAATATCTCTCACACATCATTACCCATAACAGAACCCAAAGTCGATCGCTCGACGGACACAACTCTAGCTAATCTCTAGCCAACTTTGGACTAACAATCCCAATGTACACTTTCCCTTTGAAGATTTAAAGCCGAGCTCTGATACCACAATTGTAACACCCCGTTTTCTTAAACTCAAAAAGGGGTATTATTTTTTTTTTCAAATAAAACAAGCTTTGAAATCATTTTAGTTTCGATCAGAGTGCGCATAAAACATTTAATTGAGCCGGCATTTAAATGTACAAAGAAAACTGATATATAAACATCATAGGGCTTCACAAAGCAAGTGTACACCTGAATATATTACAGTCCAAAATAAAAAGGTGCATCAAGCACAAGTATCTCAAAATAAAACTAGCATCTATGCCTATACACAAAAGCACGGTGTACACTAACACCGGCGCATAGTCTAGCTAACGAGACTCCAGCTCCCTCCTAACTCTGATGGCCACTGCAACCACCACCCTCATCTTCAAGCGTCTCAGACGGATCCCTAACACCTGGGGTGGGATAATCCCGTTCATACAAATATGCAAGGGTCACCACAAAATACAAGTATATATATATATATATATATATATATATATATATATATATATATATATATATATATATATATATATATCCGGTGCGAGAGATTTATACACATACCACATCAAAGCTCATTTACCAATAGAGAAAACTCATTTTAAACACATACTACTCCCCACCAACGGGTTCCTTAAATCAAGGCACAACACATAGCAATTGCGATACTCAAGCATATTATAAGCAATGCACACATAGCCTATAATGCGGACTCTAAAATGATCGTGGTCATCCAGCTCTCTCTGGACTCCACATGCATGACTTTCCGGAATAAACCTCTCTATAGAAGGTCGTAGGTCTTAGGTGGGATAACACCTCCTACTATTGGTGGGATAACACCAGGTATAGCTCTTCTATACCAACTCAATCAGGTGGGATAACACCGGCGCAGCCCTCTTGGCGAAACGCATCACCATGAATGCATGACATACACTTTCTCTACATATGCTAATGCAACAACACACACATTTTCTCTTAACATGTGATTACCACAACGACAAGTCTACACATACATTCCACTAGACATGTGTAAAACAATAACTCAAGTATATGTATCCATTCATTATGCATACATATTTTCTCCCATTATACATGTAAACAGCACATATAATTCCAAACACGTTCTCATCACGAGAATACACGAAATTAGACATGTAATTCATTCAAGAATACATCACAACAAAATAATTCAAGCATGTCCAATTTCAGTGAAAGACGGAAATAAATAGTGGAGCCCTTACCTCGGCAAGCTCTTACAACAATCAAATCGTTCCACACTACGAGTTCGCGTTTCCTAACAAACAACGTACGAAATCAATAAACACTTCCATAGCATTCTATTGAATTTAACCCAACCCAAAAATCTAAGGATAAACAAGGTACCCCTAGCTCTCTCGGATAATGGTTACAACCCTTCCTATATTGATCAATGTTCACGAAATCGATTGCGTCATTTTTTTCCGTTTTCAAAACACATTACAACATTTCACATGTTTATACCAAAGACCAATTTAAAACAGAGACGTGTGAAAAAGACGCAAAAACATGAAACAGAGAATGCTGTCACCGTACAATTTCACTAAGACCTCCTTGGAGTATTTTCATCATAACTCAAAAACTAAAAGTCATTTTCACGTCAAACCAAAGCCACTGGAAAACTAACAAAATTATCTAAAACCTTCATGTTTACACCCAAGGCCAATTCTGTACCGATCAATACCAGTTTTCGTTTCAAATTCGGAAAAGTTGTGCAGAAAGTCCATAAAAATTCATTGTGACCTACGTGCAGTAATTTGACCATAACTCAAGTTCTATAAATCGTTTTGACGTCAGACCAACGGCATTAGAAAACTAACATCCATACCTACAACTTTTGTGTTTATACCAATAGCTCAAAATTCTTGCACCAATTGATCACTAATTAAGCCTTTGAAAACAAGCATTAACAAGGTTTTAGCAAATGGAAATCACACACCATAAACACATGTTACAAAAATTTCTTTTCCAATCAAAACAACATTAAAGCAAAACTCAAGGACTTTCTTCAAAATTTTTCTAAGTCCACAAGGTAAAATTTTTCACATCCTTGAAACAAAACTTTTTCCTATACAATCCCACTTCCTCATAAACTCAAAAACCATTTTCATTTTCTCAAATACAAATCAAAACATGTTCTTGATCAATATGACTTTTCCTCAAAAACCCTAACTATCCAAAACTCATGAAACTTAGGGAAAGAACCTAACAAGACCTATGCTTAAGGCTAGGCATTCATGAACAACTTCCATGAATCCAAGGCATCATACAACAAGTTTCTACCAACTTTTTCTCACAATCATAAAACCAAAATACATCAAACCATAATGGTTTGGCCAGCTAAGACAAGGAAAAGAGATTGTTACCTTAGCAAATGATTTTCTACAACTTTCTCTAGAATTTTTCCAAGCTTCCAAGGTCCAACAATGGAGAAAATAAAATTTGAAGAACTTTGACAATGGGAATGGCTTTTACGTGAGCAAAAAGAAGATGGAAAAGGTTGGAAATGAACTTTTTACTAAGTCCCCAAAAGTCTACTACTCATACTAACTATTTCCTCTTGTTCAATCTCACCCATTGGATCAAAAAAACACTTTCCATGGCTAAACCCTAGCCATTGATCAAGTCTTGGTCACTAAGCAACTTAGAATAAATATCTAGATATTTCAAAGCTTCTAGAACAACTCACGTGTTCAGCTCTCGCGCGTCGCGACAAGCAAAACATACAAAAAGAACAGCATACGGAATAAACGTCCGTAAAATTTCGTTTCCAAAAATTATCGCTAAAACAGTTTCTCCGACTGAACTTTTAAACCGTGCCTTCTAAAATTTTTCTGA
The DNA here is from genome assembly GCA_018208015.1 of Medicago ruthenica. Taxonomy (NCBI): domain Eukaryota; kingdom Viridiplantae; phylum Streptophyta; class Magnoliopsida; order Fabales; family Fabaceae; genus Medicago; species Medicago ruthenica. The sequence continues at coordinate 56,293,359 of CM031373.1, forward strand.
AAGCATTTTCCGACTCGCGTCGATATATAAAACTCATCTCTAAATTTTCACAAAATTCGGAGTCTGCAAAATTTTAAACGACTGATAAAAATCTTCTCTTCGTTTATCAAAAACTCAAATAAAGTCAAACCTCCGAAAACTATTTTCATGGAAAACTTCCTATTTATAAAAGAAACTCATAAACCAAATCTCATTCCGTTTCGGCGTACAAGCGCGAAACAGGCTCAAAAACAGCAAAAACAGTTATATTACACAAAATATAACACAAAACACTAACATTAAAACTCTAAGACACGTAGCCACCGCTAACGCTCTACAAACCACTGTACACAAAATCTAGGGTCTTACACTTTGGTTATCAAAGGTTTGAACTTTCTTCCAATTGATTGAAAACTCAATTAGAAACAATATTTTAGTCAACTTACTTATTCATTAGTTCTATATTCATACTACTTTAACTATTACACTAGTCGAATTTAACTATTGTAGCACTTTGCTTAATAATCAAACTAATTATCGTTTTTATATAACAAGTTTTGACCTTTCTTCTAACTAGATGAAAACTCGATTTAAACATTATTTTAGTCAAGTTACTTGTTCATTAGTACTATATTCATCCTACTTTAACTATTACACTAGTTTATTTAACCACAGTAATACTTAGCTTACTAACAAAGCTAACTATGGTTAGACAATCCTTTGGTTATCAAATGTTTGACCTTTCTTCCAATTGGATGAAAACTCAATTTGAAATATTATTTTAGTCAACTTACTTGTTCATTAGTTCTATATTCATCCTACTTTAACTATTACACTAGTCGAATTGAATTATTGTAACACTTTGCTAAATAATCAAACTAACTATCCTTTTTATAAAACAAGTTTTGACCTTTCTTCTAACTAGATGAAAACTCGATTTAAACATTATTTTAGTCAAGTTACTTGTTCATTTGATCTATAATAATCAAACGTTGACTATTATACTAATCAAATTAACTATAGTAAGACATAGCTTACAAAGTAAGCTAACGTGGTTAGATCATTCTTTGGTCATAAAAGGTTTTTCCTTTCATTTAATTGGATGAAAACTCAATTTGAAACATTATTTTAGTCTTGTTACTTGTTCATTAGTACTATATTCATCCTACTTTAACTATTACACTAGTCTAATTAACCATAGTAATACTTAGCTTACTAACAAAGCTAACTATGGTTAGACAATCCGTTGGTTATCAAAGGTTTGAACTTTCTTCCATTTGATTGAAAATTCAATTAGAAACATTATTTTAGTCAACTTACTTGTTCATTAGTTCTATATTCATACTACTTTAACTATTACACTAGTCGAATTTAACTATTGTAGCACTTTGCTTAATAATCAAACTAATTATCGTTTTTATATAACAAGTTTTCACCTTTCTTCTAACTAGATGAAAACTCGATTTAAACATTATTTTAGTCAAGTTACTTGTTCATTAGTACTATATTCATCCTACTTTAACTATTACACTAGTTTATTTAACCATAGTAATACTTAGCTTACTAACAAAGCTAACTATGGTTAGACAATCCTTTGGTTATCAAAGGTTTGAACTTTCTTCCAATTGGATGAAAACTCAATTTGAAACATTATTTAAGTCAACTTACTTGTTCATTAGTTCTATATTCATCCTACTTTAACTATTACACTAGTCGGATTGAACTATTATAACACTTTGCTAAATAATCAAACTAACTATCCTTTTTATAAAACAAGTTTTGACCTTTCTTCTAACTAGATGAAAACTCGATTTAAACATTATTTTAGTCAAGTTACTTGTTCATTTGATCTATAATAATTAAACGTTGACTATTATACTAATCAAATTAACTATAGTAAGACTTAGCTTACAAAGTAAGCTAACGTGGTTAGATCATTCTTTGGTCATAAAAGGTTTTTCCTTTCATTTAATTGGATGAAAACTCAATTTGAAACATTATTTTAGTCTTGTTACTTGTTCATTAGTACTATATTCATCCTACTTTAACTATTACACTAGTCTAATTAACCATAGTAATACTTAGCTTACTAACAAAGCTAACTATGGTTAGACAATCCTATGGTTATCAAAGGTTTGAACTTTCTTCCAATTGATTGAAAATTCAATTAGAAACATTATTTTAGTCAACTTACTTGTTCATTAGTTCTATATTCATACTACTTTAACTATTACACTAGTCGAATTTAACTATTGTAGCACTTTGCTTAGTAATCAAACTAATTATCGTTTTTATAAAACAAGTTTTGACCTTTCTTCTAACTAGATGAAAACTCGATTTAAACATTATTATAGTCAAGTTACTTGTTCATTAGTACCATATTCATCCTACTTTAACTATTACACTAGTTTATTTAACCATAGTAATACTTAGCTTACTAACAAAGCTAACTATGGTTAGACAATCCTTTGGTTATCAAAGGTTTGAACTTTCTTCCAATTGGATGAAAACTCAATTTGAAACATTATTTAAGTCAACTTACTTCTTCATTAGTTCTATATTCATCCTACTTTAACTATTACACTAGTCGGATTGAACTATTATAACACTTTGCTAAATAATCAAACTAACTATCCTTTTTATAAAACAAGTTTTGACCTTTCTTCTAACTAGATGAAAACTCGATTTAAACATTATTTTAGTCAAGTTACTTGTTCATTTGATCTATAATAATCAAACGTTGACTATTATACTAATCAAATTAACTATAGTAAGACATAGCTTACAAAGTAAGCTAACGTGGTTAGATCATTCTTTGGTCATAAAAGGTTTTTCCTTTCATTTAATTGGATGAAAACTCAATTTGAAACATTATTTTAGTCTTGTTACTTGTTCATTAGTACTATATTCATCCTACTTTAACTATTACACTAGTCTAATTAACCATAGTAATACTTAGCTTACTAACAAAGCTAACTATGGTTAGACAATCCGTTGGTTATCAAAGGTTTGAACTTTCTTCCATTTGATTGAAAATTCAATTAGAAACATTATTTTAGTCAACTTACTTGTTCATTAGTTCTATATTCATACTACTTTAACTATTACACTAGTCGAATTTAACTATTGTAGCACTTTGCTTAATAATCAAACTAATTATCGTTTTTATATAACAAGTTTTCACCTTTCTTCTAACTAGATGAAAACTCGATTTAAACATTATTTTAGTCAAGTTACTTGTTCATTAGTACTATATTCATCCTACTTTAACTATTACACTAGTTTATTTAACCATAGTAATACTTAGCTTACTAACAAAGCTAACTATGGTTAGACAATCCTTTGGTTATCAAAGGTTTGAACTTTCTTCCAATTGGATGAAAACTCAATTTGAAACATTATATAAGTCAACTTACTTGTTCATTAGTTCTATATTCATCCTACTTTAACTATTACACTAGTCGGATTGAACTATTATAACACTTTGCTAAATAATCAAACTAACTATCCTTTTTATAAAACAAGTTTTGACCTTTCTTCTAACTAGATGAAAACTCGATTTAAACATTATTTTAGTCAAGTTACTTGTTCATTTGATCTATAATAATCAAACGTTGACTATTATACTAATCAAATTAACTATAGTAAGACTTAGCTTACAAAGTAAGCTAACGTGGTTAGATCATTCTTTGGTCATAAAAGGTTTTTCCTTTCATTTAATTGGATGAAAACTCAATTTGAAACATTATTTTAGTCTTGTTACTTGTTCATTAGTACTATATTCATCCTACTTTAACTATTACACTAGTCTAATTAACCATAGTAATACTTAGCTTACTAACAAAGCTAACTATGGTTAGACAATCCTATGGTTATCAAAGGTTTGAACTTTCTTCCAATTGATTGAAAATTCAATTAGAAACATTATTTTAGTCAACTTACTTGTTCATTAGTTCTATATTCATACTACTTTAACTATTACACTAGTCGAATTTAACTATTGTAGCACTTTGCTTAGTAATCAAACTAATTATCGTTTTTATAAAACAAGTTTTGACCTTTCTTCTAACTAGATGAAAACTCGATTTAAACATTATTATAGTCAAGTTACTTGTTCATTAGTACCATATTCATCCTACTTTAACTATTACACTAGTTTATTTAACCATAGTAATACTTAGCTTACTAACAAAGCTAACTATGGTTAGACAATCCTTTGGTTATCAAAGATTTGAACTTTCTTCCAATTGGATGAAAACTCAATTTGAAACATTATTTAAGTCAACTTACTTGTTCATTAGTTCTATATTCATCCTACTTTAACTATTACACTAGTCGGATTGAACTATTATAACACTTTGCTAAATAATCAAACTAACTATCCTTTTTATAAAACAAGTTTTGACCTTTCTTCTAACTAGATGAAAACTCGATTTAAACATTATTTTAGTCAAGTTACTTGTTCATTTGATCTATAATAATCAAACGTTGACTATTATACTAATCAAATTAACTATAGTAAGACATAGCTTACAAAGTAAGCTAACGTGGTTAGATCATTCTTTGGTCATAAAAGGTTTTTCCTTTCATTTAATTGGATGAAAACTCAATTTGAAACATTATTTTAGTCTTGTTACTTGTTCATTAGTACTATATTCATCCTACTTTAACTATTACACTAGTCTAATTAACCATAGTAATACTTAGCTTACTAACAAAGCTAACTATGGTTAGACAATCCGTTGGTTATCAAAGGTTTGAACTTTCTTCCATTTGATTGAAAATTCAATTAGAAACATTATTTTAGTCAACTTACTTGTTCATTAGTTCTATATTCATACTACTTTAACTATTACACTAGTCGAATTTAACTATTGTAGCACTTTGCTTAATAATCAAACTAATTATCGTTTTTATATAACAAGTTTTCACCTTTCTTCTAACTAGATGAAAACTCGATTTAAACATTGTTTTAGTCAAGTTACTTGTTCATTAGTACTATATTCATCCTACTTTAACTATTACACTAGTTTATTTAACCATAGTAATACTTAGCTTACTAACAAAGCTAACTATGGTTAGACAATCCTTTGGTTATCAAAGGTTTGAACTTTCTTCCAATTGGATGAAAACTCAATTTGAAACATTATTTAAGTCAACTTACTTGTTCATTAGTTCTATATTCATCCTACTTTAACTATTACACTAGTCGGATTGAACTATTATAACACTTTGCTAAATAATCAAACTAACTATCCTTTTTATAAAACAAGTTTTGACCTTTCTTCTAACTAGATGAAAACTCGATTTAAACATTATTTTAGTCAAGTTACTTGTTCATTTGATCTATAATAATCAAACGTTGACTATTATACTAATCAAATTAACTATAGTAAGACTTAGCTTACAAAGTAAGCTAACGTGGTTAGATCATTCTTTGGTCATAAAAGGTTTTTCCTTTCATTTAATTGGATGAAAACTCAATTTGAAACATTATTTTAGTCTTGTTACTTGTTCATTAGTACTATATTCATCCTACTTTAACTATTACACTAGTCTAATTAACCATAGTAATACTTAGCTTACTAACAAAGCTAACTATGGTTAGACAATCCTATGGTTATCAAAGGTTTGAACTTTCTTCCAATTGATTGAAAATTCAATTAGAAACATTATTTTAGTCAACTTACTTGTTCATTAGTTCTATATTCATACTACTTTAACTATTACACTAGTCGAATTTAACTATTGTAGCACTTTGCTTAGTAATCAAACTAATTATCGTTTTTATAAAACAAGTTTTGACCTTTCTTCTAACTAGATGAAAACTCGATTTAAACATTATTATAGTCAAGTTACTTGTTCATTAGTACCATATTCATCCTACTTTAACTATTACACTAGTTTATTTAACCATAGTAATACTTAGCTTACTAACAAAGCTAACTATGGTTAGACAATCCTTTGGTTATCAAAGGTTTGAACTTTCTTCCAATTGGATGAAAACTCAATTTGAAACATTATTTAAGTCAACTTACTTGTTCATTAGTTCTATATTCATCCTACTTTAACTATTACACTAGTCGGATTGAACTATTATAACACTTTGCTAAATAATCAAACTAACTATCCTTTTTATAAAACAAGTTTTGACCTTTCTTCTAACTAGATGAAAACTCGACTTAAACATTATTTTAGTCAAGTTACTTGTTCATTTGATCTATAATAATCAAACGTTGACTATTATACTAATCAAATTAACTATAGTAAGACATAGCTTACAAAGTAAGCTAACGTGGTTAGATCATTCTTTGGTCATAAAAGGTTTTTCCTTTCATTTAATTTGATGAAAACTCAATTTGAAACATTATTTTAGTCTTGTTACTTGTTCATTAGTACTATATTCATCCTACTTTAACTATTACACTAGTCTAATTAACCATAGTAATACTTAGCTTACTAACAAAGCTAACTATGGTTAGACAATCCGTTGGTTATCAAAGGTTTGAACTTTCTTCCATTTGATTGAAAATTCAATTAGAAACATTATTTTAGTCAACTTACTTGTTCATTAGTTCTATATTCATACTACTTTAACTATTACACTAGTCGAATTTAACTATTGTAGCACTTTGCTTAATAATCAAACTAATTATCGTTTTTATATAACAAGTTTTCACCTTTCTTCTAACTAGATGAAAACTCGATTTAAACATTATTTTAGTCAAGTTACTTGTTCATTAGTACCATATTCATCCTACTTTAACTATTACACTAGTTTATTTAACCATAGTAATACTTAGCTTACTAACAAAGCTAACTATGGTTAGACAATCCTTTGGTTATCAAAGGTTTGAACTTTCTTCCAATTGGATGAAAACTCAATTTGAAACATTATTTAAGTCAACTTACTTGTTCATTAGTTCTATATTCATCCTACTTTAACTATTACACTAGTCGGATTGAACTATTATAACACTTTGCTAAATAATCAAACTAACTATCCTTTTTATAAAACAAGTTTTGACCTTTCTTCTAACTAGATGAAAACTCGATTTAAACATTATTTTAGTCAAGTTACTTGTTCATTTGATCTATAATAATCAAACGTTGACTATTATACTAATCAAATTAACTATAGTAAGACTTAGCTTACAAAGTAAGCTAACGTGGTTAGATCATTCTTTGGTCATAAAAGGTTTTTCCTTTCATTTAATTGGATGAAAACTCAATTTGAAACATTATTTTAGTCTTGTTACTTGTTCATTAGTACTATATTCATCCTACTTTAACTATTACACTAGTCTAATTAACCATAGTAATACTTAGCTTACTAACAAAGCTAACTATGGTTAGACAATCCTATGGTTATCAAAGGTTTGAACTTTCTTCCAATTGATTGAAAATTCAATTAGAAACATTATTTTAGTCAACTTACTTGTTCATTAGTTCTATATTCATACTACTTTAACTATTACACTAGTCGAATTTAACTATTGTAGCACTTTGCTTAGTAATCAAACTAATTATCGTTTTTATAAAACAAGTTTTGACCTTTCTTCTAACTAGATGAAAACTCGATTTAAACATTATTATAGTCAAGTTACTTGTTCATTAGTACCATATTCATCCTACTTTAACTATTACACTAGTTTATTTAACCATAGTAATACTTAGCTTACTAACAAAGCTAACTATGGTTAGACAATCCTTTGGTTATCAAAGGTTTGACCTTTCTTCCAATTGGATGAAAACTCAATTTGAAACATTATTTTAGTCAACTTACTTGTTCATTAGTTCTATATTCATCCTACTTTAACTATTACACTAGTCGAATTGAACTATTGTAACACTTTGCTAAATAATCAAACTAACTATCCTTTTTATAAAACAAGTTTTGACCTTTCTTCTAACTCGATGAAAACTCGATTTAAACATTATTTTAGTCAAGTTACTTGTTCATTTGATCTATAATAATCAAACGTTGACTATTATACTAATCAAATTAACTATAGTAAGACTTAGCTTACAAAGTAAGCTAACGTGGTTAGATCATTCTTTGGTCATAAAAGGTTTTTCCTTTCATTTAATTGGATGAAAACTCAATTTGAAACATTATTTTAGTCTTGTTACTTGTTCATTAGTACTATATTCATCCTACTTTAACTATTACACCAGTCTAATTAACCATAGTAATACTTAGCTTACTAACTAAGCTAACTATGGTTAGACAATCCTTTGGTTATCAAAGGTTTGAACTTTCTTCCAATTGATTGAAAACTCAATTAGAAACAATATTTTAGTCAACTTACTTGTTCATTAGTTCTATATTCATACTACTTTAACTATTACACTAGTCGAATTTAACTATTGTAGCACTTTGCTTAGTAATCAAACTAATTATCGTTTTTATAAAACAAGTTTTGACCTTTCTTCTAACTAGATGAAAACTCGATTTAAACATTATTATAGTCAAGTTACTTGTTCATTAGTACCATATTCATCCTACTTTAACTATTACACTAGTTTATTTAACCATAGTAATACTTAGCTTACTAACAAAGCTAACTATGGTTAGACAATCCTTTGGTTATCAAAGGTTTGACCTTTCTTCCAATTGGATGAAAACTCAATTTGAAACATTATTTTAGTCAACTTACTTGTTCATTAGTTCTATATTCATCCTACTTTAACTATTACACTAGTCGAATTGAACTATTGTAACACTTTGCTAAATAATCAAACTAACTATCCTTTTTATAAAACAAGTTTTGACCTTTCTTCTAACTCGATGAAAACTCGATTTAAACATTATTTTAGTCAAGTTACTTGTTCATTTGATCTATAATAATCAAACGTTGACTATTATACTAATCAAATTAACTATAGTAAGACTTAGCTTACAAAGTAAGCTAACGTGGTTAGATCATTCTTTGGTCATAAAAGGTTTTTCCTTTCATTTAATTGGATGAAAACTCAATTTGAAACATTATTTTAGTCTTGTTACTTGTTCATTAGTACTATATTCATCCTACTTTAACTATTACACCAGTCTAATTAACCATAGTAATACTTAGCTTACTAACTAAGCTAACTATGGTTAGACAATCCTTTGGTTATCAAAGGTTTGAACTTTCTTCCAATTGATTGAAAACTCAATTAGAAACAATATTTTAGTCAACTTACTTGTTCATTAGTTCTATATTCATACTACTTTAACTATTACACTAGTCGAATTTAACTATTGTAGCACTTTGCTTAATAATCAAACTAATTATCGTTTTTATATAACAAGTTTTGACCTTTCTTCTAACTAGATGAAAACTCGATTTAAACATTATTTTAGTCAAGTTACTTGTTCATTAGTACGATATTCATCCTACTTTAACTATTACACTAGTTTATTTAACCATAGTAATACTTAGCTTACTAACAAAGCTAACTATGGTTAGACAATCCTTTGGTTATCTAAGGTTTGACCTTTCTTCCAATTGGATGAAAACTCAATTTGAAATATTATTTTAGTCAACTTACTTGTTCATTAGTTCTATATTCATCCTACTTTAACTATTACACTAGTCGAATTGAATTATTGTAACACTTTGCTAAATAATCAAACTAACTATCCTTTTTATAAAACAAGTTTTGACCTTTCTTCTAACTAGATGAAAACTCGATTTAAACATTATTTTAGTCAAGTTACTTGTTCATTTGATCTATAATAATCAAACGTTGACTATTATACTAATCAAATTAACTATAGTAAGACTTAGCTTACAAAGTAAGCTAACGTGGTTAGATCATTCTTTGGTCATAAAAGGTTTTTCCTTTCATTTAATTGGATGAAAACTCAATTCGAAACATTATTTTAGTCTTGTTACTTGTTCATTAGTACTATATTCATCCTACTTTAACTATTACACTAGTCTAATTAACCATAGTAATACTTAGCTTACTAACAAAGCTAACTATGGTTAGACAATCCGTTGGTTATATGAGTAGTCATATGAGATTCTCTGGTCTAGAAGCTGTTATGTAGAACAGAGAACCAATCATACCTCTGTACAACTTCTGATCTACCTTTGAGCTTGTGTCTTCTTTGTTTAAGTTGCAGGTTGGATGCATTGGTGTTGTCATCAATTTACAGCCCTCAAGCTTGAACTTCTTCAGAAGTTCCTTTGTATATTTTGATTGATGAACATACACTCCATCTTTGCATTGGTTGATTTGAATTCCAAGAAAGAACTTCGATTCTCCCATCATGCTCATTTCAAATTCATCATGCATTAACTTAGAGAATTCCTTGAAAAGAGTGGCATTAGTAGAACCAAATATAATATCATTCACGTAGATTTGAACAATTAAGATGTCATTGAGTGTCTTTATGAAAAGTGTAGTGTCAACCTGTCCTCTAACAAACTCATTCTTAAGTAAGAAATTACTCAGTCTCTCATACCAAGCTCTGGGAGCTTGTTTCAGACCATACAGTGATTTCTTAAGCTTAAAAACAAAGTCTGGATGTTTTAAGTCTTCAAAACCAGGAGGTTGTTTGACATACACTTCTTCAGAAATGACACCATTCAGAAAAGCACTCTTAACATCCATTTGATATAAAATGATATTATGATTCACTGCATAGGAAAGAAGTAACCTGATTGCTTCCAATCTTACAACTGGAGAAAATGTTTCAGTGTAGTCAATTCCTTCATGTTGACTGTAAGCCTTGAGCAACCAGTCTAGCTTTATTTCTGACTACCTCCCCTTGTTCATTTAGTTTGTTTCTGAACACCCATTTTGTTCCAATAATGTTCTTATGATTTGGTTTTGCAACTAAATCCCAAACATCATTTCTTTGAAACTGATTGAGTTCTTCTTGCATAGCCACAATCCATCCATCATCAGAAAGTGCTTCATCAACTGTTGTAGGTTCAATCATTGACACTAATCCAAGCAAAGAGTCATTCTGTCTGAATGATGATCTGGTCTTTCTTGGACTATCCTTGTTTCCAATGATTAACTCTTCAGGATGTGAAGACTTGTACTTGAAGGTGTTTCTGGGTGGATTTGTTTCTTGAGATTCATTAAGACCTTGTTCAAAAACATCTTGATCTTGATTAGCTTCAGGAGGAGTGTCAGCTTCTGAGAGGTTTTCAGCTTCTGGAAGAATTTCAGCTTCTGAACTTTCTTCAGACTCAGAAATCTGATCAAGTTCTGAAGTATCCTCTAAAAGCTGTATATCTGCAACACTCTCAACTAGCTCTGATATTTTATTATCAGGCTTCTTGTCATCAAATCTAATATGCAATGATTCTTCAACACCATGTGTTTCTGAATTATACACTCTGTATGCTTTAGATCTCTCAGAGTATCCTAAGAAGATACCCTTATGAGCCTTAGCATCAAATTTCTTTAGATAGACTTTGTTGTTCATAAGATAACATGTATATCCAAACTGATGAAAATAAGAAATACTAGGCTTTCTTCCTTTGAATAATTCATATGTTGTTTTATTCAGAATTGGTCTAATATATATTCTGTTATGAATATAACATGATGTGTTAACAGCTTCTGCCCAGAAGTACTTTGCAATGTTAGATTCATGAATCATGGTTCTGGCCATTTCTTGCAAAGATTTGTTCTTTCTCTCTACAACTCCATTTTGTTGTGGAGTTCTAGGAGAAGAGAACTCATGGAGAATTCCATGTTCTTCACAAAAAAGTTTCAAAAGGTTCATTTTCAAATTCACCACCATGATCACTTCTGACTTTTAAAATTTTCAATTCATTTTCAGTTTGTACTTGCTTGCAGAAATTGTTGAACACATCATATGTTTCATTCTTGGTTCTGAGGAATTTAACCCAAGTCCACCTACTGTAATCATCAACAATTACCAATCCATACTTCTTCCCATTGATTGATGATGTGCCAACAGGACCAAACAGATCAATGTAAAGTAGTTCCAAGGGTCTGGAGGTAGAAACAGTGTTTTTGGATTTAAAAGAAGTTTTAGCAATTTTTCCTTTCTGGCATGCTCCACAAAGAGCATCTGAGTGATAGTCAATGTCTGGTAAGCCTCTGACCAGTTGTAACTTGCTAAGCTTAGAGATGAGTCTCCAGTTATCATGTCCCAACCTTTTGTTTGATACCCATTTCTCATCACTCACTGACAGAAGACAAACTACCTTCTGATCAACCAGTTCTGAAAAATCAATTTTATAAACATTGTTCTTCCTCTTTCCTTTGAACACAACAAATTTATCTTTGTTGTTGATTACAGTGCAAGTGTTCTTATCAAACAAGACATTATAACCACTGTCACAAAATTGACTTATGCTAAGTAGGTTATGTCTTAGTCCATCTACCAACCAAACATTATTAATAGAAATGGAAGAATTACCTATCTTACCAGTACCAATGACCTTGCCTTTATGGTTTCCTCCAAATCCCATAGTTCCTCCCTCTTTCATGGTCATTGTTTGGAACATAGACTTTTCTCCTGTCATGTGACGCAAGCAACCACTATCCAGGTACCATGACTTATCATTTTCTTTGGCTTTTAAGCATATCTGCAACATAAACGATTTCAGACTTAGGTACCCATATCTTTATGGGTCCTCTTTGGTTAGTTCTGAAAGGATATGGCTTCTTTTGTACCTTTTGTCTGACATTTTGAGATTTAAATGGTTTACATACACTGGTTTATTATCTTTTGAAGATTTTACAAACACGACCTTTTGGAAATGTGAGTCTGAATTTTTCAGAGTCTGAGACTTGCTTATCTTAGGTTCTGATCTTTTCAGACTCTGAACCTTTTTCGGTTTAGAATCTGCTTTCCTCATAATCTTAGACTTAGAACCTTTTGGTTTAGATTTTGGCAAAGCTTTAGATTCTGCCTTCATCTTTTCCTTAGTTCAGAATTTTTGGATTCTGAGTTGTTCAGAACTTCAGGTTCAGCAGTCTTAGTTTCTGGTAAATTCAGTTTCTCAGAAATGTCAGATGCAGATACAAAACACACCTCTGTGCCTTTTATAATATCTCCATAACAGGATGGTAGGTTTGTTTCTTTTGAATGATTGAATGGATCATTTTTGAAACCAATACCTTCTCCCCTGTTTCTGTTAATATTGTAAATCATAGAAGCAACTTTACTTATGTTGATTCCAGTTAGGATGAACTCCTGAAGTGCAATTTCCTGCTCATTTGGAATTTCATCAGGTTTCTTATGAGCCATTTCTCTCAAATCTCTTACTTCTTCATCAATCTCATTGATATGATTACGAAGTTGGAGATTTTCATCAGACAGCAAGTTATATTTCTTTTTCAAAGATTTTAATTGAATTAACTTGCTTCTGAGATGAATCATAAGATCCTTAACTGTTTCAACAAGCTCAGAATGAGTAAGTTCAGAATATACCTCATCTTTATCTTCAGAGTCTGATCCTGACTCTGCATTAGAAGATGTTGTTGCCTCTAAATCATGGTTAGCTTCTTCTTCATCATCCTTCTTAGATTCAGATTCATTATCAAGATCATCACATGTTGCCATAAGACTTTTCTTGAGCTTGTTTCTGAAGTTGCTTGATTTTGAGCTGGTCTTCTTGGATTTCTCCTTTGATTTGTCCTTCTGTAGCTCAGGACAGTCAGCTATGAAATGACCAGTGTTTTTGTAGTTGAAGCAACCCTTCTGATCTTCCTTCTTGAACCAGATCCTTTGAAGTTACTACTCCTGTTAGAAAACTTTTTTTGTCTTTTCATCAAGTACTGAAACCTTTTAGAAAGCATTGCTAGCTCCTCAGCTTCTGAATCTTCTTCAGAACTTTTCTCAGGATATTCTTCATCAGATTATATAGCTTTTAGAGCTTTTGATGACTTTCCTTTAGATTTAAGTGTTATAGACTTAGACTTTCTAACAGGCTCATCTTCATTGAGTCCTAGTTCATGCACTTTGAGAGAGATGATAAGATCTTCAATACTAAGAATATTTAGATCTTTAGCTTCCTCAATGGCAGTTACTTTAGGTCTCCATTTAGATGGAAGACTTCTGAGGATCTTGTTCACATGGTCAGCAGTTCAGTAACTCTTTTTCAGAATCTGAAGTCCAGATACCAGAGTCTGAAACCTAGAGAACATAGTCTCAATGTTTTCATCCTCCTTCATCTTGAACAACTCATATTGTTGAACTAGAAGGTTAGCCTTGGCTTCTCTAACTTTCTTGTTTCCTTCATAGGTAGAGCACAAGGATGTGAAGATGGCCTTCACAGTAGCTTTATCACTCAGCTTCAAGTATTCATTGTGAGGTAGAGAGTCCACAATGATACCTCTTACTCTGTGATGCTTTATGTAAATCTTTCTTTCAGCATCAATAAGATTCTTCCTGTTTATGGCAACTCCTTCTTCATCAACTGGTATAGTTATACCATCTTCAATGATGTCCCAAAGGCTATCATCTATTCCAATGATATGACTATACATCTTGCTTTTCCACCATGAAAATTTTTCAGGGTCACCAGTAAACATAGGAGGTCTATGGTGTGAGTGTGATTGTTTGTCATCTGTACCATAAGCATATGATACAACAGCGCCACCACTTCTTTGTGAGGATTCACCATATTCACCAGAAGACATGTTTTTCTCAGGATCTTGACTGACTCACTGTTAGGTGATTGAATATCAGAACCGGGGCTCTGATACGAACTGAAGGTGAGAAAAACACAAGAAGGGGGGTTGAATTCTGTTGGCTTTTTCTTTCTCAAAAACTTAGAGTTAGTTCAGCTTCTGATGGGGATCAAAATCTGAAGCTAATTTCAGAGTTAAAATGCAGCGGATTGAAAGTAAATGAGAGAGAGAGATAGAGAGAAAGACACAAGCAGTTATCCTGGTTCCTTCCATAGTCCAGTCCCCTTGTTACTTACAAGAGATTTTTCACTATAATCCAAATAGTTACAAATGATCAAGCCCACAAGCAAGAGACTTCCAAATGCTCAAACACACAGTAAAAGACTTCTAATTGCTCAAGCACACAAGCAAGAAACTTCTGATTGCTCAAGTACAAAAGCAAGAGACTTCTAATCAAACAAAGTTACAAAGAAATATGTTTGAGTTGAACACTTGATATACTATCAGTGGTGTTCACAAAATACAACACAGTTTTCAGACTCTAGACTTAAGAAATTCTAAGATGAGAAAGTTTGAAAGAATTTCTAAGTTATTGATGCGTAGAGAATTTGGCAGAGTATTGGCACTTTTCAAATTCTTGTAATTTCGTTGTTTTTCTTCAAGTCTTCAATCCTTTATATAGAGGAGTAGAGAGACGTTGAGAAGGTGCCAGATCATCAATAGAGTCGTTTGAATTGGATCTTGATCCAACGTTGATTTGTTCCTTGATTTGGACTGCGTACCATGAAGAGTAACGTTTGAATCATTTTATTAAAATGGATTGGATGTTTTGTCCGAGGAGACAAAGTTGCAGAGATCGTTCTGACTCTGAGGTTGTTGCAGAGGTCGTGGTTGTACTATGTCCTTTTGATAGTGACAACAGTTGACTTCTGATCCTCCTTCAGACTTCAGACTTCAGACTTCGAACTTCAGACTCAGTTCTTCAGACTCTGATCTTCCAGTGTCTGATGCTTTCGGATCCTGAATGTCTTCAGATTCTGACTTGAGTCTCAAGCTTCAATATTTTTCTTTGCTCTTAACTTGATCTTTCAGAACCACTATTAGATACATGATTTTTAAGTATATGGTCCTGCACACTTAGAACAAACATTAGCATGTCCAATTTTCTTTTTAATACCTTGTTATCATCAAAACTCAAAAGAGGGTTGTTCATACATTTTGCTCCAACAGATTGCTCTTTAGACACTTAGGAATTGCTTGCAAAGAGTTATTAACATTCGCTAAACGACAATCAATTATCATTTGCTTTTTAGTGTATCCGAGTTAAAAAGTTCCCCGAACGGTAATTAATTGTTGTTAGGAGTATTTTAGATAATTTGAAATGTATACATGCAATTGATCTGACTCTTGTTTCATTTTTGGTAAGTTCTTTACACATGAATAATTTCTGTATGATGTGATTTAAATTTATTTCAATTTCTTCTATTTTGTTTAATTTATATATTGGGACAACCCAAATCCCAAAACCTATTATATAATCTTTTATTAATAAAATTTAGTCACTTATTGCCCTGGCAGAAAATATGGACTTCAAATTCTTTTTCATAAAAAACACAAACAAAGAAAATGACTCTTACATGACGATAATAGGCTTAGAACATCACAACATACACAAAACACAATAATGCATAAGAAATTATAAAGTATAGTGAATAAAATATTTTAGCAACGTTTCCTTCAAACACAAGGAATCATCCTGCAATATCTTAAAACGAACTAACCAAAAAAATATCAAAATATAGTAAATAATTTCCCTCCCCTTAATGTAACATGGTTTGATCAGCAATAATGAACACAATCCCAACAAACATAATTACTTGGCATGAGGCCAATCAAACAAGTTTCAAAGCATAAAGTTCAGACAAACAATTATTAGCAAAGAAATCAAACTTCCTCGAGCATCACCTAGCTCCTGCAGAATGTCTACACCGGTTCAAGCTTGCAAACACATTTAACGAAAGGGTGAGTAATCAAATTGTATGGGATATAATAACACTTGAGACATCTAGTGTGTGTTTCCCGCACTTACAACTTGTTTGGAACAACTAATTCTCAAAGGAAAGAAAACATTAAGGACGAAAACACATATTTCAAGAACTTTTCCATCGTTTGGTTCCACAACAAAGAGAAAAGAAAGAACACTTTTTGCTAGGTCCCACAAAAGATTCCCATGATCTCATCCCTCCAAATTTGAGAAGAAAGTTTCAGAGAGCAAGGGGCATTAAAAAAGTCAAAAACAACCTCATGCCAAAATATAATCATCATTTTATGATATTATTATATATAATCATTTCTTTATTGGAAAAGGTTTGGAATAGATTTTTATGATGAGTATATTTATCCTTGTATATTTGATATATATATATATATATATATATATATATATATATATATATATATGTGTGTGTATGTAAAGATTTTATCGAAATTTTATTATCTTTATATTTTATTTTACTTAAGGGTATATTTGTCATTTTACAAATATACTTTTTTCTTTCCTCTCACTTTCTAATCACTTTCACTTCAACCAAATAACATCAAAATCATCTCCTTTTCCACTCCATTTTATTCCTTCAACATTCTTTCTTCTTGCTTTATTTCCTTTTACTTTCTCTTCCCATCCAAACAAATCATTAGGCTTGTTAGGTCCTGCCTATATCATGGTCCTTTGCACACAAACACCTCATTTTGACCATAGGTCGTAACACGAGTCATGCTCCCCTCATAGGCCTAGACAACACCAAAACATGTTTAGTGTCATCACGGGCTAGGGATCAAACGACACATCGCTTGGATACAACTTAACACATAGACCCTTTCCCATAAAAAATTGCATTGCTTTAATTATGCGATAACACTTAGAGAATTGATTTGCATAATATTGTAGCATATTCACTTAGCAAATCATATTAGAACACATTGGAATTTAACAGAATAACAATACATATAGCTTTGAATGCAACAAAGTAATTTACGGTATAGTAGAGTCATATCAAAGTAGATACTTGATTCTAGAATTTACATTACGTTTTCTAATACAGAATTAGCATTAATTTATTCTCTTAATAAGTAATAATGGTTCCATGACTTACTAATGGTTTCTAGAAAACTCTAGAGATATGCATCATAGTTTTTTTTTTAAAAAAAGAATGCAGTCTAATGTGTAGAATGTATAATAAAATGTGTGAAATTAATGAATCTAAGGCTTTAATTGTTGTTCATTGTGTTCCGCTTTTAGCGACGGTTTGTTTAAGGAGACATAAGCAACGAGAGAACTTGAGACGAAAGAGTGTTAGGAGACAAGTATCACACCAATGTTGTTTGATGGAGCGATGAAATAAGAAGGAAAAATTAAAATGCGTGGACCCCGCATGAAAACTCTTCTGACCAAATCAGTAGAATGACGTCCGGTGCGGTGAGCTGGTTGTTCTTGAGTGCGTGGAACAACGAGAGGTGGTGAACTTGCAGACACTTCGACACTTAAGTCAGTATTTAAACAAGAAAATGAGGTTAAGAGTGAATGAAATCGTATATTCGGAGACTGTTAAAAGTCCCCTTATATAGGGAGGTGTAGGTTGCTGGTGAATTCGGTGTTTTGTAGTCGTTGTTCGGCGGTTACGGATGGTGGAATCCGTAACCGTCGAGCATTAAAGATTGCAATGATAAGAGGCAGTTATGATTCATATGTTTGAATCATTGCTCTATATTGCTCCGAGCACACCCTCTTGTAGAAGGAGGATATGAAAAGCGTTGTTGATCCAATACATGATTTGGTATGTTTGTTGGACCTTAGACTACACAAGCATAGACTTTTGAACGAAAATTGCTCTTCTCCCAAACAAAATTGCTCACTCTCATACTAACTGACGAAAATACCCACAGCGTGACTTAAGTCACATTCAATATATATCAACGTGACTTAAGTCACGTTGTGTACAACGTGACTTAAGTCACGCTTGTTTTAGGTAAGTTATGATTTCACTAATTTTGCCCAAAGATAATATTTTTTGAAGACCCCAAACATACAATATGTTATGTTCATTTTTTAAAAGCATGTCATGTCTTAGAAACAACAATAACAATAATTCAATAATGATCCAAAATAAATCATAACTAAAAATACTTATGTACGTGTAATAAATTCCAAATTTAATAGAATACGACAAATTTATTTAGTTATAATTTCATCTCCGTTCAAATAAACGAAGTGTTACGTTACATTACATTACATTATCCCTAAGGATGTTGTATCATCATGATGTTGAATTAAAATTAAATTCATGAAAGTTTGCCGAAAATGTTGGAATTGAAGTGTCTCATAATTAGTGTAAAAATTTGCAAGTGTCTTTCAAAACTCAAAAGAATGAAGAGAACACAACACATGTATTCTACCGAATCAACTATATAGGTTATCACATCGAATCCCTTCATATAGGATGAGTTGTCACATAAAGGAATGCATCCCAATATATTCTTTTGAACTTAATCCTACTGCCCTGCCAACTGACAAGTTTCAATTGACAGAGGAGCATGATCAAGCACAAAACAATATCTTAGAACTGCATTTCCTTTTGTCACACTCATCTTATACGAAAGACTTCGATGTGAGAACCTATATAGCTGATTCGGCAGAATACATGTTGTGTTCTCTTCATTCTTTTGAGTTTCCAAAGAGACTTACAAACCTTTACGCCAAGTAAAAGGCACTTTAATGCCAACATCTTCAGCAAACTAACAACAATTAAACTAAAATCCAACAAAATAATGACACAACATAATAATACTACATAAACATCTTCATCCTGCCTAATCAAACTTTTGAGAATATCTTCTGGCGACCTCAACAATGTAGCATCCATCTCGACGGCGAAAATGGTGATGCCAACCAAGTACAACAAAAATGTCCTAATGCATTGCTTCCTAACCGTCACCTGCTCCTCATCCTCCTCCTCATCATTAGCAGTAGGATGCTCAAACTCATTGCACATATGTAAGAGTGTGTCATAATGTTTCCTCAGGTTAGTTATACTAATATACCCACCCCACTGCTTTTTGTCTCGTCATCAGCCTTCTCCTCCGTCAAACTCAGACCCTCCTGAAGCAGCTGGATACCTCTCTCGTATCCTACATCCTCCTCATCCAGGAGCCTCCCTTCGATGGGGATGTGTAGAAGACACACCACATCATCGAGTGTGACGGTCATCTCCCCAACGGGCAGATGAAAGCTGCTGGTCTCCTCATGCCATCTCTCTGAGAAGGCGGTGATAGGGCAGGGCTGATGTTCTCGTACCCAGTATGAAGGAGGGGTGTAGGACCAGATGCATTCACCCGCTGCCAGAACCAGACTTGTTCCTGTGTCAGAAGTGTCAGTTTCCTAATCTTCTTCCCGTGCGAGACAACGGTCAGCTTATGCGTCATCTGAAACTTAAATACAAAAAATTAAACGAACAACAAACGGTTAAAAATATAAACATTTCAATAACTAAAAAAATAAAAAATAACAATTTAATCGTAAAAAAACAATAATTAAAATAAACATTAAGTACTTTACGCGTAATTAAAATATTTTAACATAAAAATTAAATCGTAAAATTAAATTAAAATAAACATATCAATTGACATGTAATTAAATAAAATTAAACAATTATACTTACTTGTGCATCGCTCCAAAACTTACATGCCATGTGTTTACCGAAATTCGGTAGGAGCGACAAGTCAGTAGGGCCCCCAGGAAAACTCTGTGGCGCGGCCTCCTCCTGAGCCTGATGCTGAGCCTCACCCTGCTGCTACTGAGCCTGCTCGTACTGAGGCTGATACTCCTGATGCTGCTGATGCTTCGTGGGATTCACTATCTGGGACGCACCCACCTGGGACGACGTCCCCTCCACATCCTGTCTCCTAACGCTCTGTCTCCTTCGAGGAGCAGGGCACGCAACCGCCTTTTTGGCCCGTGCACTACTGGTCATGCTCTCCCTGTCTCCTTTAAGCCTGTCTGGTCTCTGAGACATATCTACACAACATTTTTAAAAGCACAAATCAATACAAAAATAACAATCCAATTTCTAACTAAACCATAAACCCTAAACCTTCCACATTGCACTCAAACTCACTATAATCAACATTAACAATCCAATTTCTAACTAATTTCATCATTAACAATGCAAAAATCAAACAAATTTTCATCGAGACATTTTATCGAACACCTAGAGTGCAACATTCAATCAACATAAAATCTAATAATTTCTAAACCCTAAACTACCACATTAGAGTCAAACTTACTCTAAACAACATCTCTACTACAATTTCTAACTTATTTCATCATTAACAATCCTAAAAACTAACATGCAAACCAAATTTCTAAAAACCTAAAAATGTTAAATTTCTCCAAAAAAAAAAACCAAAATTTAAACCATTAAAAGCCAATGCAATAGGATAATAAACACTTACTTGATTTTGGGGGAGAAATTGATGTTGATTTGGTTGAGTTTGATGAAAATCGCACCTGTAGGTGATGAAAATCGCAACTTTGGCTTTGGAACACAATGATTCTGTGTTTTGGTTGTTCTGTTTCTATAACAAAACACAGCGTGACTTAAGTCATGCTAGTATTACCGAACGTGACTTAACTCACGCTGCTCAGTGTGACTTAAGTCCCGCTGATGTACCGATCGTGACTTAAGTCACGCAGATGTATTTTGGTCAATTTCTTCGGGAATGAGCAATTTTGGTTGAGGGAAGAGCAATTTTCCTTTTGAACGGTCCAAAACAACAAGGAGAAGGATTATAATTTTGGGTATTTCTCAATTGTACCCTTGAAAACAAAGCATTGAATATAAACCATATTTTATTTTTTTACGAGATAACCAAATCTGATTGTTACAAAATTATTAAAATTGGTTTATCAATTTAGTAATTAATTAAATTAGTGTGAAATTTAATAATATAAAATTAATAGTTAATACAATTAAACTACTGCAATTAATTATAATAATATAAAATTAATAGTCAAGCAGATTTTTGTCCTTAGGTGGTCGTCTCGTTCTTCTAAAATCTGTCCTGACCTCGCTCCTGTTGGAACAAAATGTGTTTAACAACTCTCTTATGAATTAAGAGGGAGATTGTTGAAACATTATGTGTAAACATATCTCTCTTTATGGTTTTGATGATAACAAAGTATTAAATAGAAAATTGGTTATTTGCTAATGCTTTGTTCAAGTGATTTCAGAACCAAGTGATTATTGATTGGAAATTAAGAATGGTTATGAAAGAACAAGCTTAGAGCAAGAAAGGAAAGCTAAGAAGCAATGTTGCA
This sequence comes from Medicago ruthenica, assembly GCA_018208015.1. Lineage (NCBI taxonomy): Eukaryota > Viridiplantae > Streptophyta > Magnoliopsida > Fabales > Fabaceae > Medicago > Medicago ruthenica. The sequence goes on from CM031373.1 coordinate 56,315,326, forward strand.
AAGAGTGGAAGAAAACTGGGTCTGAAAAGAGAGTCTGAAGCCTGCGTCTGAACCAGCTTCTGATGTGCTTCTGAAGGCAGGTTCTGAAGCCTGCGTCTGAAAGCAGCTTCTGAAGGAAGTCAACGAAAGTCAGCGTCTGAAGAAGTCAACAAAAGTCAACTTCTGAAGACCAGCTTCTGATCCGTACAAAGGCAGCTTCTGATGCACTGTTCACGCAGAAGCTTCTGAAGCTGATGTGGCATGGAAAGCAAGTGTTACTGTGCGCATTTAATTCCTGCATATGTCAGAGCAACCCAATGGAACAGTTGTCTCCCTGACTCAAACATTCCCCAGCTTTTAAGGTAGGCAAGTTCAAAAATGGCTGCTGCTCTGTTTTCTGCAAAAAGCTCAGCACACTTTTTCAGTCTATCCTAGCTCAACTTGCAACGGCTCTTTCCTCAAATTATGCAAATCTTCAATAGCTCTATTTTCTCTATAAAAGGAAGAAGATTTGAAGAAGAAATTTGTCTAAGACTCTTGAAACTAAATTGCTGAACCTGTGCTCTGTTTTCTGCTGCAAAACTCATAAGTTCAAAAACTCTTAGAAATTCTTCAGTCTTTGTAACTTAGAATTTCTTAAGGTTAAGAGTCTTAACCTGTGTTGTATTAAGAAGAACACCTCTGATATTTTATCAAGTGTTCAACCCAAACTCATTTATTTGTAAACCAGTTTGGTCCCTAATTCTCAGTCTGAATACTGAGCATTTGTAACCTCATTCCTTTGTGGTCTGAGTCAGAAGTCTCTTGACTTAGTGTCTTGAGCATTGGGAAGTCTCTTGACTTAGTGTCTTGAGCATTGGAAGTCTCTTGACTTAGAGTCTTGAGCATTGGAAGCCTCTTCCTTTGTGGTTGAGCATTAGAAGCCTCTTTCTTTGTGATTGAGCAACTGGAAGTCTCTTCCTTGGTGGTTGAGCAAGTGTAATCTTCTGATTATAGTGGAACTCTCTTGTTGGATAACAAGGGGACTGGACTACTTCTCACATTGAGAAGGAACCACTATAAAATTTTGTGTGTCTCTCTTCCCTTCTCTTTTTAACTTGTTAATCCGATGCATATACTTCTGATAACAGTTCAGAACCTGGTTCTGAACTAGTGTTAAGCTTTTGAAAATAAAAGAACAAGTTTTTGAGTCACACAATTCAACCCCCCCTTCTTGTGTGTGTTTTTTTCTCACCTTCAGTTGGTATCAGAGCTCCGGTTATGATATTAACACTTAACAGTGTGTCGGTCTTGATCCTGAGAAAAACATGTCTGATAATGAAGATTCACCTCCTCCTCCTCCACCTCCTCCTAGACATACTTCTGTTCAATATGACTATGGTACTGATGATAGAAAGTCTAGGTCACACAATAAACCCCCTATGTTTACTGGTGACCCAGAAAAATTCTCTTGGTGGAAGAGTAAAATATACAGTCATATTATTGGGATTGATGATTCACTATGGGACATCATAGAAGATGGAATCTCAATACCAGTGGATGAAGAAGGTGTTGCTGTCAACAAAAGAGCTCTAAGTGATGCACAAAGAAAAATCTATAGGAAGCATCATCATGTGAGAGGAATCATTGTGGATTCATTACCTCACAATGAATACCAGAAGCTGAGTGATAACTCAACTGCCAAAGCTATATTCACATCCCTCTGCTCTGACTATGAAGGTAACAAAAAGGTTAGAGAAGCTAAGGCCAACATACTTGTTCAGCAATATGAATTGTTCAGAATGAAAGAGGATGAAAATATTGAGGCAATGTTCTCAAGATTTCAGACTCTGGTTTCTGGACTTCAGATTCTGAAGAAGAGTTATACCACAGCTGATCATGTGAACAAACTCTTAAGAAGTCTGCCATCCAAATGGAGACCTAAAGTGACTGCCATTGAGGAAGCTAAGGATCTGAATACTTTAAGTATTGAGGATCTTATAAGCTCCCTCAAGGTGCATGAACTAGGACTCAATGAGGATGAGTCTGTTAGAGAACCAAAAACATTAGCTCTGAAGTCTAAAAGAAAACCTGCTAAAGCTTTGAAAGCTATTGAATCTGAAGAAGAGTTTCCTGAGGGAAATTCTGATGAAGATTCAGATGCTGATGAGCTTGCAATGCTTTCTAAAAGGCTTCAGTATCTAATGAATAGAAAGAAAAAATTCTCTAACAGAAGCAGTAACTTTAGAGGATCTGGTTCAAAGAGGGATATCCAGAAGGAAAGCTGTTACAACTGCAAGAAGCCTGGGAACTTCATTGCTGACAGTTCTGATCTTCAGAAAGAAAAGTCTAAGGAGAAGGCAAAGAAGTCCAGCAGTTTCACAAACAAGCTTAAGAAGAGTCTCATGGCAACATGGGATGATCTGGACAATGAGTCAGAATCTGATGAGGAAGAAGCAAACCTGGCCTTGATGGCAACTGCATTTTCTGATGCAGAATCATGCTCAGATTCTGATGAAGAAGATGAGGTATATTCTGAACTCTCTAGATCTGAATTGATTGAAACAGTTAATGATCTTATGAGTCATCTTAAAAGCAAGTTAAAAGAAATTAAATCTTTGAAAAATCAAACTAACTTGCTGTCTGAGGAAAATCTTAAACTTCAGAATCAAATTTTTGAATATGATGAAGAAGTTGAAGAACTCAGAAAAGAGGCTCATAAGAAATCTGAAGAGGTTCCTAATGAACAGGAAATAGCTCTTCAGGATTTCATCTTAACTGGATTCAATAGAACTAAAATTGCCTCTATGATGTATAATATGATCAGAAACAAAGGTGAAGGCATTAGCTATGATTCATTCAAACCTTCAAATGAATTAAATTCACCTTTCTGTTCTGGAAATATTTTAAAAGGCAATGGTATATGCTTTGTGCCTGCTTCTGATAACTCTGAGAAATTGAAAATGTCAGAAACTGAGACTAAGTCTGAAGTTCTGAACAGCTCAGACTCTGAAGCTTCTGAACCTAAGGATAAGATAAAGGCATATGTTAAAACCTTGCCTAAATCTAAGCCAAAAGGTTCTAAGCCTAAGAGTAAGAGAAAATCAGACCCTGAACCTGAAAAAGCTCAGAATCTGAAGAGTTCAGAACCTGGAACTAGTAAGACTCAGAATCTGAATAAATCTAATTCAAATTTTTCAAAGACTGGGTTTATTAAAACTTCAAAATCTATTAAACCAGTCAATACAAAACATCTTCAATCTCAAAATGCTAAGCAAAGCAAGCAAAAGCAAACCAATCAGTTTTCTGCTCCTAAATGTTTTAAGAAAGGCAAAACTGAAGCTTGCCTTGTGCCTGAAGTAAACAAAGTTAGAATTCTGAATAACTCAGGTTCTGAAACTCAGACTTATTCCAGATATAAGGACTCATATCCTAAGTATCAGAACAAGTCTGAATACCATAACTTCAGACACAAGATGAAAAAGCCAAAACCTTTCAGGACTAACCCCAAAGAACCCATGAAAATCTGGGTACCTAAGTCTGAGATCATTTCAATTGCAGATATGCTTAACATCCAAAGAAAAGGAAAGGTCCTGGTACCTGGAAAGTGGATGCTCGCATCATATGACAGGGGACAAGTCTATGTTCCAAACCCTGACTCTGAAAGAGGGAGTAACTGTGGGGTTTGGAGGAAGTCAGAAAGGAAAGATCATTGGTACTGGTAAGATAGGTAATTCTTCCCTGTACATTGATAATGTTTGGCTGGTAGATGGACTTAGACATAATCTACTTAGCATAAGTCAATTATGTGATAGTGATTATGAAGTCATGTTTAATAAGAACACATGTACTGTAATCAGTAACAAAGATAAGTCTGTAGTGTTCAGAGGTAGCAGGAAAAACAATGTTTACAAAATAAACTTTTCTGAGTTGGTTCAGCAGAAGGTAGTTTGCCTTCTGTCTGTGAGTAATGAGAAATGGGTCTGGCACAAAAGGCTGGGACATGTTAACTGGAGACTCATCTCTAAGCTTAGCAAGTTACAGCTGGTCAGAGGCCTACCCAGCATTGATTATCACTCAGATGCTCTATGCTCAGCATGCCAAATTGGAAAATTTTCTAAAACTTCTTTTAAAGCTAAAAACATTGTTTCCACCTCAAAACCTTTAGAACTCCTTCACATTGATCTGTTTGGTCCTGTTGGAACAGCTTCAATCAATGGGAAGAAGTATGGACTTGTAATTGTTGATGATTACAGTAGGTGGACTTGGGTTAAATTCCTTAGAACCAAAAATGAAACATATGATGTGTTTTTCAAATTCTGCAAACAAGTACAAACTGAAACTGATTTGAAAATTTTAAAAATCAGAAGTGATCATGGTGGGGAATTTGAAAATGAACCATTTGAAAATTTTTGTGAAGATCATGGAATTATCCATGAGTTCTCATCTCCTAGAACTCCACAACAAAATGGAGTTGTAGAGAGAAAGAACAGGTCTTTGCAAGAAATGGCCAGAACCATGATCCATGAATCTAAAATTGCTAAGTACTTTTGGGCAGAAGCTGTAAACACAGCATGTTATATTCAGAACAGGATCTACATCAGACCTATTCTGAATAAAACAGCATATGAACTTTTTAAAGGAAGAAAACCAAGTATTTCTTATTTTCATCAGTTTGGTTGTACATGTTACATACTAAACAATAAAATCTACCTAAAGAAATTTGATGCCAAGGCTCAAAAGGGTACCTTTTTAGGATACTCAGAGAGATCTAAGGCATACGGGGTGTATAATTCTGAAACACATGTTGTTGAAGAAGCTATACATATTAGGTTTGATGATAAGAAGCCTGGTAATGAAATACCAGAGCTGGTTGAGAGTTTTGCAGATGTCAGAATCTCAGAAGAACCTTCAGAAGCTGAACCCAGTTCAGAGTCTGAAGAAGGTTCAGAAGCTGAAAACAATGAAGAATCTGAGAAACTCTCTGGTAATGACACTACTCCTGAAGCAAACCAAGACCAGCATGGTTCTGAACAAATCCCTGATGGTTCTTCAGAAGCTAATCCACCCAGAACCTCATTCAAGTACAAGTCTTCACATCCTGAGGAGTTGATCATTGGAAACAAGAACAGTCCAAGGAAGACAAGATCAGCATTCACCCAGAATGAGTCTATGCTTGGCCTGCTATCCATGATTGAGCCCACAACTGCTGATGAAGCACTTGCTGATGATGGCTGGATTGTAGCAATGCAAGAAGAGCTGAACCAGTTTCAGAGGAATGATGTCTGGGATCTAGTTGCAAGACCTGATCATAAGAATATCATTGGAACAAAATGGGTGTTCAGGAACAAGCTCAATGAACAAGGAGAAGTGATCAGAAACAAGGCTAGATTAGTAGCTCAAGGGTACAGCCAGCAAGAAGGAATTGATTACACAGAAACTTTTGCTCCAGTTGCAAGACTGGAAGCAATCAGGTTACTTCTTTCTTATGCTGTTAATCATGATATCATCTTATATCAAATGGATGTTAAGAGTGCTTTCTTAAATGGTGTAATTTCTGAAGAAGTGTATGTAAAACAACCTCCTGGTTTTGAAGATGTTAAATATCCAAATCATGTTTTTAAACTTAAGAAGTCCTAGTATGGTCTAAAACAAGCTCCCAGAGCTTGGTATGAAAGGCTAAGCAACTTCTTAATTAAAAATGGTTTTGTAAGAGGTCAAGTTAACAATACACTTTTTAGGAAAACTGTTAAGAAAGAAATCTTAATTGTGCAAATCTATGTTGATGATATCATATTTGGTTCTACTAATGCCTCCCTTTGCAAAGAGTTTTCAAAGTTAATGCAGGATGAATTTGAAATGAGCATGATGGGTAAGCTGAATTTCTTCTTGGGAATTCAAATCAACCAATGCAAGGATGGTGTTTATGTTCATCAGTCAAAATACACTAAGGAGCTTCTGAAGAAGTTCCAGCTGGATGATTGCAAGCTGATGACAACACCAATGCATCCCACCTGCACCTTAAGCAAAGAGGACAATGGCTCTAAAGTAGATCAGAAGCTGTACAGAGGTATGATAAGTTCTCTCCTATACTTAACTGCTTCTAGGCCAGATATTTTATTTAGTGTATGTATGTGTGCTAGATTCCAATCAGATCCTAGAGAATCTCATATGACTGATGTCAAGAGAATCTTTAGGTATCTGAAAGGAACAACTAATTTGGGACTTCTGTATAAGAAATCTCTAAATTATAAGCTAGTTGGATTCTGTGATGCTGACTATGCTGGGGACAGGATTGAAAGAAAATCCACCAGTGGAAACTGTCAGTTTCTTGGTGAGAATCTGATATCCTGGGCCAGCAAGAGACAAGCAACCATTGCTTTGTCAACAGCAGAAGCAGAATACATCTCAGCTGCAAGCTGTAGCACACAACTGCTCTGGATGAAACATCAATTAGAGGATTATCAGATTCATGCAGATAATATTCCTATTTATTGTGATAATACTGCTGCAATATGTCTGTCTAAATATCTAATTCTACATTCTAGAGTGTCGCGTCGAATTTCGGATGTCAAGCTATTGGGGAAGCTTTGAATCACTAATTCTAAATTACGACTGAACTTTTAATTTTTCGGGGAAAAAAGGAAAAAAGTTCTAAATTACCTTGAGAAAAGATTTTAGGTTCGAAAGTCGATTATGCGAGGGGAAGGTATTAGCACCCCTCACATCCGTTGTACTCAACGGGAACCTCTTAGTTGGCTTAGGCTTAAAATGGTTCGATGTTTTACTTACGTGTTTAAATATGTATAAAAGGAAATATATAAAACATAATGCGAGATGAAGAAAGAGATAAAAACAAACGAAAAGGGGAAAAAACAAGTTTTTTATTAATGGGCTTGACAAGATGTCGATCTTGCTCCTACATATCTCCCGGTAGTCGGAGAATTCAAAGCGTACGTAGTTCTTTGGTAGAAAAACGTTTGTATGTTGATTCGTTTTAGTTAAAAAAAGGTTTGATCGCGTCCGAGCGAAAAAGTTTGAAAATAAAGAAAAAGTGTAATGAAAATAAATGTCAACTGCTCGGGTTGCTGCCGAACTGGCCATTGACGACAAGAAAGTAAAAGTCAGCTGCTCGGGTTGTTGCCGAGCTGGCCACTGACGACAATGCATGAAAATAAATGATTTGATGAAAAAGTTTTACGCTCGGACGTGAGCAAAGGTTTTAAAAACGTACGAAGACGTACAAAGTTTTAAAATGGTGAAAGATGGACGCTAGGCTATAAGCTCGCGCGAGGCGTGAATGTTTTTAAAATAAAGACAAACGCGCTGAGGCGAAAAATTCGCGCAAGGCGTAAAAAGGTTAAAAATAAAACGCGCAAGGCGCGAAAGGTTCGGATTGACCACGAGGGCCAAGAAAAGGGTAAAAATGGCCACAAGGGGCCAATGGAAAGTTTAGCGTACTAAACGCGTCAAGGGTGGAATGACGATTGCCCGAGCGACGAGACATACGTCACGCATTCGTGCAATCGAGGTTTGGGGAGACATACGTCAAGCCATTCCCGTTTCATTCAAGTTTGGTTTTGTCACTCTAAGGAATCTCAAAGGGAACCAAAGCTTTAAAAGGATACATGTAAAAGAAAAGAAAACACGAACAAATTTGTTGTTCGATTTTATTAAAAATCATGAACATGACTTGTTGCTTAAGTTATTGAAACTCAAGAACAAGTTTGGTTCAAGTTTGAATGGCAAACACAATCATAAAACATGCAACAAGTTGGAAAGTTCACAAGTTCGGCCCAATTCGAGCTTGGTTAAAAAGAGTGAGCAAACTCGGCTTAAGTTCGCGTTTAGATTGAAAATCATGAACAACATGGTTGTTCAAGTTTGTTTTGAAATAGACGAACTTGGCTTGTTGCTCAAACTTGGTTTTGAAAATATTAAGAACATAACTTGTTTCACAAGTTATTCAAAATTTGTCGCACGAACTTGTGAAATCTTCAAAGTTGTGCATGATTATGAATTGGGTTTGGACCAAAATGGTTTTAACCCTCTTTAGGTTCTGAATCAAGGGCTAGAATCCCAAAAATTTGGCATTTGACTGCCTGATTCATGTTCTGAATTTCACATACTTCGCAGAGCAACCAGAACTTGGCTCTGCGAAGTCAGGTTCTGGTGTGTTCGCAGTGCGAGCAGGGCTTGGCTCTGCGAAGTATGCGAATTTCTTAACTCAGAAGCTGTTTCTGAACAGAAGTTCAGAAACTGCTTCTAAGCAAGATTCAGAACCTAAAGGAGGTTAAGAAACTTGACAAAAAGGAAGAAAAAAGGGTGGAAAATCACAGTTTTAAAGCTTGGCCCCTTTGAGGTCCTTTTTGAGGTTCAAAGGAGGTTTTGGTTCACAAAGTAAAATTGGACAAAGCAAGATATGTAAACAGCAAATACAATAGAAAAGAAAGGTTATAGGAGACTTACAGAACTCCTAGCAATGCTTGAATAAGACTGGAAGTAGCTTGCTTGCTTTGTGAAAGGTTATGAACAAGGTTCAAAGTGTTTGTGATGGACTAATTTTGTGCTGCAATGCAAGGGATTTTTGGTGTGAAATTCGTGTGTATTGGCTCTCTGAATTGGTCTGTTTTTGACTGGTTTTCAATGTGTTTCAGTTGTGTTCAATATGTTCTGAAATCCTAGTGCCTTGCATTCCCTTTTATAGGCAAAAATGCAATCTATGTAATGATGAACAATGATGAACAAAATCCTAAAACACTAGCTGATCATGAGCTAAACTCAGGCTAGAACACTTTGCATTTAATGCTAATGGATAGGAATTGCTTTGCCTTGTGCCAAGGGGCAAGGTCTTGACTGATCTCAGCCACAAATGCTATTGATTCTAGAAGGTAATGATGGTAAAATCTGTAAAACAGGGCAGCTGCAAAAGGGATGATTCTTGGGATCAAACCTTGCAATCTTGGAAGGTCAAACAATCAAAACGTGTACTGCCATGTACAGGGAGATTGGGGGAATCAAAATCAGCATGTGGGTTTATGTGTGGGAGGAGAAATTCAGGTCAAAACAGGGCATGTCACACAGCTTTTTTGCAACATAAACCACTTGTGATTGACTGGTTTTGGCAGGGTAAAAGGGAAGGAAATGGATCAAGCAGCTGGCTGGCATGTTTAGGTTGGGTGAGGGGTCAATTTGGGGGGACAAAAACTGACCAAGGATAGCCAATTTGTTTGATCACATGAGAGGTTGGAAGAAAGTTCTTCTTTCCTTTTACCTTTAATGTCACACATTAAATCTTGCTTTGCTGCACCAAATCAGTCACAAAATAGCAATAATACAAGTAATAATGCTACTAATGATAATTGTAATTGAAAGCAAAAAAGATAAACAACTATATAAAAATCTGCAGAATTTTCGCAGAGGTCGCAGTGCGAAGGTGAGTTCGCACTGCGACCTTCACTTTTTTTGATTTTTTTGTATAAAATAAAAGGTAAAAATGGGGAAAATAATAATAATATATAATGATAATAATAATGATAAAAATGCAAATGGCAATGATAATGAATAAAAATAGTAAATGACAATAATAAATAAAACTTAATAATATTAAAAGATAAAAAACTAATAGTAATAAAATAATAATGATATTATTAAAGAAAAATAAAATAACAATAATATTAATAATATTAAGGATAATGATGATGATAATAGTAATGCTTAAATAATGAAAATGATAAAAATAAAAATAAAAATACTATAGCAATAATAAAATAATAAAAGGTAAAAAAATAAATAATGAGATAAACACAAAAAATATAAGTCAAAAAATGGGGTATGACATAGAGCCAAGCACATAGAAATAAAACATCATTTTATAAGAGATTATGTTCAGAAGGGTGTTTTAGATATTCAGTTCATTGATACTGATCATCAATGGGCTGACATATTCACAAAACCCCTAGCAGAAGAAAGATTCAATTTTATTAAAAAGAATCTGAACATGCACTTTATCTCTTGAAAAATGTGCTTGAATCTAAATGAAATCCTTGATTCTGAGTTTATCATAAGCTAAGACTTACCAAACACTCATTTTCTGAGAGTCTGAATAAAGTTAAGCCTGAAAAACTTCAGAGTCTGAAGGATAAGAACCTGGATTTTCTGACTTCTGAATCTGATAGGAATCTAATGTTTGGTCAGAATCTGATAAGTATAACCCTGGGCAATGATGATTAAAGCTTTTAAAGTTTATACTCCAATCCTCCCAAAGTCATCAATTTAAAAATGTGATTTTCTGCTCTGATATTCAATGTTAAAATTGCTTGACAAACAATTTTCAGTTGGTATCAGTCTGTTTTCAAACTGTTTAGCACAGACACATTTTTTTTTTCAAATGCCCAAAGTGTATCAAACATGTTCAGTTTCTAGTAATGTTTTAATTTGGTATCAGACTCTGAGATAAACCTTCATATTTTGGTATCAGGTTCTGATATAAGTTCAGCAGTATTAAAACTGTCTTTTGGTATCAGACTCTGATATAACTTTTCAGTTTGTCTATGATCTGAACTATTTTGTTTTAAAAAATAAGTTAGACCTGCTCTGATACCTTCTTGGGTGTTTTGCTCTGATACTGAACCATTTATACTGAACAACCATGTCTGAGCACAGAATGCTCTGATCAGAAGCACTGAACTTTTTCTGCTTCTGAACAACATTCCATTTTCAATGCAAAGTCATATACTCATTGAAAATCAAGTATGCTCTGATGCTCATCTTTGCTGCTTGATTATCCATATGATTGCACAAAAATCTCACAATTTTTTCAACACCCCCCCAAATTCTGAACCTTTTTGAAATGTTTTCAAAATCTTTTACAAAGGGGGAGATTAAAATGCTCTGATACAGCAGTTTTCAAACTCTTTTATAACTTTTTGTTGATGACAAAAGGGGGAGTAAGGTAAAACAAGTATTAAAGCTCCTGAGCTCAAAAATAAGTTAAATTCTGTCAGTAATTAACTTATGAAAAGGGAGTAAAAGGTATTAAAGCCTGAGGCTCTGAGGTTCTTGTGTGAACAATTCAACCCCTCCTACATAAGTTAAAGCTCTGATTGAATTTAACTTATGAGAACTGTTTTTAACTCTTAGCCTCTGAATTGAAACTCTGCTCTGATATCATTCTGTGAGATACATAACTCTTAGTGAGTTAAAATGAATTTAAAATAACTTGGATAAGACTCAGGGAGCTTACAAAACTCATTCTGTGGATTATCAGACTTAGGGGGAGAGCTTACAAACCTCAGAACCTGAAGTCAGCAAGTTATTTATAATTCTAAGTGTTAATTTCACTTGATTGTTTAAAGTTGAGATTAATTAACATGGATAAGAATCAAGGGGAGCTTACAAACCTAACCTTGAGGACTGTCAGACCTAGGGGGAGCTTACAAACCTCTCCTGAAGTCAGATTGTTAATTAAACTTAACAACAATTCTGAAATTTTCACATTTGTGATTTAAACTGAACTTAATTAACTTGGATCAAACTCAGGGGGAGCGTACAAACCTCACACCCTGCAGTTAACTTGTTAATTAAGTTAACAACAATTTTCTGATTTAATACTTATGTTTGTCATCATCAAAAAGGGGGAGATTGTTGGAACAAAATGTGTTTAACAACTCTCTTATGAATTAAGAGGGAGATTGTTGAAACATTATGTGTAAACATATATCTCTTTATGGTTTTGATGATAACAAAGTATTAAATAGAAAATTGGTTATTTGCTAATGCTTTGTTCAAGTGATTTCAGAACCAAATGATTATTGATTGGAAATTAAGAATGGTTATGAAAGAACAAGCTTAGAGCAAGAAAGGAAAGCTAAGAAGCAATGTTGCAAAGAGTGGAAGAAAACTGGGTCTGAAAAGAGAGTCTGAAGCCTGCGTCTGAACCAGCTTCTGATGTGCTTCTGAAGGCAGGTTCTGAAGCCTGCGTGTGAAAGCAGCTTCTGAAGGAAGTCAATGAAAGTCAGCGTCTGAAGAAGTCAACAAAAGTCAACTTCTGAAGACCAGCTTCTGATCCGTATAAAGGCAGCTTCTGATGCACTGTTCACGCAGAAGCTTCTGAAGCTGATGTGGCATGGAAAGCAAGTGTTACTGTGCGCATTTAATGCCTGCATATGTCAGAGCAACCCAATGGAACAGTTGTCTCCCTGACTCAAACATTCCCCAGCTTTTAAGGTAGGCAAGTTCAAAAATGGCTGCTGCTCTGTTTTCTGCAAAAAGCTCAGCACACTTTTTCAGTCTATCCTAGCTCAACTTGCAACGGCTCTTTCCTCAAATTATGCAAATCTTCAACAGCTCTATTTTCTCTATAAAAGGAAGAAGATTTGAAGAAGAAATTTGTCTAAGACTCTTGAAACTAAATTGATGAACCTGTGCTCTGTTTTCTGCTGTAAAACTCATAAGTTCAAAAACTCTTAGAAATTCTTCAGTCTTTGTAACTTAGAATTTCTTAAGGTTAAGAGTCTTAACCTGTGTTGTATTAAGAAGAACACCTCTGATATTTTATCAAGTGTTCAACCCAAACTCATTTATTTGTAAACCAGTTTGGTCCCTAAGTCTCAGTCTGAATACTGAGCATTTGTAACCTCATTCCTTTTTGGTCTGAGTCAGAAGTCTCTTGACTTAGTGTCTTGAGCATTGGGAAGTCTCTTGACTTAGTGTCTTGAGCATTGGAAGTATCTTGACTTAGTGTCTTGAGCATTGGAAGCCTCTTCCTTTGTGGTTGAGCATTAGAAGCCTCTTTCTTTGTGATTGAGCAACTGGAAATCTCTTCCTTGGTGGTTGAGCAAGTGTAATCTTCTGATTATAGTGGAACTCTCTTGTTGGAAAACAAGGGGACTGGACTACTTATCACATTGAGAAGGAACCAATATAAAATTATGTGTGTCTCTCTTCCCATCTCTTTTTAACTTGTTAATCCGCTGCATATACTTCTGATAACAGTTCAGAACCTGGTTCTGAACTAGTGTTAAGCTTTTGAAAATAAAAGAACAAGTTTTTGAGTCACACAATTCAACCCCCCCTTCTTGTGTGTGTTTTTTTCTCACCTTCAGCTCCCTGTCTACGCTCTTTCCTTCTTCAAAGCTCCCTCAGGTATCATCTCTTCTATTGAATCTCTTTTAATTCATTTTTTTTGGGGTGGGAGTGAGGATCGTAGGCATATATCTTGGATTGATTGGAGGTCCATTTGTAGGGACAAGGAGGTTGGCGGTTTGGGGGTAAGGAGTATTAGGGAGTTTAATATGGCGTTGTTGGGAAAATGGTGTTGGAGGATGATGACGGATAGGGAGGGTCTTTGGTTTAGACTTTTGGTTGCTAGATACGGTTTAGTGGGTGGGCGGTTGCAGGCTGGGGGTCCGGAAGGGTCGGTGTGGTGGCGGGAGATAGTTAGTATCCGTGATGGGGTGGGTTCGGTGTACGGTAGGTGGTTTTTAGACAATATTCGTCTCCTTGTTGGCAACGGGGGTAACGCTTTATTTTGGGTGGATCGATGGGTTGGTGATGTTCCCCTTTCTGAACGTTTCCCCCGATTATATGATTTATCTGTTTATAAATTGTCTATTGTGGCTCAAATGTTCGTGAGAGGGTGGGGGGAGGGAGGGGAGGCGGGGCACTGGCGTCGGCGGTTATGGGATTGGGAGGAGGAGATGGTAGTGGAGTGTAGGAATTTTTTGCTGACTGTTGTGTTGCAGGATGATATTGATGATGTGCCGCGGTGGACTCCTGACCCTGATGCAGGTTATACGTTCAGTGGGGCCTATCGCATTCTCACTGATCGGCCTTCTCCTATTGACTGTGTTCCTGCGTCTCTCTTATGGCGGAAGGATGTCCCTCTGAAAGTTTCGGTGTTCGCTTGACGGCTTCTTCAGAATAGGTTGCCTTCAAAGGTTAACTTGTTTCGTCGTCTGATTATTCCTCACGATGCACAGTTTTGTGTCACTGGTTGTGGTTTTCCAAGAATCAGAGAATCACTTGTTTTTGTCTTGCCGTCTATTTGGTCATATTTGGCAGTTGGTTAGGTGTTGGCTTGGTGTCTACGCGGTGGATCCTCCTACTATTGTGGATCATTTCATGAGTTTAGTTGTTACTCCGGATTCAATACTTCAAGACGGTCATTCATGCATTTGATTTGGTTTGCTACTTCTTGGGTCATTTGGAAGGAAAGAAATGCTAGGCTATTCCGTGGTACAGAAACAGCTCCGGTTCAGCTCTTGGAGAATATCAAGCTTCTTTCATTTTCGTGGTTTAAGGCTAATTCTGTTGTTTTTCAGTATAGTTTTCATGATTGGTGCCTTTACCCTTTTGTTTGTGCTGGTATTGGTTAAGTTGTGGCTTTTGGTTTGAACTTTTGTTGTAAACTCGGGCTTTCTTCTCTGGCACACCTTGTGCTGGGTAGTTAGTATCTTTTCATTAATATCATTTTGATCTCTTCAAAAAAAAAAAAATTAGACTACTGCAATTAATTAAATTAAAATATAATAAAGTAAATTTGTATATTCAATTTTTTTGTCTAAGGATGTTTGTCTTTTTTAAAAAGAAAAACATTTCCTTTTCTTCTATTTTTCTCATTTCTCTCTTGTATTAAATAATATGTCAAATCTACTACATTTCACATATATCTCTGTTTTTGCATACTCTTTTCCACCTCTTTCTTCTCTCTTCATTCTTCCTTCAGACAACTATATCATTCATTTTAAAAGGAAGTAATACATTTCTCATTTTTTTCTCTCTTCTCATACATCTCTTTCTCACATCTTTCTCTTTTTTATTTTCACACAATCAAACACACCTTGAAGGAGTTTGTTAGTAGGGGTGTTCAAATCCAAACCGATCCAAAATAAAACTGCACACCGATCCAAAAAACCAAAAACCAAAAACCAAAAAAACCAAATATTTTTGGATGCGTTTGCATGTTGTTATGAAAAACCGCTAGGATCGGATCGAATTTCGGATCACTTTTTCAAAACCGAACCGATAGACAAAAGTAATTTTTAAAACTTATTTATTATTTTATTAGTATTATATATTTTATTAATATATTGCTTGTTGGTATTTAATCTTATATATTGTATTAATTTAATCTATATTATTATTATTACTTCATATGTTTCAAATATAATCGATCATTTTCATTGTGTAATGTTAATTTTTTTGATACATTTGTATTATATTTTGCATCAAACCTATTATTTTACTATGTACTAGTATGTCTGTAATATTAATATTAATAAAATAGTTACATGTTAAACTTTGGATATCAAAAAATTGATTTAAATTAAACCACATATATTTAAATCGAATCATATCAATTTTTTTAGTATAAACACATAAATCAAACCAAACCACATGTGATTTTTATTTTAGATCAATTTAATTTTTGTTTTAAAACCAATCCAAACCGGACCACCAACACATTTACTATTTGTTAGACCCCCTTATTGTAAAAGTCAACATGATAGTTTCAAAGAAGGGAAGGAAGTGTAAAAGGATAAAATGGCTGCGTAGGACACCAAAATTTTCTCTTTTTAGGAAAAATTGAAACTCTTTTGTAATGGGAATCTAAATTCTAAAAATCTAATAATGGCACGAGGTTCGACGTAGGTTAGGTAGAGTAGAAGATAGCGACAAATCGATGAAAATTGACCAGCAGACATTGACACATGAACAAACGGCGGGAACGAGAATACTTCTAATCCACACACTGTTCCCATAGACCACACAAATATAATCAAAGACTTATAACAAAAGAAACATAAAAAATTGCATGTTACAATTATTTTAATACTACAAAATATTTTAATTTTTAAATGATCATGCTAAATACACAACACGTGTAAACACGTGTACACGTGTAGACATTATAATTGATTTTTCACTTTTCAGTTATCTCTCATTTTTAATCTCTTTTTGACTTTTTGCATTCACACATGAATGCCAAATACAAATAAGTATTTGGATGAGATACTAGTAATATGATTTAAATCTAATTTTAAGAATTCGGTATTAAATCTTTAAGAGAAAGCTTTACCATCTATTTTAGTTTTATCGACTCAAATAATTAATCTCTACCGTTGTACACATAAGATAAAAAATATATTGTACCAAATACTACACGTCACAATAATATTTCATTGACATTTTCTTTTTTCATTCACATGTAATATTCGGTTAATAATGTTAAGAAATATAGTTAAATCACTTGAATCGACCTAATTTTAAGTTAATGGAAATATTTCAATTTTATTTCAACGAGTTCAAAAGTTGTTGAAGATGAGTTGAAATGTTCAACTCAACCATACTTGACGTGACAGAAATAGGAGTGCTGGTTGAATTGCTAACTTAAAAATTTTTATGGATCATTTGAATTTGCTAGTGTTGGAGTCTCCTATTAGTAAGGTCCAAAACTCATTTTTGTGATATATCCGGGGCTTACATGCCTAGGAATCTCCGATTAGCTTTTTAATTTTTGTGATTAATACATATAAGTTTTCAAATGTTAATTGAATAAATAATCTATTTAACTGAACTAACTGCATCTTTTTAACGTAATTAATCAAAGATTGCGTAGATGTACTAAAAATAGGTGTACATTTATTAAGCTCTTTTTGAATTATTGCATTCACACATGAATCACCTACCAAATAATTCAAACATTCAATATCCTTTTTAGTACATCACTACATTATTTATCCATAAACACCACCACCAAGGCAAATAATATCTTCTCTCATCCACCACACCACCCAAGATTTCAACAATGTTCCCTTCACCATCACCAATCTTCTTAACTTTTCTCATCTTTCTCTTCCATTTTCAACAAACCTCATCCTTCACCCTCTCTGTAGAAAACCCTGAACAAAACAACATACTCTCACCCAAAAAAACCTTCACCGCAGGTTTCTACCCTGTAGGACAAAATGCTTATTCCTTTGCCATATGGTTCACACAAAAACACAAAAACCTTAACAACACCACCATTGTTTGGATGGCAAATCGTGACCAACCAGTTAATGGAAAACGCTCAACACTTTCCCTTCTCAAAACCGGAAACCTCGTCTTAACAGATGCAGCTCAGTCCATTGTTTGGTCCACAGACACCACCTCAAAAAAACCACTTCAATTACTATTACATGAAACAGGTAACCTTGTTCTTCAAGAACAAAACACAAACGGTTCAAGAAAAAACAATATTCTATGGCAAAGTTTTGATTTCCCAACAGATACACTTTTACCAGACCAAACCCTAACGAGGTTCACGAACCTCGTTTCATCAAGAAGCCAGACGAACTATTCGTCTGGTTTCTACAAACTATTTTTTGACAATGATAACATTCTTCGTCTTTTATACCAAGGACCGAGAGTTTCTAGCATTTACTGGCCAGATCCTTGGACTACAAGCAATGGTGCTGCTGGTAGTGGTACCAGAAGTACTTACAATAGTAGTAGAATCGCGTCGTTGGATTCATTTGGTAGTTTTAGTTCATCTGATGATTTTGTTTTTACTACTGCTGATTATGGAAGTTTTTTGCAACGTCGACTTACACTTGATCATGATGGTAACGTTCGGATTTATAGTAGAAAATATGAGGAAAATGGTTGGTTTGTTTCGGGTCAATTTCGTCAACAACCTTGTTTTATTCATGGGATTTGTGGGCCTAATAGTACTTGTAGTAATGATCCTTTGACTGGTAGAAAGTGTTCTTGTCTACCTGGTTATGTTTGGATTAATGATCAAGATAGTTCTCAAGGTTGTAGACCCAATTTTGAACTTTCTTGTAGTAACAAGACTCATGATGAGTTAAGTTTTTTGGCTTTGTCTCATGTTGATTTTTATGGATATGATTATGGGTTTTATACGAATAAAACTTACAAAGAGTGTGAGAATTTGTGTGCACAATTGTGTGATTGTGCAGGATTTCAGTATACTTTTACTGCTGAGTATGGTGGTGTTTATTGGTGTTACCCGAAAATTCAGTTACTTAACGGTCATCGTTCACAGAGTTTTCTTGGATCATTCTACTTGAAATTGCCGAAAAGTAGTGGTTTTGTTGATGAGATTAGGATTCAACAAAATAGCAGTGGAATGGTTTGTGAGAGGAATGGTGTGGTAAAGCTTGACAGAGAATACATGAAAAAGAAAGAAAATGGTTCATTGAAGTTCATGCTTTGGTTTGCAGGTGGTTTAGGAGGAGTAGAGCTTTTGGGATTTTTTATGGTTTGGTTTTTCTTGTTTAGGAGCAGCAAAAATTCTGATGAGAATCATGATTATGTTCTAGCAGCAACAGGGTTTAGGAAATTCAGTTACTCTGAATTAAAACAAGCTACAAAAGGTTTTAGTCAAGAGATCGGAAGAGGTGCTGGAGGAACTGTGTATAAGGGTGTTTTATCTGATAATCGAGTTACTGCGATAAAGCGTCTGCATGAAGCAAATGAAGGAGAGAGTGAGAGTGAGTTTCTTGCTGAAGTTAGCATCATTGGAAGGCTTAACCACATGAACTTAATTGGTATGTGGGGTTATTGTGCTGAGGGAAAGCATAGATTGTTGGTGTATGAGTACATGGAAAAGGGTACTTTAGCTGATAATCTTTCATCAAATGAACTTGATTGGGGTAAGAGGTATAACATTGCTATGGGAACTGCAAAGGGTCTTGCGTATTTACACGAAGAGTGTTTGGAGTGGATTCTGCATTGTGATATAAAGCCGCAAAACATACTTGTTGATTCTGATTACCAACCTAAGGTAGCGGATTTTGGTTTGTCTAAGCTGTTGAATAGGGATGACCTTGATAATTCAAATTTCTCGAGGATTCGAGGGACAAGAGGTTACATGGCACCTGAATGGGTTTTCAATATGCAAATCACTTCTAAAGTGGATGTTTATAGCTATGGAGTTGTGGTGTTGGAGATGATTACTGGAAAGAGTCCAACAACAGGTATCCAAATCAAAGATAAAGAAGAGTTATGTCATGAGAGGTTGGTAACATGGGTTAGGGAGAATAGAAGAAAAGGATTAGAAGTTGGTTGTTGGGTGGAACAAATTGTTGACCCTAAATTGGGATCAAATTATGATGTAAAGAAGATGGAGACTTTGGCAAATGTTGCTTTGGATTGTGTACAGGAAGAGAAAGATGTTAGACCCACCATGAGTCAAGTTGTTGAGAGGCTATTAAGGGATGAGCATAATTATTGATGTTCTGCACATTTAATAGCCATCCCTCACGGCTATTCATTACTTCATTGCTCTACTTTTTCTGTTTCAATTATTTTCTACATGTAATTTGATTAAAGGAGGATGTTATCACAATTTTGGAGGTAACATTTAAATAACTTAGTGTTTAGAATGTGATCATAGTTTTCACATTTCTGTTGCTTATATGCCTGTTTTAAGCTCAATCAAATCAAAGAAAATTGATATACATATCATATCACCTCTTTTATCTGCCTGTTTTATATTTGTCACAAAGAAACAAGCCCCGTGTGTCCAATGACCTCGAAACAATTATTTAAAATCGAATCAGACCGTTAAACCTTAAATTGTCATTGTCTAAAATTTGGTTATTTGAGTTCGATCACAATTTTATTTAACTATAACCTGGAAGTCTCGCTGGTTTGATGTTCGGTTTTTAAAACGTCGCATTGAATACACAAAAAGTCTTCTAAAATACATTGAGGTTCATATAGGAGGATCCACTTCCATGATCCATAAACTTCCATATAAGTTATAACTTCCAATATTTGTTCTTGTGTGATCAATACCTCACTTCTAACTCTGACCAAGAATAAAGGGAATGTAAGCATTGGAACACTAGGAAAAACAGCTTCAATAGTTGAATTCCACTACTGTTTAATGCTTGAAGAATTTCATTCATTTGGGAATTAGACACTGAAAGAAAACTACCTAGAGAAATGTACAACACTGACATTGGTGACTTAGAATGTAGCCAATTCAAGCTGTAGTTAAGTTTGCAATCACCAGATATTATTGAATGAATTGGATATAGTTTAACAAAGTTTTCAAAGAAATGATTTCTTCAGCTTCCAACTCTTGAAGTGCATTCCAAACCACGTTGCATAAACCTCAAGTCATTTTAATTGTGCTGAAGAAATTCCTTGTATATGCTTTGCATGATTGAATGCCAAAATAAAAGTCCAACATGAACAACTAGAAATAATACTTAGATTTACTTATAGATGTTGCATCAAGTACTTCAACTTCTGGTATTGATGTTGCTCAAAGTGTAAATTCAAAGTGAAGATTCGATAAGAGAGAGAGGATAGTGGTAGATAGCAACAGTTCAATTATTAATTTGACAGTTGTAAACTGTAATTCGACCACTTTTTTTATTTTCAATTTTTTATGTAAAGATTCCATTAAGTTATTGGTTATCACTTTTGTTTTTGTTTGTTTGTAACTTTGATAAGAATTCTAAAATGAGTATATATATTGTTTTGGTCCCAAGGAAAAAAACAAACCCGGCACTGATCCCATTTTTTGTTTGTTATATAAACAACTTCAAATTTATGAAATATTGAAATCAAGAACAAAGAATAAACTAAAATAATGCTAACCACTTCTTTTATGTCTCATAAACCACTTTAAATATTATAATCACATAATTTAAAAATTAAGCATAAATAATAATTATTACAAAATAAATAGGTTATAAATTTTTTATAGTTATATTAAATACTACCCTGTCCGTCACAATTTATAAATTGTTTTATCCATTTTACACAATTAAAAAATATAGTTAATTTTGTATGGGAAAGAGATTTACGAGTTACTTTACAAAATTATCATTCATAACGGATATGCATGGCAAAGATAAGTTATGAGAATTGAAATAAAAGCGTAATAAATAGTAGGAAGTATGATAGAAAAATAAGCATTAATAATTCATTAGTTTGTAAAGAAATTTATTTTTAATTAAGAACAAATTTTTTTAGGAAGTGACTTATAATTTGAGAAGTAGGGAGCGTGTATATAAGTACACCCTCCGATCACTATTATAAACAAAAATTCATTTTTTAGGTTCATTCAATAAATGATGTATGTTGTCTATATATTAGACCACATACATCGTTTATTGAATGAACCTAAAAAGTAGACTTTTGCTTATAATAGTGACCGGAGGGTGTATATTGATGTTGTAGATTTTTTTTTTATTTCACTTAATGACAAAAAAAAGGGGATCAGACTAGTAATTTTTTCTTTTCTTTTGTATTTAACCATAAAGCTCCTTAATTATATTTTATTTTGGTAGTGAGGTTTGGAAATGACGTATGAGGTTATGGATTTGAGAGAAGGATCAGTTGAGGTAGTGTAGTGGTATGTTGAATTCTATTGCTTTGCAAAATGATGTTAATGATAGATGAATTTGGAGTTTGCATACTTCAAAAAAATATACAATAAGTAGTGCTTACAATTTTTTAATACCAGCAACACACTGCAGATGATAATCATGTATTTTGGCATCGAGATGTTCCTTTCAAAGTAAACCTTTTTGTGTTGCGTCTTCTTTGCATCCGCCATCCAACTAAAGACAATTTAAACAAGAGGGGCGTGATTCCGGCTATTGCTCAATCTTGTGTAATAATCTGGAGGACATTGCTCATCTTTTTCTTCATTGCAACTAGTTTTGTCAAGTTTGGATCGCTATTAATGATTGGTTAGACTTCGTCATGCTAGCTCCATACCGTATCTCGGAACACCTAACAAAATTCAGTGTTTTGGCTAGATTATTGAGATACAAACGTGACCTTCTTTTGATATGGTTTTCCACTATTTGGATTATTTGGAAAGAACAAAATCATAGAATCATAAAGAATAAAGATGATACCATTCACCACCTGGTTGACCAAATTAATGCCAATTCTTATGGGTGGCTAAAGGCGAAACATGTCAACTTTGGTTTTAGTTACCACATGTGGTGGAACAATCCTTTATTATGCTTGTAATTGTGTTTTCTTAGCCTTGCTTTTGGTGTTTTTAACCGTTATATGATGTAAATTCACTATTATCTTTGCTTCTCTCTAACACTCATTATGTGGGGAAAGTCAAATTGGTTGGTAATAAAATTCCATTTTAGCTTCTTAAAAAAAGTTATATTTTATTTCGTAAGACACAAACTTGGGCAACAATAATTCATCTTTGTGGTGGTTTAGATATATCAAATTGGTTCTGCATGATCGCTTATTTTTTTAAGGAATCTGTTTTTGCCTCTTTAAATTAGCTTAGAGAGATAATTACAACCAATTGACCTCTCATTCAACTCATATTTGATTTGAGATTTGGGCACCGAGAGAGCTACTTACAAACTATAAATTAGTTTACGGACTTGTTTATACAATACGACTCGTCATGAATGATTGACAGTTGATTACCAGTTAATTAACAAGGGGAGGGGGAGTGGGGTAGTTCAACTAGTTTAAATTAATAGTTAAAATTGTTGGAGTTCCTTGATTAAAACTCGGTCTAAAAAGAAAACTATTCACTTAACAATTAATTACTATTAATATTTATTATTTAAAGAATACAAAAAAAGTAAAGTAACAAAAGGACATAATTTAAACCAATATTAGTTCAATAACCTGTCTTTTTATGAAGACAAAAATGAAATTTATAATAAACCAATGGAGCTCTACGCCCGCACAAGATATGCTAGGCTAGTACTCAAGAGTATATACAATTGAAATCCAAAGAAAAGGCATCACCAACGCTAGCCATATAATGACACAACCAACCATGTAGGGACAAAAGTAAAGCACTGAATGGAATTAATCCACCGATAGAGAATCTACGCCACAATGCTGCCATAATATGCATAGCCCACAAACAAGCGAACAACATCATGCCCACACCCACTCAAACAAAGACCTGAAGTATACCGAATAATTCCACGATGAATCAAGTTATCTTTTGTTGATAGATGATTTAATAACAACTGGCACATGAGCAAAGAAACCTTCAACGACACCGATTTATTCCAAACAGTGTCACAATATACCGACCTATTAAACTGAACCGCAAATGAAAGCAAATCATAGGCTGCTCGAACACAGTATGATTTGCCTCGACCGACACTCCAATCCCAATTTCTTCCACACCATCCTACAAGAAAATGTTAGACAACAAGATACTGTACTCCTCCATCTGCTCCTCCTCCTATTCCAATCAACCTTCGGCGCCAGTTCCACCCATCCTCCCCATCAGCCCAACTTGATGTACACATCTCAACCTTTGTCACAAATTGGTTCTCAGATAAATCATACAACCGTTTAAACCTATCACGCAACACACCACCCTCTAACTAGTGATCCAACCAAATTAAAGTCTTGGTTCCATCCCCCACCACCCTCACCAAACTCGAATCAAACCAACTTTTCCCACATCCAATCCTACATCTTTATGAATGGCTATGATATCCCTCGACCACTGGGATCCCTAATCTTCCTCCCTCCTCCCCAAACCTAGCTACTAACACCTTATACCAAAAACTCGACTGATACTTATGTAACACCACTTCTTTTATAGAGGAAATGACACCCAAGGGTGTTTTGAAGAAGGAACGAAAGTAAACAGAAAGTGATGACAAGAAAAAATTTAAGGATAACCAAACAACCACCTCAAAAATAAGTTTATGTTTTCCACACTAATAACCTCTTTTTAATGCAATCAAACAAGGACTGCTAAAAGGAAAGTTGTAGAGGGTCACCACCAATCGAAAGACCAAGATACACAAAAGGAATATCTACAGTTCAGAACCACGGATGCCTCTACCAACCAACAATCAGGCACATTCACCCATACTAACATGCTTTTGTTAAAATTGACCTTTAACCTAGAAATGAATTCAAAAAGAACTAGATTCACTTTCAAGGCTCTGATATTTTCCCAACTCTTTTCCCCTATTATGATAGTATCATCAGCGAATTGTAAATGTGAAACACAAATCATCCTATCAAGGCCAATCTAATAATTTGAGAACAAGCATGCCTCAAACGTAGCCTTCAACATAACGTTCATCCCTTCAACTATCAAGAAAAAGGGAAAAGGAAAGAGATGATCACATTGCCTCAATCCTCTTTCCAATTTAAATTCGTTTGGTGTGCTCCCATTAACAATAATTGATGTTGTAGTCACACATTCCATGATCCGTTTTTGCCACAATGTCAAAAAATTCATTTTTCTCTTCACTATTTCCAAGTAATTCCAATTCACAAAATCATAGGCTTTTTGAAAATCAACTTTAAACAATAATAATTCTTTATTTTGAATTTACGAGCTTCGTCAACCACTTCATTAGCAATAGAAATACCATCTAAAATATGTGGACATTAACAAAAGCAGACTGTGATTCAGAATTATCAGTTATGATTATCTTGTGAAGCCTATTGGCTACAAGTTAGCCAACAGTTTGTACATGCATCCAATCAGAGATATCGGTTGGAAATCTGCTTAATCACAAGGATTCTCGATAATAGGAATTAAAACTATAAAATAAGCATTCACTCCTTTCATCAATTTTCCATTCCTATGAAACTCAAAGACAAATCTCATAAAATGATCATGTTTTAGATGCCCCCGAAAATCATTGATGAAGCCAAAATTGATTCCGTCAGGACCAGATATTTTAAAACTGTCACAGTCCCAAACAGTCTGTTTAACCTCGCCTTCACAAAACGACCTAGAGATGCCGCCACTTTCAATAGGGGTGATGCCATTGAATGAGAATTCTTCAATATAACTTACACTATTTAATAAATTCTTTTAAAAATAATCTCTATATTATCAAATCTTAAAATCATTCTTTTTCGGTGAGACCTACATTACCCCTCGATAAATTAGGGGTAATTTAACCTTGATGACAATTATGATTCGATTATGGAAGAAAGGAGATTGATATCACATGTTGAACGAAGAAGATGGAGAAATTTGATGTTCTTGAGATGAAAATGGTAAATGATTATAAGAAAAATCCCTATCGATGAGGCCTACATTACATTTTGATGAACCGAGGGTAATTTACCACTAATGACAAGTAGGATTTGTAACATCCCGATTTTTAGTATTAGATTTCTTTATTATTACTATTTATTTATTATATTTATTGATTGCTTATTTTATTGGGAATTAATGGATTAGTGGATTTTGAGTAATTGAGGGTATTTTGGTCATTTATGTGCAAAGGGTATTTTTTTAATATGTTAGAAGTTTGAATTTTAAATTTAGAGGTTAGTGGTGTAAGAGTAAAATGGGAGGTTTGAGTGAAGTATAAGTGTAGAGAATTAATTATGAGAATGAGATGTGACTAAGTTCATTAGTGTGAGTGACTCATACCCATTATATTTAGAAAATTGCTCTTCCCCCAAACAAATTTGCTCACTCCCATACAAACTGACGAAAATACTCCCAACGTGACTTAAGTCACGCATGTTATACACTAGTGTGACTCAAGTCATGTTTGGTATATCAACGTGACTTAAGTCACGCTGGTGTATAACCTGCGTGACTTAAGTCACGCTTGTTTTAGGTAAGTTATGTTTTCACCAATTTTGCACAAAGATAATATTTTTTGAAGACCGCAAACATACAATATGTTATGTTCATTTTTTAAAAGCATGTCATGTCTTAGAAATAACAATAACAACAATTCAATCATGATCCAAAATAAATCATAACTAAAAATACACAAGTACGCGTAATAAATTATAAAATTAATAGAATACGACAAATTTATTTAGTTATAATTTCATCTCCGTTCAAATAAACGAAGTGTTACATTACATTACAATCTCCCTAAATATGTTGTATCATCATGATGTTGGATTAAAATTAAATTCATGAAAGTTTGCCAAAAATGTTGTCATTAAAGTGTCTTATACTTAGTGTAAAAATTTGCAAGTCTCTTTGAAAACTCAAAAAAATGAAGAGAACACAACACATCTATTCTACCGAATCAACTATATAAGTTATCACATCGAATCGCTTCATATAGGATGAGTCATGACAAAAGAAATGCATTCCAATATATTCTTTTGAACTTAATCCTACTGCTATGTCAACTGACAAGTTTCAATTGACAGAGGAGCATGATCAAGCATAAAACAACATCTTAGAACTGCATTCCCTTTTGTCACACTCATCTTATACGAAGGAATTTGATGTGAGAACCTATATAGTTTATCAGAATACATGTTGTGTTCTCTTCATTCTTTTGAGTTTCGAAAGAGACTTGCAAATCTTTACGCTAAGTATAAGACACTTCAATGCCAACATCTTCAGTAAACTAACAAAAATTAAAACTAAAATCCAACAAATTAATGACACAACATAATAATACTACATAAACATCTTCACTTGGTCGAATCAAACTCTTGAGAATATCTTCAGGCGACTGATAGACTTTTAGCAAGTGTACTAAAAATGCATCGAAGTAATAAAATTTATAAGTTCTTCTCCACAGAGACTGTTTCAACTTCTACTCCGCAATGTCGTTATTATTAAGGATGTATTAAATGGGGGTTGCCCTAGGCAGTTGGTTTGATTGCTTAAAAAGTAAAAAGCTGATAAAAGTGGTTTTGAATATATAAGGAGAGATGAGATCAAGTCTTTCAAATCCTCTGATTGATTCTGTTTGGTAAACTGCACCTATTTCTATGAATCATCCTCTAGTTTTACGATGATTAACAAAATAGTCCTAATAAATCCCATGAGTTAGAACCCTCTTCTCGGATTACAGCCCCTAATCCCTTAGGTGATCTAATATTCCTCGAAGATTTTACGAATGTTAACCTATTATCACAAATAAACGATTATTCATTCCTAGACTAACCCTGTTTATTTGAACAATTCAATTAGGTCTAAGTTGAAAGCTAGGGTCAGTAGTCATTCATTCTCACCAAATCATTGTTATATATATTGTCAGTATATAGAAAGCATTAAGAACAATTGAATTAAATAAAACTAGATTAATATTCATAAGCCATAGAGTTTCACAACCACATGTTTCAAACAGAATACATCAGATTCATCTTCAGACCTAATCTCTAAGAGATTTAGCTACTCATAATGTAAATTACAAATAACATAATCAATTGAAGCATAAAAACATACATAAACTGACTATGAGTTGGATGGAATGGCCACCTCTTCAGTTTTGTGCTCTCAAAATCGTGCCTCCAATCTCCAAAATTTTGAACTCTTGTTTCTGAAAACAGTTCAGCTTAAATAGGCAACAACTGCTTCTCAAATCGTGACACGATTTGATGAAATCACGACACGATTCTGCATTAAAGTCCCCAAGATTCAAGATAATCAGTTTCCCAATCGTGACACGATTATGCAATCATGACACGATTTTATAGAGAGAACTCTACTTCCAATCTGGTCAGAAAAATCGTGACACGATGCCCAAATCGTGTCACGATGCACTTAGTTCAGGTTCTTGATGTTTTCTTGCTTTTTGCACCTCCAGGCTGTCTAATAATGCTACAGACTGAAGGTGAGAAAAACACACACACAAGAAGGGGGGGGGGGGTTGAATTGTGTGACTCAAAAACTGGTTTCTTTTACTTTTCAAAACTTAAGTCAAGTTCAGAATCTGATATGAATCAGTTCTGAACTTTTATCAAGAGTTATGCAGCGGATTAATAAGTAAAAGAGGTAAGGGAAGAGAAACACAACAAATTATACAGGTTCCTTCTCAATGTGAGAAGTAGTCCTGTCCCCTTGTTTTCCAACAAGAGAGTTTCACTATAATATGAAGATTACAATTTGCTCAACCACTGAGGAAGAGACTTCCAGTTGCTCAATCACAAAGAAAGAGACTTCTATGCTCAACCACCAAGGAAGAGGCTTCCAATGCTCAAGTCACTAAGACAAGAGACTTCCCAATGCTCAAGTCACTCAGACAAGAGACTTCTGACTCAGACCACACAGGAATGAGGTTACAAATGCTTAGTATGCAGACTAAGACTTTAGGGACCAAACTGGTTTACAAATGAAATAGTTTGGGATGAACACTTGATCAAATATCAGAGGTGTTCTCTTAATACAACACAGGTTAAGACTCTTAACCTTAAGAAATTCTAAGTTACAAAGACTAAAGAATTTCTAAGAGTTTTTATGAACTTGACAGTTTTTGACAGAAAACAGAGTGCAGGTTCAGCAATACGTTTCAAAGAGTCTTAGACATTTTCTTCTTCAAATCTTCTTCCTTTTATAGATGAAAATAGAGTTGTTGAAGATTTTCTTGAATTAAGGAATTTAGCCGTTGCAATTGGACTAGGTTACTGCAAATGTGTGCTGCACTTTATCAGTCAGAACAGAGCAGGTGCCATTTTTTGAAATGGCCTACCTTAAAAGCTGGAGAATGTTTGGGTCAGGGAGACAACTGTTCCATTGAGTTGTTCTGACACATCCAGGCATTAAATGCGCACAATACTGGTCACTTTCCATGCCACATCAGCTTCAGAAGCTTCTCAGTGAGCAGTGACCAGAAGCTGCTTCAGTTGTACGGATCAGAAGCTGGCTTCAGGAGTTGACTGTTGTGTTGACTTCTTCAGAGGCACCCAGACTTCAGAAGCTGCCTTCAGACTCAGAAGCTGCACTTCAGGAGCACCACTTTAGGACCACTTCAGAAGCTTCACTTCAGGAGCACTTCTTCAGGACTTCTTCAGAAGCTCTTACTTCAGGAGCACTTCTTCAGGACCAGTTTCTTTCTGGCCTTGCAACCTTGCTTCTTGGCTTTCCTTCTTGCTCTTTAGCTTGTTCTTCATAACCATTATCAATCAATACTTATTAAGCATGTGGTTCTGAAACACTTGAACAATGCATTAGCAAATAACCAATTTTCTCTTTAATACTTTGTTTTCATCAAAACCATAAAGAGATATATGTTTACACATAAATGTTTCAACAATCTCCCCCTTACTTCATAAGAGACTTGTTAAACACATTTTGTTCCAACAATCTCCCCCTTTTTGATGATGACAAACATAAATATTAAATCAGAAAATTGTTGTTAACTTAATTAACAAGTCAACTGCAGGGTGTGAGGTTTGTAAGCTCCCCCTGAGTCTGATCCAAGTTAATTAAGTTCAGTTAAAAACACAACTGTGAAAATTTCAGAATTATTGTTAAGTTTAATTAACAATCTGACTTCAGGAGAGGTTTGTAAGCTCCCCCTAGGTCTGACAGTCCTCAAGGTTAGGTTTGTAAGCTTCCCTTGGTTCTTATCCATGTTAATTAAGCTTAACTTAAAACAATACAGTGAATTTTACACTCAGAATTCAAAATGACTTGTTGACTTCAGGTTCTGAGGTTTGTAAGCTCTCCCCATAAGTCTGATAATCCACATGATGAGTTTTGTAAGCTCCCTGAGTCTTATCCAAGTTATTTTAAATTCAATTTACTCACTAAGAGTAATGTATCTCACAGAAATGTATCAGAGCCAGAAATTCACTTCAGAGGCTAAGAGTTAGAATCTGTTCTCATAAGTTAAATTTAGTGAGAATTGTATCAGAGCTTAACTGATTAGTATCAGAGCTAGCTTAACAATTGTATCAGAGCTTAACCCTAACAATTGTATCAGAGCTTAATAGGCTTATACAATTTTAACTTATTTTTGAGCTCAGGTGCTTTAATACTTGTTTTACTTTCTCCCCCTTTTGTCATCAACAAAAAGTACTACTTTCTCCCCTTAAGACAGAAAATTTCTCCCCCTTTGTCAAGAGAGTTTGAAAATATCTGTTTCAGAGTAGAAAAGGTTTTGAAAAGAGTTGAAAAGCAGGTATCAAGGCAGTTCAATGTCCCCTTTGTAAAAGAGTTTTAAAGGAGTTCTGACACCAAGTTTGAAAATATTTCAACAAGATTCAGAATTTGGGGGGTTGAACCAAACAAAATTGTGAGATATTTATGCAATCATATGGATAACCAAGCAGCAAGGATGAGTATCAGAGCATACTTGACTTTCAATGAGTATATGACTTGCATTAAAAATAGAATGTTGTTCAGAAGTAAAAAAAAATTTTAGAGCTTCTGATCAGGTCATTCTGTGTTCAGACATGACTTGTTCAGTTCAAATGGTTCAGTGCTGAGACCAAGATAAAATGAGTTCTTATGACTGAACATGTCTGAAACACTTTGAGCATTTAAAATGTGTCTGTGCTAAACATTTTGAAAACAAACTGATACCAACTTGAAAATTGTTTGTTAAGCAATTTTAACATTGAATATCAGAGCAGAAAATCACATTTTTTTTTACTTGATGACTTTGGGAGGATTGGAGTATAAACTTTCAAAGCTTTAATCATCATTGCCCATAGCTATACTTATCAGATTCTGACCAACATTAGATTTTTATCAGATTCAGAAATCAGAAAATCCAGGTTCTGATCCTTCAGACTCTGAAGTTTTTCAGGCTTAACTTTAGTCAAACTCTCAGAATATGAGTGTTTGATAAGTCTTAGCTTATTATAAACTCAGAATCAAGGATTTCATTCAGATTCAAGCACATTTTCAAGAGATAAAATGCATGTTCAGATTCTTTTTAATAAAATTGAATCTTTCTTCTGTTAGAGGTTTTGTGAATATGTCAGCCCATTGATGATCAGTATCAATGAACTGAATATCTAAAACACCCTTCTGAACATAATCTCTTATAAAATGATGTTTTATTTCTATGTGCTTGGCTCTAGAATGCAGAATTGGATTTTTAGACAGACATATAGCAGCAGTATTATCACAATAAATAGGAATATTGTCTGCATGAATCTGATAATCCTCTAATTGATGTTTCATCCAGAGCAGTTGTGTGCTACAACTTGCAGCTGAGATGTATTCTGCTTCTGCTGTTGACAAAGCAATGGTTGCTTGTCTCTTGCTGGCCCAGGATATCAGATTCTCACCAAGAAACTGACAGTTTCCACAGGTGGATTTTCTTTCAATCCTGTCCCCAGCATAGCCAGCATCACAGAATCCAACTAGCTTATAATTTAGAGATTTCTTATACAGAAGTCCCAAATTAGTTGTTCCTTTCAGATACCTGAAGATTCTCTTGACAGCAGTCATATGAGATTCTCTAGGATCTGATTGGAATCTGGCACACAAACATACACTAAATAAAATATCTGGCCTAGAAGCAGTTAAGTATAAGAGAGAACCTATCATACCTCTGTACAGCTTCTGATCTACTTTGGTGCCATTGTCCTCTTTGCTTAATGTGCAGGTAGGATGCATTGGTGTATTTTGACTGATGAAGCTTGCAATCATCCAACTGGAACTTCTTCAGAAGCTCCTTGGTGTATTTTGACTGATGAACATAAACACCATCTTTGCATTGGTTGATTTGAATTCCCAAGAAGAATTTCAGCTCACCCATCATGCTCATTTCAAATTCATCCTGCATTAACTTAGAAAATTCCTTGCAAAGGGAGGCATTAGTAGAACCAAATATGATATCATCAACATAGATTTGCACAATTAAGATTTCTTTCTTAACAGTTTTCCTAAAAAGTGTATTGTCAACTTGACCTCATACAAAATTATTCTTAATTAAGAAGTTGCTTAGCCTTTCATACCAAGCTCTGGGAGCTTGTTTCAGACCATACAAAGACTTCTTAAGTTTAAAAACATGATTTGGATATTTAACATCTTCAAAACCAGGAGGTTGTTTGACATACACTTCTTCAGAAATCACACCATTTAAGAAAGCACTCTTAACATCCATTTGATATAAGATGATATCATGATTAATAGCATAAGAAAGAAGTAACCTGATTGCTTCCAGTCTTGCAACTGGAGCAAATGTCTCAGTGTAATCAATTCCTTCTTGCTGGCTGTACCCTTGAGCTACTAATCTAGCCTTGTTTCTGATCACTTCTCCTTGTTCATTGAGCTTGTTCCTGAACACCCATTTTGTTCCAATGATGTTCTTCTGATCAGGTTTTGCAACAAGATCCCATACATCATTCCTTTGAAACTGGTTCAGCTCTTCTTGCATTGCTACAATCCAACCATCATCAGCAAATGCTTCATCAGCAGTTGTAGGCTCAATCATGGATAACAGGCCAAGCATGGACTCATTCTGAGTGAATGCTGATCTTGTCTTCCTTGGACTGTTCTTGTTTCCAATGATTAACTCCTCAGGATGTGAAGACTTGTACTTGAATGAGTTTCTGGGTGGATTAGCTTCTGAAGAGCCATCAGGGATTTGTTCAGAACCATGCTGGTCTTGATTAGCATCAGGAGTAGTGTCATTGTCAGAGAGTTTCTCAGAGTCTTCATTGTTTTCAGCTTCTGAACCTTCATCAGAACCTGAACTGGGTTCAGCTTCTGAAGGTTCTTCTGAGATTCTGACATCTGCAAAGCTTTCAACCAGCTCTGGTATTTCACTACCAGGCTTCTTATCATCAAACCTAATGTGTATAGCTTCTTCAACAACATGTGTTTCAGAATTATACACTCTGTATGCCTTAGATCTCTCTGAGTATCCTAAAAAGGTACCCTTTTGAGCCTTGGCATCAAATTTCTTTAGGTAGACCTTATTGTTTAGTATGTAACATGTACAACCAAACTGATGAAAATAAGAAATACTTGGTTTTCTTCCTTTAAATAATTCATATGAAGTTTTATTCAGAATGGGTCTGATGTAAATCCTGTTCTGAATATAACATGCTGTGTTTACAGCTTCTGCCCAAAAGTACTTAGCAATTTTTGACTCATGAATCATGGTTCTGGCCATCTCTTGTAAAGACCTGTTCTTTCTCTCTACAACTCCATTTTGTTGTGGAGTTCTAGGAGATGAGAACTCATGGAGAATTCCATGGTCTTCACAAAAGTTTTCAAAAGGTTCATTTTCAAATTCACCACCATGATCACTTCTGATTTTTAAAATTTTCAAATCAGTTTCAGTTTGTACTTGTTTGCAGAATTTGAAAAACACATCATATGTTTCATTTTTGGTTCTAAGGAATTTAACCCAAGTCCACCTACTATAATCATCAACAATAACAAGTCCATACTTCTTCCCATTGATTGAAGCAGTTCCAACAGGACCAAACAAATCAATGTGAAGGAGTTCTAGAGGTTTTGAGGTGGAAACAATGTTCTTTGATTTAAAAGAAGTTTTAGAAAATTTTCCTATTTGGCATGCTGAGCACAAAGCATCTGAGTGATAATCAATACTGGGTAAGCCTCTGACCAGCTGTAACTTGCTAAGCTTGGAGATTAGTCTCCAGTTAGCATGTCCCAGCCTTTTGTGCCAGACCCATTTCTCATCACTCACAGACAGAAGGCAAACTACCTTCTGCTGAACCAAATCAGAAAAGTTTATTTTGTAAACATTGCTTTTCCTACAGCCTCTGAACACTACAGACTTATTTTCATTGTTGATTACAGTGCAAGTGTTCTTATTAAACAGTACTTCATAATTACTATCACATAATTGACTTATGCTAAGTAAATTATGTCTAAGTCCATCTACTAGCCAAACATTATCAATGTACAGGGAAGAATTACCTATCTTACCAGTACCAATGATCTTTCCTTTCTGACTTCCTCCAAAACCCACAGTTCCTCCCTCTTTCAGAGTCAGGGTTTGGAACATAGACTTGTCCCCTGTCATATGATGCGAGCATCCACTGTCCAGGTACCAGGACCTTTCCTTTTCTTTGGATGTCAAGCATATCTGCAATTGAAATAATCTCAGACTTAGGTACCCAGATTTTCATGGGTCCTTTGGGGTTAGTCCTGAAAGGTTTTGACTTCTTGTGTCTGAAGTTATGATATTCAAACTTGTTCTGATACTTAGGATATGGATCCTTGTATCTTGAATTAGTATGAGTTTCAGAACCTGAATACTTCAGAACCTGAGTTCTCAAAGGTTTGGACTTAGACTTCTTCAGAACCTGAGACTTGGAGGTCTTTGGTTCTGATTTGTTCAGAGTCTGAACCATTGAGTACTTTGGTTCTGATCTCTTCAGAATTCTAACTTTGTTTACTTCAGGCACAAGACAAGCTTCAGTTTTGCCTTTCTTAAAATAGTTTGAATCAGGTTTATTCAGATTCTGAGACTTACTAGTTCCAGGCTCTGAACACTTCAGATTCTGAACTTTTTCAGGTTCAGAGTCTGATTTCCTCTTACTCTTAGGCTTGGGACCTTTTGGCTTAGATTTAGGCAAGGTTTTAACATTTGCCTTCATCTTTTCCTTAGGTTCAGAAGCTTCAGAGTCTGAGTTGTTCAGAACTTCTGACTTAGTCTCAGATTCTGATACTTTCAACTTCTCAGAATTATCAGAAGTAGGCACAAAGCATATACCATTGCCTTTTAAAATATCTTCAGAACATGAAGGTGAGTTTAATTCATTTGAAGGTTTAAATGCATCATAGCCAATGCCTTCACCTTTGTTTCTGATCATATTATACATCATGGAGGCAATTTTAGTTCTATTGAACCCAGTTAACATGAAATCCTGAAGAGCTATTTCCTGTTCATTAGGAACTTCTTCAGATTTCTTATGAACCTCTTTTCTGAGTTCTTCAACTTCTTCATCATATTCAAAAATTTGATTCTGAAGTTTAAGATTTTCCTCAGACAGCAAGTTTGTTTGATTTTTCAAAGACTTAATTTCTTTTAACTTGCTTTTAAGATGACTCATAAGATCATTAACTGTTTCAATTAAATCAGATCTAGAGAGTTCAGAATATACCTCATCTTCTTCATCAGAATCTGAACATGATTCAGCATCAGAAGATGCAGTTGCCATCAAGGCCAAGTTTTCTTCTTCCTCATCAGATTCTGACTCATTGTCCAGATCATCCCATGTAGCCATGAGACTCTTTTTAAGCTTATTTCTGAAACTGCTGGACTTTGAGCTGGACTTCTTTGCTTTTTCCTTTGATTTTTCTTTCTGAAGATCAGGACAATCAGCAATGAAGTGGCCAGGCTTTTTGCAGTTGTAACAGCTTTCCTTCTGGATATCCCTCTTTGAACCAGAACTAGATCCTCTGAAGTTACTGCTTCTGTTAGAGAATTTTTTCTTTCTATTCATCAGATACTGAAGTCTTTTAGAAATCATTGCAAGCTCATCAGCATCTGAATCTTCATCAAAATTTCCCTCAGGAAACTCTTCTTCAGATTCAATAGCTTTCAAAGCTTTAACAGGTTTTCTTTTAGACTTTAGAGCCAATGTTTTTTATTCTCTAGCAGACTCATCCTCATTGAGTCCCAGTTCATGCACCTTGAGGGAGCTTATAAGATCCTCAATACTTAAAGTATTCAGATCCTTAGATTCCTCAATAGCAGTCACTTTAGGTCTCCATTTGGATGGCAGACTTCTAAGAATTTTATTCACATGGTCAGCTGTGGTATAACTCTTCTTCAGAATCTGAAGTCCAGAAACCAGAGTCTGAAACCTTGAGAACATAGTCTCAATATTTTCATCCTCTTTCATTCTGAACAATTCATATTGCTGAACAAGTATGTTTGCCTTAGCTTCTCTAACCTTCTGATTACCTTCATAGTTAGAGCAGAGGGATGTGAATATTGCTTTGGCTGTTGACTTGTCACTCAGCTTCTGATACTCAGTATGAGGTAATGAATCCACAATGATTCCTCTCACATGATGATGCTTCCTATAGATCTTTCTTTCTGCATCACTCAGAGTTCTTCTGTTGACAGCAACACCTTCTTCATCTACAGGTATTGAGACTCCATCTTCAATAATATCCCATAGAGTATCATTAATCCCAATAATGTGACTATACATTTTACTCTTCCACCAAGAGAATTTTTCTGGGTCACCAGTAAACATAGGAGGTTTATTGTGTGACCTAGACTTCTTTTCTTCAGTACCATAGTCATATTGTACATTTCTTTGATTTCTGGGAGATGGTGGATTTCTGGGAGAGGGTGGAGGTGAACCACTAGTTGAGGTCATGTTTTTCTCAGGATCCTACTGACACATTGTTAAGTGTTAATATCAGAACCGGAGCTCTGATACCAACTGAAGGTGAGAAAAACACAC
This sequence comes from Medicago ruthenica, assembly GCA_018208015.1. Lineage (NCBI taxonomy): Eukaryota > Viridiplantae > Streptophyta > Magnoliopsida > Fabales > Fabaceae > Medicago > Medicago ruthenica. The sequence continues at coordinate 56,351,365 of CM031373.1, forward strand.
ACACAAGAAGGGGGGGTTGAATTGTGTGACTCAAAAACTGGTTTCTTTTACTTTTCAAAACTTAAGTCAAGTTCAGAATCTGATATGAATCAGTTCTGAACTTTTATCAAGAGTTATGCAGCGGATTAATAAGTAAAAGAGGTAAGGGAAAAGAAACACAGCAAATTATACAGGTTCCTTCTCAATGTGAGAAGTAGTCATGTCCCCTTGTTTTCCAACAAGAGAGTTTCACTATAATCTGAAGATTACAATTTGCTCAACGACTGAGGAAGAAACTTCCAGTTGCTCAATCACAAAGAAAGAGACTTCTATGCTCAACCACCAAGGAAGATGCTTCCAATGCTCAAGTCACTAAGACAAGAGACTTCCCAATGCTCAAGTCACTAAGACAAGAGACTTCTGACTCAGACCACACAGGAATGAGGTTACAAATGCTTAGTATGCAGACTAAGACTTTAGGGACCAAACTGGTTTACAAATGAAATAGTTTGGGATGAACACTTGATCAAATATCAGAGGTGTTCTCTTAATACAACACAGGTTAAGACTCTTAACCTTAAGAAATTCTAAGTTACAAAGACTAAAGAATTTCTAAGAGTTTTTATGAACTTGACAGTTTTTGACAGAAAACAGAGTGCAGGTTCAGCAATACGTTTCAAAGAGTCTTAGACATTTTCTTCTTCAAATCTTCTTCCTTTTATAGATGAAAATAGAGCTGTTGAAGATTTGCTTGAATTAAGGAATTTAGCCGTTGCAATTGGACTAGGTTACTGCAAATGTGTGCTGCACTTTATCAGTCAGAACAGAGCAGGTGCCATTTTTTGAAATGGCCTACCTTAAAAGCTGGAGAATGTTTGGGTCAGGGAGACAACTGTTCCATTGAGTTGTTCTGACACATCCAGGCATTAAATGCGCACAGTACTGGTCACTTTCCATGCCACATCAGCTTCAGAAGCTTCTCAGTGAACAGTGACCAGAAGCTGCTTCAGTTGTACGGATCAGAAGCTGGCTTCAGGAGTTGACTGTTGTGTTGACTTCTTCAGAGGCACCCAGACTTCAGAAGCTGCCTTCAGACTCAGAAGCTGCACTTCAGGAGCACCACTTCAGGACCACTTCAGAAGCTTCACTTCAGGAGCACTTCTTCAGGACTTCTTCAAAAGCTCTTACTTCAGGAGCACTTCTTCAGGACCAGTTTCTTTCTGGCCTTGCAACCTTGCTTCTTGACTTTCCTTCTTGCTCTTTAGCTTGTTCTTCATAACCATTATCAATCAATACTTATTAAGCATGTGGTTCTGAAACACTTGAACAAAGCATTAGCAAATAACCAATTTTCTCTTTAATACTTTGTTATCATCAAAACCATAAAGAGAGATATGTTTACACATAAATGTTTCAACAATCTCCCCCTTACTTCATAAGAGACTTGTTAAACACATTTTGTTCCAACACAGACTCAATAAAAACATCAAAACAACTGATAAAAACATGTAATGACAACATGTCATCAGCGACCTCAGCAACGTAGCATCCATCTCGATGGGGATCATGCTCTGCTGAGAAAATATCGAGAACATGGTCCTCACGTTGTCGTCGTTCGTTAACTCCGGCCGAGTGAACGTCAAATTCCCCTCTAAGACGAACGATGTACGTTTGTACCAAACGTTTTCCACCCTCCTCATATCTATGTGGTTGAGTCGTTGGTTGATTTCATGAAGTTGATCCTTCAATTCTTTTAACGTGACATCATCGCGAACCTTGAAAAAATGAGGGTTTCCACCGTTCAATGGATACTTGAGCGTATACTTGAGCCATTGTTTCAGATCTACACCATAAGAAATTAAAAACAATCAACGAAAAAATCTTCAAACATTTCATCAAAAACCTGGAGTGCAAATTATACATAAACTCTAAAACTAAAAACTAAAACATAAACATGCAAGCATCTAAACATTTAAGCAACATAAGTCATTTACATGTAAACATTGTATCATTTCTTGCCAAAAAAAATCAATTCATTTTATTAAAAATGATTATGAAAAGTATATTTGCAAAAATATGAAAAGCCATTCTAATAAAGCTATATATATGCTTGATTGTCTGCACCTATCTCCATGATTTCTCCTTGTGGTTCTCCATTTTTCTTTGTTTGTTTTTATTTGTGTGCTTGAATTTACATTTTCATTTTATAAGTTGGTTGATATATTCCCTAAAAAAAGGAATAATAGGTGAGTTAAACACAAATTTAAACAATTCTCTTATTTTAGTTTTTTTATATGAGCTAATCAAATTTTTTTCTTTTTGTATTCTTTGCACTAATTAAATTGTATATAGACGGCAACATGAAAAGACTTGGCAAAACATAAAAGTCAGTCCTAATATTAATAAGTTTCATTCATCATATGAAGATGAACGTTTTATTTCTTTTAACAAAATTTTGTCACATGTTATACATACATGTTTGTCATCCTCTGTCTCCATGACTTTTGTTTTTCTGCTTTGCTAGGTGAGTTAGTTCTCCTTTTTTTTTTTCATTTGTTTCCTTTTATTTTTGTGTACTTGAGTTTATATTTTCAAAAGATAAATTGATGATATATTCCCTAAAAAAGGTTGATACATGGAATGTGTATAATGTGGAAGAACATAGAGAGACCATTATTTTCTTAGACTGGGGCAATTTTTCTCTATTTTGTCTTCATGTCTCAAGTATAACAATTAAAAGAAAGCTGCGTGATTACTAATGATGTCAGTTGTTTTTTATGTGGGTGAAACTTCTTTAAACTATATATCATATGTTTTCTTAAAATGCCTTTTTGTATACCTATTAAGAAAAGTAGATTTCTTCTTTTTCACAACTATTTGTTGATGTCCTTTTTGATTGTTGAATAATATTATCTTTTTCTCATGTCTTATATAATTGAAATTCATTATACAAAAATTTGACCTTCTTTTTGAGATTTAGGCGATATTTTTAGAATTGATTTGTTCATGCCTTTGAATGGTGTTATAGGAGATCATAGTCTTTCATTTATGTTAATACATTGTAATTGTTCCATTACTCATGATTTTACAAGACTCTAATAATTGTATACATCTTTTTAGGTCACTGAAGTTCGTTTGTAATTGTTGGATTACTCTCATGATCTTACAAGCTTTTAGTCTTTTTTTTTCCAAGTTGTTGGGTGGTTGTTATATCGTACTTTATAATTTTATTATGAATAAATCAAACCCAAAAATCAAATCAAATAAGTATGTTGATATGTTTCACTCATCTTGATAACTTTTTAGAAATAATTTTTAAATATTAGGAAGGGGACTAAAGGTTCATTTTGTTTAAAATAGGGGGTCCATGCCACACCTACTTTATATTATTGCTCTAGGATAGTACAAACTTTATTCCAATCTAGAATGAGGAAAATAAAGACAAAAAGCAACAAGATTGTCTCATGAGAATGGTCATATGATAATGAATTATTTTTACTATCATGTTGTTAAAATAAGTTGCGAAGCCTCAGAAGAAGTTGGTTAAAAGGGTAGAAACCAATATGTTGATGGAAAAAGTTGTTATAAAATAGTATCAATGAAAACGAAAAATATTTTACCATCATGTTGCTAAAATAAGTTTCGAAGTCTTGGAAGAAGTTTGTTAAACGGGTAGAAACCAATATGTTGATAGAGAAAGTTGTTAGAAAATAGTGCTAATGAGAATGGACATGTATATCTTCGTGAGAATTGTTATTTTGATACTGCATTTTTAACGTGTTGATGCCCTGTTATTATGACATAGTGGTTTGAGAGCTTGATTTAGTTGTGAGGATATTTTGTGTAAAATTCTGAATTCGAACCTTGAGTCATTCATAGACTTAAATTTGGCCTATGTGTCACCTCTAAAAAACCTCATCTCTATAAACTAAAAAGACAAAAAAAAGTTTTTTTTTGGGTTACACTAGAGGGTTTTTTTTGGAACAAATAAAAGAAGATTGCATATGTCTGAAGAAAAAGAAGAAGAAAAATATGTGTTTCTATATTTAGGTATCACATATCCCTCATTTTTTACATAGAAAAAAAAGTTATATCACCCTTCAAAGAAGAAGTTCATCCTTTGATATTGCGAGTGAGTCAATTTATTACAAACTTAGTCAACCTTCATTGACACATATCATTTCTTTTAGCTCAATATATATGTCCCTTTTGCAATATTCATCCGCCTTAAATCATTTGTCCCTTTAGAATACTATGCAGAAACTATCATGAATAAATTAAAAGGTAAAAATTATTATCTAATATATATTTATTTTTTAAGATTAATTTACAATTTTTGTCTCTTAAATTATTTTCAAATTTCACGATAGTCTCTTAAATATTTTGTTTTTATTTTTATCTCTTAATTTATAAATGTTAAACACTTTTCTATAAATGTTGGCAACTTTAGTTCTGTTACGTGCAGATGTTACACGCTTATTAATTATATGTATTTGCCTCTCTAATTATATTAAAAAAATAATTTGTCTTTGCAATTTCTAATTATTCCAAGTGTTCAAATATGCAAATTTATTAACCATAAACTAAAATGTGTTAATCACATTTATAGTGCATTAATCATATAGTTTGTTGTCAATTTTGTGTTCAATATGTTTTCTACTTTTACCATTTAAATCAATTGGTAAACATATTACACACTTATATAAATATATATAATAATTTATTAACTAAAATTTTCTTAGGACGAATTATTATCAAACCCGAGCAACGCACGGGTTTCCACCTAGTTTTCATTATAGTAAACAAACAAACAACAGCTTCAATGTTTGTTACATCTTTAAAAACTAATCTCTAAGTTATTGTTTGTAACATCAACGAATAAAGTTCAAATTCTACCTGGAAGAGTTGTAACATGTATATTAGTGTCATATATAAGAGCATTTGGTAGTTCAATTGCTTTAAGTTAAATGTTAAAGAGTTAGAGGTCCAAGTTCAAGTCCTTACAAAAAAAAAAACTAACACAACAATGAACATTCTAACATTTGTCATTCAAAAAAATAAAATAATAAGTGCAATATCAAAAGATCTCTTCTAACTTAACCAGAGTGTTCGGATCTAACTCTGAACATACCTAAATGTTAAATCTCTTGAAGGAGAGTTTTTACATTCATTACGGTCATACCCGGTTTGATGAATTGATCTATGCCGTTAGGTACAGACCATACCCAGTTAAAAAAAAAGTACATTAGTGCCACTGTTATAAGGTTGGCACATCCACATGTGTGTAAAAAAGGACAATCATTGTATCTCATAATTCATTCAACGAATCATTTCTATTCACAAACATGTTTGATAATAAATCCGACATTTGTTTCTGAGTAAAAAAGGTTGGGTGACTTAATTGGGTAAAGGAACGAAGACCAAAGTTACCCATGTTTTTTGTTCACATGCTTTTTTCGTTACCATACCATGTGTGTATATATGATGACAATGAATAACACAACAATCCAGCAATAACATATCATGGTTCCAATTATTCATTCACCAATCTTCTTCACACTTCTCATCTTGCTCTTCCATTTTCAACATTCATTATCATTTTCCCTCTCAGTAGAGAGACATGAAAATGATGTTATAGTCTCATCCAAAGGCACATTCACTGTGGGCTTTTATCTCGTAGGTGAAAATGCTTATTCATTTGCCATATGGTTCACTCAAAAATACAAAACCTCACCAATGCTACCGTTGTTTGGATGGCAAATCGTGACCAACCAGTTAACGGAAAACGCTCAACACTTTCCCTTCTCAAAACCGGAAACCTCATTTTAACCGACGCTGGTCAATCTAATGTTTGGTCTACAAACACATACTCATCTAAACAACTTGAGTTGTTTTTGTGTGACACAGGAAATCTCATTCTTCGAGAATACAACACCAATGTTTCCAATTTATTGTGGCACAATTTTGATTCCCCAACAGATACTCTCCTTCCTGATCATAGCTTCACAAGGTACATGAAGCTCGTTTCCTCAAAAAGTCAGAACAATTATTCATCCGGCTTCTACAAGTTTTTATTCAACTACGACAATCTTCGCTGTCTTCTCTACGATGGACCTCGAGTTTCAAGAGTTTACTGGCCAGTTCCATGGCTCCTCAGTTGGGAATCTGGTAGATCAACATACAATAGTAGCAAGGTTGCAATACTAAATCCTTTAGGCAAATTCAGCTCTTCTGATAACTTCACTTTAACAACTACTGACTATGGGATACTGCTCCAACGAAGATTGACCCTTGATCATGATGGTAATGTTCGTATTTATAGCCGAAAACATGAACAAGATATGTGGTCAGTATCAGGGCAATTTTGTCAACGTCCTTGTGGTGTTCAAGGGATTTGTGGACCCAATGGCGTTTGCAGTTATAATTTCTGTAGCGGTGGAAAGTGTTCGTGTCTTCCAAATTATATTGTGATTGATAATCAAGACTGGTTCCAAGGGTGCAAACCAAGCTTCCAACTTTCATGTGACAATAAGACAAATTCAAATACTCGCTTCCAACACTTACCCCATGTCAAATTTTATGGATATGAATATGGTAATTACAAAAATTATACCTATATGCAATGTAAGCATTTGTGCATGCAATTGTGTGAGTGTATTGGATTTCAATACACATATCGGGAGATAAGTGGTATTTATAGTTGTTACCTAAAGACACAATTTTTAAATGGGTTTCATTCACCAGATTTCCAAGAATCAATTTTCTTGCTATTGCTGAAAAACAATATTGATTTTTCCCATGAGAACATTGTCAAGGATGATAGCTTGGTTTGTTCACAAAAGGCACCAGAACAACTAGGAAGATTATATGTCAAAGGAAAGGAGAATGGATCAGTGAAGTTCATGCTTTGGTTTGCGAGTGGCTTGGGAGGAATTGAATTATTGTGCTTCTTTATGGTATGGTGTTTCTTATTAAAGAATAGGAAGCATTCTAGTGATGGCAATCACAACTATGTTCTTGCAGCAGTAGGATTTAGGAAATTCACTTATTTTGAACTAAAACATGCAACAAAGGATTTCATTCAAGAGATTGGAAATGGTGCTTCTGGAACTGTGTATAAGGGTGTTTTATCTGATAATCGAGTTGTTGCGATAAAGCGTTTGCATGAAGCGACTCAAGGAGAGAGTGGGAGTGAGTTTCTTGCCGAAGTTAACATCATTGGAAGGCTTAACCACATGAACTTAATTGGTATGTGGGGTTATTGTGTTGAGGGAAAGCATAGGTTGTTGGTTTACGAGTACATGGAAAAAGGTACTTTAGCTGATAATCTTTCATCAAATGAACTTGATTGGAGTAAAAGGTATAACATTGCTATGGGAACTGCAAAGGGTCTTGCTTATTTACACGAAGAATGTTTGGAGGGGATTTTGCATTGTGATATAAAGCCGCAAAACATACTTGTTGACTCTGATTACCATCTGAAGGTAGCGGACTTTGGTTTGTCCAAGCTATTAAATAGAGACGACTTTGATAAGTCAAATTTCTCGAGGATTCGAGGGACAAGAGGTTACATAGCACCTGAATGGGTTTTCAACATGCAAATCACTTCTAAAGTAGACATTTATAGCTATGGAGTTGTTGTGTTGGAGATGATTGCCGGAAAGAGTCCAACAACGGGTATCCAAATCAAAGATGGAGAAGAGTTGTGCCATGAGAGGTTGGTAACATGGGTAAGGGAAAAGATGAGAAAAGGTATAGAAGTTGGTTGTTGGGTGGAAACAATTGTTGACTCGAAATTGGGATCAAATTATGATGTAAAGAAAATGGAGATTTTGGCAAATGTTGCTTTGTATTGTGTAGCAGAAGTTAAAGATGTTAGACCCACCATGAGTCAAGTTGTTGACAGTCTATTAAGTCATGAGCATAATTATTGATGATCATCAAATTTAATAGCCATCTCTCATGAATATTATTACTTCACTGTAATTTAGTGTTTAAAATGTGATCATAGTTTTCACATTTCTGTTTCTTATCTGCCTATTTTAAGCTCAATCAAATCAAAGAAAATTTATATTCATATCACCTCTTTTATTTGCCTATTTTATATTTAACACAAAGAAACAAGCTTTGTTTGCCTAGTAACCTTGAAAGGATGTTTTAAAAATTGAACCGGACGATTCAATTAGTTAAACCTTAATATGACATCGTCTAAAAGTTTTGTTATTTGAGTGGTTCAATCACAGTTTTGTCTCGATTCAAGTGCTAGAAGTCTCGTCGGTTCGATGTCTAGTTTTATTAGTTGAGTGGTTCGATCATTCGGTTCGAGTAATTAAAACAATTGAACAGTAACCTGGAAGTCTCTTTGGTTTTTTCTGTTCGATGTCTGGTTTGGTTACTTACAAAAGTCTACTAAATTACATTGAGGATCATATAGGAGGATCCACCTTTTGCAACTGCGATGTCACAAATACCTACAAGCTCTTGAGCCATTTCCCTGATTTCTTTACCTTTCCCACTTCTATGATCCATAAACTTCCATATAAGTTATAACTTCTAATATTTGTTCCTGTGTGGTCAATTTGTCACTTCTCAACTCTGACCATTTTAACTCCAACCCATTTTTCCACACATCCAAGAATAAAGGGAATGTAAGCATTGGAACACTAGGAAAAACAGCTTCAATAGTTGAATTCCACTACTGTTTAATGCTTGAACAATTTCATTCATTTGGGAATTAGACACCGAAAGGAAACTACCTAGAGAAATGTACAACACTGATTTTACTAGCTTAGAATCTAGCCAAATCAAGCAGTCAAGTTTGCAATTACTAGATATTATTGAATGAATTGTTTCATGTTTGAAATAAGGATAAATTGGATAGTTTAACAAAGTTTTCAAAGAATTGATTTCTTCAGCTTCCAACTCTTGAAGTACATTCCAAACCACGTTGCATTAAGTATTATTCGTAGATCAGCAAATTGTGCTGAAGAAATTCCTTGTATATGATCTGCATGATTGAATGCCAAAATAAAAGTCCCAATAGAAATAATACTTTTTTTTGGACAGCAAACAAAACATTGACAAAAATAAGTACAAGAGGTACTAAACCATAGGGTGTGATTAAGTTTGAGTAGTACTCACCTCTATTAAGAGGATATGAATCAACTGTCTAAAATACAACCAAACCTATCTAAGCATAGAATCAAATGAAAACCAATTTTTTTTTCATCCAAAAACCAATTTCAAGATAAGCTTTTGATTGCCTCCAAGACCTCTCCCACGGAGAAACACACTACTCCAACCGCTCCTCTCAGGCAAAAAGACGTCTTCTTCACTGCCATCCTGGACCATCCACACCCCAGCCTTACCTATGCAAAATAACTTTTGAAATATTACTATCCAACGAAAGGTAAAAAAGACGCCTAAACCTTGTCCATAAACAACCACCCGCCAACCATGGATCACATCAAAACGATGTACTAACAATTACCAACACTGAACCCCACCCCTTCTTTAAACCAGCTCTCTCCCTCACCTACTTCACCCTCCCCTATGACCAGAAAGTCTTCCACCACACTAGCACCTTTGACCCACCTCTTTGAACACACCCCCATATTTAGCAGCTAAAACCTTATACCATATCCCACCTCAATCTACATACAACCTCCAACACCATCTTCCTAACAACGCAAGATTTAACTCCCTTAACAACCGAACCCCCAAACTGCGATACATGAATTTTGCGAGCTTCCCCCTACCCCCCCACACACACAAAAAAAGAGTTATAAAGAGAAATTCAAGGACAGTAAAAATACATGTGGGAGCCTTGTAGAAAGAAAATAAACTGGAATTGACGATGTGACAAAATTTATAAGAACAAGCCGCTCACCGGTGGATAGCTGTTTACTTTTCCAACCCGATAATTTTATATGAATGTTATCAAGCAACAACTGCCAAAACGACAAACGACGAGGGTCCCCTCCAATTGGTAAAACGAGGCAAACAAAAGGAACAACATCAATCTTGAAGTTCAACACAATCGTCGCTTCCACCAACCAAGAATCCACCACATTTACACTAACAAGTTAACTTTTATGAATGTTCACTTTTAAACCAGAAATAATTTCAAAGAGAATTAGATTAGCCTTCAATGTTCTGATATTACCCCAACTTTTCTCTCCCATAATTAAAGTATCCTCAGCAAATTGAAGCCGGAAAATACAAAATGGAGAGGAAGCACCAATATCATAACATGTGAAAATACTAGCTTCCACCGACGAGTGTAACATTACATTTAACTCTTTCGCTTCTAGAATAAATAAGAAAGGTGAAAGTGGATCCCCTGCTTGAGACCCAGACCCATCGAAACTCCTTCGTAGGGCTTCCTTCAACCAAAGCTGATGTTGTGCCCACACACTACAAAATCCATCGTCGCCATTTCCAGGTAAAACCCATCTTCAACATAACCGCATCTAAATAACTCTATTCCACCGAATCATAAGCCTTTTCAAAATCGACCTTAAACATAATAAGTTCATTCTTTCGTTTCTTAGCATCATCAACCACATCATTAGCAATAATAATGCCATCCAGAATTTTTCGACCCAAAACAAAAGTTGACTGTGATTTAGAGACCACACTATCAATGACCAACTTTAATTTGTTTGCCAAGACCTTAGCTAACATTTTGCACATACATCTGACCAAAGAGATAGGCCGAAAATCAAAAAGCCATTGAGGCAGTTCGCTTTAGGAATTAATGCTATAATCGTGCAATTAGAACCTCTAACTAACTTGCCATTTCCATGAAAATCTAAAAGGAACCTCATAATTAATATCAACTTTAATATCAGACCAAAAATCCTTGAGAAAGCCAAAATTAATATCGTCTGGGTCAGGGCTTTTAAAACTATCACAATCCCATAACACCCTCTTTACCTCTTCCTTGCAAAACGGCTCCTCAAGATGTGCCGCATCTTTAACACTTAAGGACTTGAATCAGATGTTAAAGGAGTTTAAATTGGATGTGACCCAATCTATATTACAAATCAAATACATCAATTATTCAAGGCAAAATTACTTCCTTTATCTTATTTATTTGTAACACTTAAGTCCTTTATCTATTTTTTTCCCATTTAGGTCTTTTATTTCCTTAAAGGTTAACAAGTTAGTCCTTTTTGTCATTTTTTATTAGAAAAATGCTGAGGTGTCTTGCCACATCAAATTATTATTAATTATTTTATTTTTTCATAATTTTTTTATTGAAAAAATAAATCAAACCCAAGAAAAATAAACCATCTTCATCACCTCCATCATTATTATCATTATCTTCTTCTTGAAACCCATAAAATTTAAATCAAAACTTTAAATCTTTAAATTATAATGGCTCAAATTAAGATATAATAAAACCCAATGTTACAAATCTTCATCTTCTTCCCTCTAAATACTCATCTTGAACCTAGCCTTCCCTCTTAATACTCATCTTCAACCTAGAAATTGAAGAAAGCAAGCTTAAACCCATAGAGGGTAGAACCCGTCTTCCAATGCCAGATTATTATTACTCATTAAATTAATATAATAAACAAGGGGAAAAATTGTTCAATAATGAAAACCCAAAATAATTTTAGATTCTCAGAATGTGAAAATAAAGAAAAAAAAAGGCTTAAACGATAGAAAGGTTTGGAATGGGATTTAGACAACACTTGTAATAATATTTTCCCTCCACCTCAAACTATTCCAACCACACGTATTAGACTTTCCGACCAATAATGGAACATGCATCCAAATAATGTAAAACAGTTTTTGTAACATCCGGCTGGCGCCCTTACGGGCTGACCTCCCTATCTTTCAAGGATCCTTCCGTGGGAATCGAACTCTATACCTGGCGCTTAAGTACAAGTTCAATGCATTCCCACTACCAATTGAGCTAGTAGCTCAATTGGTAGTGGGAATGCATTGAACTTGTACTTAAGCCTCAGGTACAGAGTTCGATTCCCACGGAAGGCAAAAACTCCACATGAGGGGTGGAGAAGTCCAGGAAGTTCCATGCATTCCGACCAATTAATGTAAAAGGTACTCCCTCCGTTTCTGTTTAAGTGTCTCCTTTGAAGAAAAATTTTGTTTCAATTTAACTGTCATTTTCAAAGTTCAATGCAATATTAAATGCTGTTTTACCAATATTACCTCTAGTTATTTATTGCGGAGAGATAAATATATGAAATGAGATATTAAATGAATAAGGTTATTATAGTAAAAATATAAATTATTGTATCAAAAGTAGTAATATTTATTGATTTGTGTAATATGTCAAAAAAATGATAATTAAAAAGGAACGGAGGTAGTATTATGAACCAAGGTCAATACCAATTTTGGTCAAGCCGTGGGGCTTGGGAGAAGGAACTAATTAATGAGGGTAAAGTCGCGGAAATTTCACTTCATGTACTTCTTTCATTACCATACTATGGTTATATATGACAAATAATAAGAAAATTATGCAACAATAACAATTCAAATGATTCATTCACCAATCTTCTTCACAATTTTCATCTTGCTTATCCATTTTCAACATTCATCATCCTTTTCCCTCTCGGTGGAGAAGCATGAAGAAGACGTCGTAGTCTCACCCGAAGGCACATTCACCGCAGGCTTTTATCCTGTAGGTGAAAATGCTTATTCATTCGCCATATGGTTCACTCAAAAACAAAAAAACCTCACCAATGCTACCGTTGTTTGGATGGCAAATCGTGACCAACCAGTTAACGGAAAGCGCTCAACACTTTCCCTTCTTAATACCGGCAACCTCATTTTAACCGACGCAGGTAAGTTCAATGTTTGGTCCACAAACACATACTCACTCAAACAACTTGAGTTGGTTTTGTACGATACGGGAAATCTCATTCTTAGAGAACACAACACAAATGGTTTCATTTTGTGGCAAAGTTTTGATTTTCCCACAGATACCCTCCTTCCCGATCAAAGTTTCACAAGGTACATGAACCTTGTTTCGTCCAAAAGCGACACCAACTATTCCTCTAGCTGCTACAAGCTTTTTTTTGACAACGATAATCTTCTTCGTCTTCTCTACGATGGCCCTGGAGATTCAAACGTTTATTGGCCAGATCCTTTGCTTCTTGATTGGCAAGATTCTAGATCAATGTACAATCGTAACAGGGTAGCAACATTAAATCGTTTGGGAAACTTCAGTTCTTCAGACAATTTCACTTTCTTAACTAGTGATTATGGAATAGCGCTACAGCGAAGACTTACACTTGATTTTGATGGCAATGTTCGTGTTTATAGCCGAAAACAAGGGCAAGAGAATTGGTTAGTGTCGGGGCAATTCCTCCAACAACCTTGTCAAATACATGGAATTTGTGGACCTAATAGCACTTGCAGTTATGGTCCAATAAATGGTAGAAAATGTTCGTGTCTCCCAGGTTATAGCATAATCAATAACCAAGATTGGTCTCAAGGGTGCAAACCAAGCTTCCAATTTTCTTGCAATAACAAGACAGAATATCGCTTCAAATTCTTACCCCGTGTTGAGTTTAACAGCTATGACTATGGATTCCATAAAAATTACACCTATAAACAATGTAAGCATCTATGCTTACGATTGTGTGAATGCATAGCCTTCCAATTTCGCTATGTCAAGAACAAGGGTGTGCATAATTGTTATCCAAAGACGCAATTACTAAACGGCCTTCGTTCGACAAAGTTCAGAGGTTCGCTCTTTTTGAAATTGCCAAAAAACAATATTACTTTTTCCCTTGAGTATGATAACTTGGTTTGTTCGAGAAATAATGGAGTAAAACAACTACGAAGATTATATGTCAGTGAAAAAGAAAACGGATTAGTGAAGTTCATGCTTATGTTTGCAAGTGGCTTGGGCGGAATTGAGATTTTATGCTTCTTTCTAGTAGGGTGTATCTTATTCAAGAATAGGAAGCAATCTAGTGTTGATAATCATGGGTATGTTCTAGCATCAGTAACCGGGTTTAGAAAATTCAGTTATTCTGAATTAAAACAAGCTACAAAAGGTTTTAGCCATGTGATTGGAAAGGGAGCTGGAGGAACCGTGTATAAAGGTATTTTATCTGATGATCGAGTTGCTGCGATAAAGCGTTTGCATGACACAAATCAAGGAGATAGTGAGTTTCTTGCTGAAGTTAGCATCATTGGAAGGCTTAATCACATGAATTTGATAGGAATGTGGGGTTATTGTGCAGAGGGAAAACACAGATTGTTGGTTTATGAGTACATGGAAAAGGGTACTTTAGCTGATAATCTCTCATCAAATGAACTTGGTTGGGGAAAGAGATATGGTATTGCTATAGGAACTGCAAAATGTCTTGCTTATTTACATGAAGAGTGTTTGGAGTGGATTTTGCATTGTGATATTAAACCTCAAAACATACTTGTTGACTCTGATTATCGACCTAAGGTTGCAGATTTTGGTTTGTCTAAGCTATTGAACAGAAATGAGCATGTTAATTCAAACTTCTCAAGGATAAGAGGGACAAGAGGTTACATGGCACCTGAATGGGTTTTCAATATGCAAATCACTTCTAAAGTGGATGTTTATAGCTATGGAGTTGTGGTGTTGGAGATGATTACTGGAAAGAGTCCAACAACAGGTATCCAAATCAAAGATAAAGAAGAGTTATGTCATGAGAGGTTGGTGTCATGGGTTAGGGAGAAAAGAAGAAAAGGATTAGAAGTTGCTTGTTGGGTTGAACAAATTGTTGACCCTAAATTGGAATCAAATTATGATGTAAAGAGAATGGAGACTTTGGCAAATGTTGCTTTGGATTGTGTGGGTGAAGAGAAAGATGTTAGACCCACCATGAGTCAAGTTGTTGAGAGGCTCCTAAGTCAACAACATAACTATTGATGGCATGCACAATGAATAACCATCTCTCCTGTTTACTAGTATTAATCAACTGTTTCACTTCTTGTGTTTCTATTATTTTCTATATGTAATATGATTTAAGAATGTATGATTACGATATTAATTTGTTTTTCCTTTCTTTAGAGTTAACTTAGTTTAATAATTAAGGAAATTATTGGTTCTGATGTAAAAAAAAAATTGATTTTAGTAAAAAATGAATTGAATGTAAACTAATTTAAATTTGGATACACTCATGTAAAAATTTGAGGTTAAAATAAACCGCAGAGACAAAAGCTCCAAATTCTTACTTAAGTTAAAAACAATTTAGGAGACAATACTGATTCTACTCGTAAACCTCCAAACATATTCAAATAAATTCTATACCTCTGAAATTAGTTGTCTACACTTGTGTTTAATTAAAATGTAATCATAGTTTTCACATTTCTATCTTTTATATGGCATTTTGCCTATTTTAAGCTCAATCAAATAAATATGCATACAACCTCTTTTATCTGCCAATTTTCTAATTGTCACAAAGGAACAGGAGCTCTTTGTGCTCAATGGCCTTGAACACACAAAATGTCTTGTATAAATACGTTGAGGTTCATTTTGGATGATCTGCCTTTTGCAACTACTTTGACACAGATACCCTTAAGATCTTGTGCCCTTTCCCTTATTTATTTACACTTCCCACTTCCATAATCCATAAACTTCCTCATAACATCCTATATTTGTTCTTGTGGGATCAATTCCTCACGACTCTGATCTTCTTAACTTGGTCAAAGAATAAAGGGAATGTAAACATTGGAACACCAGCAAAACAGCTTCAAGAGTTGTTACATTTACGTGTTGGTTTGTGGGGTCAATTGACAATCCTGAAAGTATTCGAGAGTGTTACATTTACATGTAACTAGCCTAAAGTTGTGAATGGAAGAAACATGGTGGTTTTGATTATGTAAAGAAAAAGATAAATGCACAAGTGTGGGAGATGAAAATTGTATTAATCTAGGGGTGAATTTCTGAGTAATTTTCCACTTCTTGGTCATTGAAAGAGATGACTTGGCCTGGTCAACAAGTCTTTAATATTTGTAGGAAGTCCATCTTTCTTACACCACGTCTCCATATTCTTCTTGCATTATCTATTTATTCAAAACAAAAGGAAAATGTAGTAAAATTCATCTAAAACATAAATAAAAACATTAATTATTAAATAAAACTTAACTAAAAATATAATAAAATATCATGTTATCATCCTACTCGCAGAGTCATTGTATAGTGCGCCTCTTCAAAAACATGCAACAAAATCAACGGCGGACTTAACAATAAGCTCATGGTTTGACTGTTCCAGATCGACAATAGTCTTCTTCGCCGCCTCGGCGTTATCCACCAACAAGACGTTGCCATCCTTCAGCTTCTGGACCAAACCTTTTACTTGAAGTTTAAGACCCGCTCAGCAACATGATTTTGAGATTCCTCTTCAATTTAGATTTCTCCAGCTTTTTTAAATGACCTATATATGTTAGGTACTCCACTATTTTTTGGATACAAACGAGAACTATATATAAGCTACTAATGATATATAATTTTAATTGGCCATTACTCTAACTACTAATGATATATGATTTTTTTTTCATATCTAATATAAAACATTGCAGATATTTAAATGCTAATATTCAATTTGCTTTTTTTTGTTTACATACATTTCTCCGGTGCATCACACGGGACAACACACTAGTATAAATAATACGACTTAAAAAATTTGACAAGACGAAGATAAGAATTATGTTCATAACTTTGAATTGAATTAAGGAAGATAAACATGAAAACTAATAACCATCGGTGGTGGCTCATAGTTTGTGCATATCATGAAGAATCATGTTCATGAGTTTGAAGCCTTTCAACAACTTCACTCATGTTGGGTCTCATGTCTTTCTCTTCCGCAACACACTTTAAAGCAACCATTGTCAAAGTCTCCAATTTAACCATGTCATAGTTTGATCCCAACGTAGGGTCTACTATTTGTTCCACCAAAGATTTCATTTCTGATAATTTCCTTCTTTTCTCTCTCACCCATGTTACCAAACTCTCATTATGAGTGTTTTCTCCATCTGTGATTAAGATACCCATCATTGCACTCTTCCCAGTAATCATCTCTAGCAGCACAACTCCATAGCTATAAACATCTACCTTGGAAGTGATTGGCAAGTTTAAAATCCATTCAGGTGCCATGTAACCTCTTGTTCCTCTCATCCTGGAGAAACTTGAATTATTAAGATTGTTCCTTTGTAGTAACTTAGACAACCCAAAATCCGCTACCTTGGGTTGGTAATCGGAGTCAATTAGTATGTTTTGGGGCTTTATGTCACAATGCAAAATCCACTCCAAACATTCTTCATGTAAATACGCAAGACACTTTGCAGTTCCGAGAGCAATTTTATACCTCTTACCCCAATTAAGTGCATTTGATGACAAATTATCAGTTAAAGAACCTTTTTCCATGTACTCAAAAACTAATAATCTGTGTTTTCCCTCTGCACAATACCCCCACATACCAATCAAATTCATGTGGTTAAGCCTTCCAATGACACTAACTTCTGCAAGAAATTCTCTCTCTCCTTTGGTTGCTTCATGGAGTCTCTTTATAGCCACAACTCTATTATCAGATAATAAACCCTTATACACAGTTCCTCCAGCACCCTTTCCAATCTCTTGACTAAAACATTTTGTTGCTTGTTTTAGTTCAGAGTAAGTGAATTTTTGAAATCTTGTTGCTCCTGCAAGAACGTAGCCTTGATTATCTCTAGCAAAGTGCTCTCTATTCTTAAATAAGAAGCACCATATCATAAAGAAGCACAAGGCCTCAATTACCCCTAAGCCAGAAGTAAACCAAAGCATGAACTTAATTGGTCCATTTTCTTTGCCTTCAACATATGATCTTCTTAGTTGTTTTACTTCATTATTTCTAGAACAAACCAAACTGCCATTTTTTACAACATTCTCATGAAAATAAACTTGTTTTCTTTTTGGCAATCGCAAGAAGATTGATCCTTGAAAATTTGGTGAACTGAATCCATTTTGTAACTGTGACTTAGGATAGCAATAAGATATACCCTGGTCCAAACGATACTGGAAGGCTATGCATTGGCACATTCTCATGCATAAATGCTTACATTGTTTATAAGTGTAATTTGCTTGGTAGTCATAATCGTATCCAAAAAACTGAACATGTGATAAGCGCTGGAAACGAGTCTCTAACGCAGTTTTATTGTTGCATGAAAGTTGGAAGCTTGGTTTGCACCCTTGTGACCAATCTTGATTATGGATCCTCCTATAACCAGGAAGACACAAACATTTCCTACCAGTTCTTGGATTGTTAATGCAAATGCTATTAGGTCCACAAATTCCATGTATTTTGTAAGGTTGTTGGTGGAATTGTCCCGAAATCGACCAATTCTCTTGTCCGTATTTTCGGCTATAAACACGAACATTACCATCAAAGTCTAGGGTCAATCTTCGTAGGAGCACTGTCCCGTAATCACTTGTCTTTAACGTAAAATCATCGGACGATCTAAAGTTCCCCCAAACATCTAGTTTCGCAACCCTGCTACTATTATATGAAGATCTACCAGCATCCCAGCTCACGAGCCAAGGATATGGCCAGTAAACACTGGAAACTTGAGGGCCATCATAGAGAAGACGTAAAAGATTATCATTGTCGAAAAAAAGCTTATAAAACCCTGATGAATATATGTTGTCACTTTTGGAGGAAACAAGGTTCATGTACCTTGTGAAACTTTGATCAGGAAGGAGGGTATCTGTTGGGAAATCAAAACTTTGCCACAAAATGAAACCATTTGTCTTGCGTTCTCTAAGAACGAGATTTCCTGTGTCGTATAGAAACAACTCAAGTGGTTTGGATGAGTTAGTATTTGTAGACCAAACATTGAAATAGGATGCATCAATTAATACTAGGTTGCCAGTTTTCAGAAGGGAAAGTGTTGAGCGTTTTCCGTTAACTGGTTGGTCACGATTTGCCATCCAAACAATGGTGGCGTTGTTGAGACTTTTATGTTTTTGGGTGAACCATATAGCGAAGGAATAAGCATTTTCACCTACAGGATAAAAGCCTGCGGTGAATGTGCCTTTGGGTGACATTATAATGTCTTGTTCGGATTTTTCCACTGAGAGGGAGAATGATGATGAATGTTGAAAATGGAAGAACAAGATGAGAAAAGTGAAGAAGTTTAGTGAAGAGGCCATTGGTATTATGCTATGTTGTTATTGTTTTCTTATTGTCATCATATAAATATAGTATGGTCATGTAGAAAGTATGTGCTTAAAAACAAGTATCGGTGACTGACTTTAGAGCCTTGGTTCCCACAGGATGACCATAATTCGTATTGACCCAACCTTTTAATACGGTTGTAAATTGCAATGAAATTAACAATAACACTTATTCTTTGATATACATTTTCAATACATTTTCTTTTAGTATTTTATTAATTCTTATTGTCTCACCAAATTTATAATTTGAGGGAAATTCGTGTAAATTTTAACAAATAAATAAGAGTTCAGCATTGCTATATACTATGAAGTGTGAACAAAGTGCTCGCTTAAAATCAGCTAAACGTTAACGTGTTTAGAGGTGAATTAGTGTAAAGTTCGCTTTTGGTGGACTAAAGCATGTTCTGGGTTTTTTTTCTTCTTCAAATTCTTATCTATCCATCAATAAAATATGGGTTCATTTACTATTTTTTTTAGAGAGATGGGTTCATTTATTTGTTTTCTACTATTTATAGTGAAAAATAAATGAATGATTTTGATTAGTGTCAACTCAACATGAGTAGAGTTATTCATTTTTTATCAATGGCTAATGTAGTTGTCACCTTTTTTTAATAAGCCATGCCTATCGTGAATCCATACGTAAATCAAGCAAATGAAATTTTCACGAGATTCCACAAAGGCGTATGCAGTTAGACTTTTTTTTTTTGGTTAAGAATTTTGTTCACATTTTAATTCTGGTTTTTGTGACAATTAGATGGATAGTAGTTTATGAAGCACGGATACGAACATTGGACACGATACGTACACTGACACGTCGACACTGTTAAGAGTCCCACATCGGATAGGAGATGACCTGACAATGTGTTTATAAGTGGGGACAATCCTCACCTCACAAGCCGGTTTTGTGGGATTGTGTTAGGCCCAACCACGATTTCTAAGATGGTATTAGAGCCTCTTCAAGATCCATTGGGCCACCTGCTATCAGGTTTCCGCTATCGGGTCACCAACCATTTATGTCCACGAACCAAGCCCAATAGTGCTGGTCGTGAGGGGGTGTGTTAGGACTAGTAGTGCATGTGGAACTAAATAACACGCAAAAATTGGTAATAGACACATTTTACTTTTCTACTCCGATTTAACATTTAATTTTCTCTTTATCTCTATCATTTATCACATCTATCATATCACTCTTTTTTCTCTTTGTTACACAAAACATTATCCATGTATTAAAGCGTGTGATGGTAATACTTGTCATTAATTAAGCTAATTAGACTTGACCATCTCACATGTACACTTCCTGCAGCTTAAGTCCAGGAATTGGATTTAATTCCACAACCGGTCCATGTTATACTTTCTTCGCAAAGTTCAACTTTCGTTGGAACTTAGAACCAACGTGGAATATTATGTGCCGTGTAGGTTAACATACTCATCATCATTCTCCTTCTTTCCTTATTTCAAAAAATAAAAATTCATTCTCCTTCTTTCCTCTCAAAAAGAAAAAAAATATCATTCTCCTTCTTTTGTTAACAAGTATCTTAAAATTATTAAATTGAAATTTCAACATATTGTTTTTTGTTATTAATTTATATATGCAGTTATCAAATATAGCGTTGGAAAAAATGATACCTCTTCGTTCTTAATTTGTAGTCCTTTAATATTTGGGCACACATATGCTGTAGTTAGCAAAAAGTAGTGGATAGTTCATATCATATCAACTTATTTCGATTATATATATATATATATATATATATATATATATATATAGTATTTTGCCATTCGAAAAAAGTTGTTGAAATCGGATAAACTTATATCAAATAAACTATAAGATTGAATTTGTAGTGTTTGATGAAATTAATGTTTAAAGTAGCAGATAAATATTTTTTATGTAAAAAAAGGTTAAATTGACATAAAAAAATTATAAGTTATAAATTCAAATGCTTCTCGAATTAGTTTATAAAGATAACGCTATAAACTAGAAAAAAAGTTATTAGCCAGTGAGTAGAAGAAAAAAAATGTTGTCAAATGGAACAATTTTGACCATAAAAGCCTATAAGCTTTCCGCTAAAAACTCAAAAATTGACTTTGCCAATCAAAGCAATAAGAAATAATAAAATTAGATAAGGTTAGAACGTTTTTACCTTAAATATATTTAATATAAAAGTAAAATTCACTTAGTGCATGCTTTTAATTTTTGCAAGGGTAGCAAAAAAACATAACTAATTATATCTTGATTTCCAAAAAGAATCAAAGTTTTTGAACAAAAGCAAAAAACTAAATAAAACAGCTTAGTGGTGTGGTTGTGATGTCATTTTATGTGGAATTATATTTTTAAACCCTAAATGCTAATTAATAAGTGATCTGTCCGGTAAGAGACCAATGAAGGCAACGGTGGTGGAAAGTGCTCCGGTACGGTGGCAATGCGTATTCGCGGTGGAACGAAAGGTGCCTGCAAGCACGTTCATACTCTGACGATCAAGTCAGTAATGAAATTGAGAAAGAATGCTTGAAAAGTGTGTGTAAAGTGAATCGTACCTTGAGGGTAAAGCTACCTCACCCTTATATAGGCGTTCCACGGACATAACCGCATCCGGGATATGCGGCATGTGATTAGGGACGGTTAGAGAACATGTAATATCCCGCCTAAGACTCGAATATTTATTAATATTGAGACGATGTATAAGAAATGTTTTAAGCAAAGGACAATTTGGTAAATTGTCAGTTAATGGGTTTATTTATATGGCAAGTGTAATATCCCGCTTATAAGTATCAGTTTCAGTGTTAGAAGTCAATTAAGAAGCATGGCAATTCTGTAAATATTAAGCAATGGCATTATGGTAAATATGTGGGAAGAGAGGATTGTTTAAAAATGAAAACAAGATATTTTCTTGTTCATTTCCTTCTTCCTTCACTCACTCAAAAATCAGCCCTCTCCCCTCTTTCCCCTCTAGCTCACACGCCCCCTCACTCTATTGCCACAATCCATCAAACTTCACCCAAAATTCTTGTGGAAACCTTGCTAAGTAAGCTTGTTAAGGGAAAGCTAGAACAAGAGAAATGAATCAATGAAGGAAAGGGAGACCAAAGCTAAGGTTGGAGAAGGAAGCAAGGGAAGGAATCAAACTATGTTTTGAAAGGGAAAGCTTGGCAAGGAAGCAAGCAATGGTTGAGGTGAGCTCCCTAGGGGTTATAGAACCCACTTTTTTGAGTATTCATGAGTATTTAGTACTTGAGCAAAGTTTACAAATTTTAGTACCCTAATCCTATGTTGTGAGTAATTCTTGATCATTACATGTTGTAAACTGTTATTATGCATTAGAATTTATCCTTTAAAGTTGTATGATGTTTGGGCATGATTAGATGAGCCAAAATGGTGGAAATCCTGTTTTGAACTTGCCCTATGCTGTCCAACTGCAGGTAAAATCGTGTCACAATTTTACAATCGTGTCACGATTTTATAGGCAGGAACCAACACGTTTTCTGGGCAGGAAATCGTGACACGATTTCCAAATCGTGTCACGATTTTGAAGTGGACAGAACTATGTTGTTTTTCATCATTACTTGCACCGTTTCGGCTATCTAATACTGCTTCAGACTCAAGGAACAACATGTAATGGTTAAGCATTGCTATTAAGCATTTAAAGACCTATCCTTGAGAATGTTTAGATCATTATTAAGGATTGAGGATAGGCACAATAGTGAGAGAATGGATGCTTTAATCCACAAGATATCATAGAGAAGTACAAGAGCTAGTATTGAGCTTAACCCTTACTAGGAAATTCTCAAACACTCAATTAAGTACGAGTAAGCCAAGAACGATATAGTATTCAAGTTTAGAACCTATTATAGGTTAAAGAGAATTAGAATGGTACTCATCATGTACTAAGCACAAGAATGATATTATGCTTATAGTTAAGAACCTTTAATAGGTTAAGCATTAAAGAATGCTTTAGATATGCACAAGAATATGAACGAATAGGATATACATACGAACTTAAGTAAGAACTCAATGATAAAGATTATACATGTTCATCAGACTCCGGATTATGCCGGATGGGATTTCTCCGAAAGGGCTATCCACACGTAAGTTATAAGACTATGTTAAACGTGTTCATCAGACTCCGGGTTTCGCCGGATGGGACTTCTCCGAGAGGATTGTCCACACGTATGTTAAAAGATTAAGCATGTCCAGCAGGCTCCGGGATACGCCGGATGGGACTTCTCCGAGAGGGTTGTCTACATGCAAAGTTAAGTTGTGTCCAGCAGGCTCCGGATTATGCCGGATGGGGCTTCACCGAGAGGGTTGCCTACACAAAGATAAAAGGAGTCCGGTGTTAGCCTGATATGATAGGAATTTTCACCGGTATGATGGGAGATGTACTTCGGGGTTACTCCACCCGGATGCACTCCGTAAAATGAACCAAGATAATGTAATGTTTGTTCAACGCTAACTTCTAACTTTATGTTATGAAAAGATGATTATGAATACGAATATGAATATGTATACATGCTATGTGCTAAGAGTTAAGACAAAGTAGTCATTAGACATCAGCAAGTGATCATAGACTTCCCCTCGATCACTAAGCATAAGACTATGTACATGAAAAGTACAAGATGAGGTAAAGACATGCAGCGATCCTAGGTTTTCCCCTGATCGCGAAATATGTAGAGAATGATGGTGATCGTAGGTATCCCCAAGATCGCTAAGAGTAGGCACGGCGACCCTAGGTTTCCCCCGTGGTTGCCAACAGTAGGTTGGGCTGGAGCTCACTGAGATGTAATGTCTCACCCCAATCCTTCTGGTGCAGGTTTTCAGGTTAGCAAGAGACGTTCATGATGATATTCTCCAAGAAGACGCTGGATGGAGTACAGTTGCTCGATGTGTACAAGCTCAGGAGGTTGTCAGATTATGTATATTAGTATATGAAAGTGTAATTTATGATATTTGGATATTTGTATAAACGAGCTATTTGTACTCATTCAGTAGTTTTGTATATATATTATTATTGAATATTTTAATGTATCCGGTATCAGATTAATACACATGCAAAATATTCTAGATAATTTAGTATGGGTGTTACAGAACACGTGTACGGTTCCAGATGCATGGGGGCGCGCTAAGGTGCGGTGTTGTGCACGTTTCGTCAATGTGTGCCCTCAGGCGATGCGCCTTGAAGTGGTGGACACTTGGTCCACGTGTCGTCGTCTGGTTGGCCCTCTGGCCGGTCTAGAACAGTTGCCCCCCAAGTCGTTGATGCCTTTAGGGCGCAATGGCTTAACCATGTCTGGCACTCTAAGGGGACGTCTTTGAATATCGGGCGCCCCTGAATCCTTTTTTTAGGATCTTTTGCAGCCGTCCAATGTTAGTGGATTCGACTCCCTGGACAGGTGAGCGGGGGTAGCTGCGTTACTGCTCAGAGCGGAAACATTTTGGACACGATGACTGTTCAGTTTTGCTTCCCACATGTCTACTCCTTGAAAGGCACTGCACGTTGGGAGTTTTTATTCACGTGCGCGCCACTTGAGTGCGCTTCGTCGTCCAAGATTCCCTCACTACCGTCGGATCGAGACCTTCTGGTTCCCCTTGATCTGGGCCATTGGTTTGAATATCTCAAAGCCTATATAAGGAGGGAAACTCTTCATTTCCACCCTTTACAACTTTGAAACCTCACCATATCCAAAAAATAATTTCTCGCTACTTGCTTTTGCAAATCTTCTTCCAAACGTTTGATATCTCACCTCGCATTCTTCCTTGACTTTCTTCAGCTTTTGTTCGAGTGATCTTTCCTTCAACCAAAGTTTTGGGATTCTTCAGTTTCTCCAGGGCTTCTACTTCCTTTCTCAGAAATCGTCAAACCCTAAAGGTACCCTCTTTCTCCTTACCCTTTTCCTTTGGTCACTTCCTTCTCTTTTCCACACTGAAGGAGGAGGATGAGCGTTTGTTGTGAAAACTTGGTGGGTTCATTGTCTAGCGGTTACCCCCCTCTAGCAGTTATGCGAACGAGGTTCGGGAGCACCTCCGTCCGGCGA
Organism: Medicago ruthenica; assembly: GCA_018208015.1. Lineage (NCBI taxonomy): Eukaryota > Viridiplantae > Streptophyta > Magnoliopsida > Fabales > Fabaceae > Medicago > Medicago ruthenica. The sequence continues at coordinate 56,376,545 of CM031373.1, forward strand.
TCGCCTCTGAGGGGTATATTTTGTACCTCAAGATGAGGGAATCCTTGACTTTGTTGCTGAAATGCCCGCCCTCTCATGAGGAAATCATTTGTTGGTTACAAAAATGTTCTAGGGCCCGTCCTTACGGTTTCCATTATCTTTTCAGGAGGACAGTGCTATTTTAATAGTTGAAAATTCAGTGGAAAATTCAGATCACTTGAGCCATGTGATTGATTATGGATGGGTTCATGAGGAGGTCCTGAAAGAGGAGTCGTGCTACAACTCGGAGGAGGGGCTCCAGGAGTTTGTATGGGATGAGCGGCTCTCGGGTGAATGGGTCGTTGAGAGTCCGTCGGATCGGGTGAGCAGCCAGTACGAGGGGTGTTGCTTCACTACGTACGCCATTCTGCTGAAGGAACTGGATGTGGTCGTCCCTTTTAACGTCTTTGAACTTGGGGTTCTTCATCACCTGAAGGTGGCTCCTTCTCAACTTCACCCCTTGTCTTGGGCACTCGTAAAGGTGTTCCAATTCTGGTGTGAATATAAAGGCGAGCAACCTTCGTTGCGCCTGCTCTTTACTATGGTCCAGGTCGAATGAAAGAACCAGAACATGCCTCAAGGTTGGGTGTCCCTTCACCAAAAGAAGAAGTACTTCGAGAACTACGGGGACTCCTTGAAGTCTTGGAAACATAAGTATGTGTTACTTCGCCGTTTGAGCAGGCGCGCTCATGAGTGCATATATCATGTTCCTTCTGATCATTCGGAGGAGTGCCTGGATCCCGAGAGCATGGATTCTGAGGCCACCTAGGATTTGGCCTACGCGGCGCGTGAGGTGTGGAGAGAGCATAGTCGGGTTTAGGACTGTGGTGGAGGGCCCTCCAGTGTACAGGGCACTACGGAAGAAGTCGCTCACACTCCTCTCTTTTCTCATTTTTGGAGTGAGGAGCATCAGAAATCCCCTATGATCGTGTATACCTACTGCTCAGACGTCGGGCTCACCTCTTCTGAGGTGCAGATGAAGTTTGACTTGAAGGAGTTTACGTCTTCGTTCGAGGTAGAACAAATTCAAGATCCTGCCTGTCATACCCCATTTTTTGACCCATTTTCGTCTCGTTTTACTTATTGTCTCGTTTTACGCATTTTTTAAAAAGGCCGAGAATTTTCGTCGTTTCAGACGAAATTTCGGCAGGGAGGTATTTTAAAATACCTCATGTCATTTTTTGTCTCGTTTATTTATTTTATTTTATTACTTTTTATTTTTACTATTAATTTCAGTTTTTATTATCATTAATTTTACTATTATTACCATTTTATTTATTTCCTTTTTTATTATTTATCATTATTATTATTTATTACTATTACTATTATTTTTATTTTTTATTTATTTTTGGTCCAAGTCCAAGTCAACAGTCAACAGTCCACACAGCACTGTAGCAGCGCCCCCTTTCACTGGGTTTTCATCATCACAAACCCTCAAATCTTATCCTCAAATCATCACAAAATCTGCAGAAATCCAGCAAATCTCCTCCCACATTTAATGCTTGCAGAAATCTTATCTCTAATCCAGGAAAACCAGCTTGCAAGCTTATCTTAATCTATGACAAGCAGCTTAATTTTCCTCTATTTAACAGAATCAACAGAACACAAAAAAGGGGGAATTTTTTGAAGAAGAAATTTTAAGAACAAACATTTTCCAGCAACCAACAAACAAGACCAACACAAACACGTTTTTTCCCCTTCCTCCAACAAACCAAACATCCCCAACAACACAACTCAACAAAACACAACAGCCCCCTAACAGTACCATTTTCGCACAGCATAAACCCAACACAAAACATCACACGGCCCAGCCCTAAACAAACACGCACACAGCAACATAATACACCCAAAACCACCACAAACCCCCCACGTCCTAGCCCAAACCACACGGCCAGACCCAAACTCACGCACCCACAAAACACAACACGTCCTAACAACATACCAGCACACACACTCACGCACGGCTAACACACACGTACAGCAACACACCAACGCACACACACGCACATAATAACACGAAACCGAAGCAAAACCGAAGCCAAAATCAAGGAGAAGGTAAAAAAATTTTGTGGTTTTAAAAGTTTAGATCTAGAGAATTTGGGGGGGATTTTGGAGAAAATATTGTTGGATTTGGGAAGAGGAGAGAAAAGGGTGTGGGAAAAATGTGTTTTTTTTTTTAGAAAAGGGGAGTTTTTATTTTCCGGCGCGGTGGCGCCGCCGCCTTGGCCGGCGGCCACCACGCCGGAATACCTCCCATGGCCGAGCAAGAAGAGAGAAGGGGGAGAGGAAGAGAGAAGGCGGACAAGTAGAGAGAGAAGGGAACATGAAAATGAAAAAAATTATGAAGGGAGAGGGTTTAAATACCCCTCCCTGATTCAGTGTGAGAGGGTGTACGCGTTAGCGTACACCCACGTCCTCCTGGCCCTCTGATTTCACATCATACGGTTCAGGTTTGTTTCTCCTGTGATCAGATCAGGGCCGTCTGATTAATCAGACGGCCCAGATTAATTTACGCAGGCCCAATACATTTTGGTCCTTTTTCTTTCAATCTGATTTATTTTCTACTACTAGCACCCCCCAGTTTTAGTTTTTACACCTCCCAAATTTTTATTTCTTTTATTTTCTTTGCAAATTTTATTTTTTTCTTTTTATTATTTATTTCCTTTTAGTGTTTTATTGTTTTTTACATCTCATTTATTTATTTACCTATCATTTTATCTCATGCATTTATTTTTTATTATTTATTTATTTCTTTTTGTTCATTTTATTTTGCATCTTTTCTTTATGTCATTCATATATACATTTGGGAACATATATATATAAATATGCATTGTTTTTTTTATTTTTTATAGTTCAATCCAAAAAAAAAAAAAACTCTTTCATTTTTAATCCAACAAACGTTTTATTCTCTCGCGTTTAGTTTTTTTTTATCGCGCTTATTTTCTTTTTAACTCCAAGTAAAAAATCATAAAAAATCAAAAACATTTCAAATATTCAAAAACTTCACCAAAAAATATTCTTCATTAACAAAGCCTTGGATTTCAAACCAAGCAACTTTCTTTTAATCAAACTTCAATCAATCTTAATCATATTAGACTTTATTTTTGCAATTAAAATCAATCAAACTTCACTCACTCGCCACTTTGGCTCATTTTTATCTTTCACAAACATTTTTAAGCTTTAAAATCAACATAACAAATCACCCATTAGCCCGAACTACATCGGTTTTGATCCCATTTGGGTATGTAGGCAAAGGACCTCGTCCTTCCAAACCAACCAAACAAAATCAACGAAAACAACAAAAACATTTTCTTTTTTTTTAATTGAACAACAAGCTTGTTCATTTGGTTGCAACAACTAATTTGAACAATTTCTTTTCTTTTCATTTGAGTTCTAAAAAACGAGCGTTTTGATAATTTATGCTTTTCCTTAAAATTCAAGCGAAACTTGAATGAAAAAGGGTGGTTTGACGTATGTCTCTCCTTTCCCCGATCGGATAAACACTTGACGTATGTCTCGTTGCTTAGACGATCGTCATTCTTTTCTAGCTTCCCCAAAAATACGTTTTTCTCAAGTTCAAACAAAACATGAATGAAAAAGGGTGGTTTGACGTATGTCTCTCCTTTCCCCGGTTGTACGAATGCTTGACGTATGTCTCGTTGCTCGGACAATCGTCATTCTATTTTCAACGCGTCCAACGCATTTGAACCTTTCTTGGTCCCTCGCGACCAAATTGAACCTTTCTTGGTCCCTCGCGACCAATTTTAACATTTCTTGGTCCCTCGCGACCAAATTGAACCTTTCTTGGTCCCTCGCGACCAATTTTAACATTTCTCGGTCCCTCGTGACCAATTTTAACATTTCTTGGTCCCTCGCGACCAATTTTAACATTTCTTGGTCCCTCGCGACCAATTTTAACATTTCTTGGTCCCTCGCGACCAAATTGAACCTTTCTTGGTCCCTCGCGACCAATTTTAACATTTCTCGGTCCCTCGCGACCAATTTTAACATTTCTTGGTCCCTCGCGACCAATTTTAACATTTCTTGGTCCCTCGCGACCAATTTTAACATTTCTTGGTCCCTCGCGACCAAATTGAACCTTTCTTGGTCCCTCGCGACCAATTATAACATTTCTCGGTCCCTCGCGACTAATTTTAACATTTCTTGGTCCCTCGCGACCAATTTGAACCTTTCTTGGTCCCTCGTGACCAATCCAACTTTTCTTGGTCCCCCGTGACCATTTTAAACTTTTCTTGGCCCCCGGGGTCAATTCAAACATTGTACGCCTTCGTGCGTTTGTCATTTTGGCCCTTGTGGTCAATCCGAACTTGTCGTGCCTTTGCACGTTTTCTTTCAACTTTTACGCCTTGTGCGAGTTTATCGCCTTAATGTGCGTTCGTCTTTTTACGCCTTGTGCGAGTTTATCGCCTTAATGTGCGTTCGTCTTTTTACGCCTTGTGCGAGTTTATCGCCTTAATGTGCGTTCGTCTTTTTACGCCTTGTGCGAGTTTATCGCCTTAATGTGCGCTTGTCTCCTTTATCATTCAAACGTTTCACGCCTTTGTGCGTTTTCAAACTTTTTCCAAGAACTACGTACGCTTTGAATTCTCCGACTACTGGGAGATACGTAGGAGCAAGATCGACATCTTGTCAAGCCCATTATTAAAAAATCTTTTTTTTTTCTTTTTTCTATTTCATTTGTTTTTATCTCTTTCTTCACCTCATGTTATATTTTCTTTTTCCTTTATATATATATATGATTAAGCATGCAAGCAAAACGTCAAAAGACATTTTAAGCCTAAGCCAACTAAGAGGTTCCCGTTGAGTACAACGGATGTGAGGGGTGCTAATACCTTCCCCTCGCATAATCGACTTTCGAACCTAAAATCTCATTCAAAGGTAATTTCGAACTTTTTTCCTTTTTCCCCGAAAAATTAAAAGTTCAGTCGTGATTTAAATTTAGTGATTCAATGCTAGTCAATAGCTTGACATCCGAAATTCGACGCGACACTGCCCATCTGGACGATCCAACAAAGACGAACGACAAAGCCTGGTATATGGATACCAAGATGGTCATCCGGGGGAGGGACTCAGCCAATCGGAAGAAAATATTTGGTAAGAGTTAGGTGTATTGTGTGATCTGCTTTTCGCCTTTGCTGCTTTCTCGTTTGTCTGTCGGCTCACTGTTTCTTTTCCTTTTATGCAGAGTCCATAGCTTCTCTGGCATCGTGGAAAGCCATAAAGGAAGAGATGAACACTTGTGCTGCTGTTGGAGGGCAGCGCTCCTAGGAAAAGGAGTCCGACCTCCCAGAAGGCGCCCTCCCTTCTGAGCTTGTCGAAGCTTTTGCTAAGAAAGCGGTGGAGTCTGTGAGGGCGGTTGGCTCTCAGGAGGTTGCCGAGGTGGGCGCCCCCGTCATCGTGGAGGGAAGTTCGGGATGCCGCCCAAGTGTTCAGATGCAGGCTCCCAAAATTTCTCGTCCTGCTTCTAAGTCTGCATCCAGTCGGTCGTCGAGGCGGGAAAATGGAAATAAAAATGGATATTCCTGACACCGACGGGGAAAGGAAAAGTGAACGAGAGCTCTCGAAGAAGCTTAAGGGTCCTGTCGGCCTGGGCAGCGCGGAAACAGCTGTTGGTAGCTCCGACGTCGTGGCCCGGGTTGCTTCGACGGTGCCTTCGGTTGTGGCTCGCCAAGGGACCTCCTTTCAGCTCCCCGCCATCTACCAAGGTTACCCCCCTCAGTCTCGAGAGGAGCTTGTGGGCACCCTGGCACCAGAGGCCCAAGCCTTCTTTGAGAATTTGGACGCCTCCCACCGACAGACACTGGTATCGGATAGCGCTATGAGTGCTTACAAGCTGGCGGGCTTATGCACTTTGCTGACCGCTTATGACATCGCCTCTGCCTGGATCCGAAGTGCCGGGTGGAATTTGAGAATGGGTTTAAGGCTTTGGATGCCGCTCGAAAGAAGATAGGTGAGCTTGAGCAGGCTCATGAGGAGTCTCTTAAGAAGTTGAAGGAGGATGCCACGGAAGGGCTACGGCTGGCCAAGGAGGAGGCCGCCAAAGAGGCTGAGGCTACCAAGGTGGTCAATGAAAAGTTGGCGGCCCTTACTGTGGACTACGGTTGCTTGGAGCGAGAGGTAGAGGATGGTGCCTCCAAGATTTCTATTCTTGAGAGCACCGTCGCTGCAAAGAACTCGGAACTTGTGAAAGCTCGTCAAGACGTGAACGAGCGGTGAGACTTAGTCTGCAGGCTTCGGAGGAAGTCTTTTATGATGCGCTAGACCAAATGGAGTTCTTTTTCCCTCCTATCAAGATTGACCGTGCGTGGGTCCATATTGAGCAGGTCCAACACAAACATCCGTTTTCTCTGGCGCTCTAGCTTCTCCGCAAGGTGTACTGCCATTAATTCTGCATCTTTCCTTTTGACCGTCCCCTTTGAGCTGTTCCATGGGGCGGGAAATCCTCCCATGATGGCGCTGATTAAAGCCCATTGTTTCTGACTACTTCTCCTTGTTCATTCAATTTGTTTCTGAACACCCATTTTGTTCCTATAATGTTGTTGTGATTTGGTTTCGCAACTAAATCCCAAACATCATTTCTTTGAAACTGATTGAGTTCTTCTTGCATAGCCATAATCCATCCATCATCTGCAAGGGCTTCATCAGCTGTTGTAGATTCAATCATTGACAGTAATCCAATGAAAGAGTCATTCTGACAGAATGCTGATTTGGTCTTTCTTGGACTTTCCTTGTTTCCAATGATTAACTCTTCAGGATGTGAAGACTTGTACTTGAATGAGTTTCTGGGTGGATTTGCTTCTTGAGAATCATTAAGACCTTGTTCAGATTCATCTTGAACTTGATTGGCTTTAGGAGGAGTGTCAGCATCTGAGAGTTTTTCAGCACCAAGAGGATTTTCAGCTTCTGGACTTTCTTCAGACTCAGAAATCTGTTTAGGTTCTAAAGTGTCCTTTGAGAGCCCTATATCTGCAAAACTCTCAACTAGCTCTGATATTTTATTATCAGGCTTCTTGTCACCAAACCTATTGTGCATTGATTCTTCAACAACATGTGTTTCAGAATTGTACACTTTGTATGCTTTAGATCTCTCAAAGTATCCTAAAAAGATACCCTTGTGAGCCTTAGCATCAAATTTCTTTAGGTAGACTTTATTGTTTAGAATGTAACATGTACATCCAAACTGATGAAAATAAGAAATGCTTGGCTTTCTTCCTTTCAATAATTTATATGCTGTTTTATTCAGAATTGGTCTAATATGGATTTTGTTCTGAATATAACATGTTGTGTTAACAGCTTCTGCCCAGAAGTACTTTGCAATGTTAGATTCGTGAATCATGGTTCTGTCCATTTCTTGCAAAGATCTGTTCTTTCTCTCTACAACTCCATTTTGTTGTGGAGTTCTAGGAGAAGAGAAATCATGGAGAATTCCATATTCTTCACAAAAAGTTTCAAAAGGTTCATTTTCAAATTCACCACCATGATCACTTCTAACTTTTAAAATTTTCAATTCATTTTCAGTTTGTACTTGCTTGCAGAATTTGTTGAACACATCATATGTTTCATTTTTGGTTCTGAGGAATTTAACCCAAGTCCACCTACTGTAATCATCAACAATTACTAACCCATACTTCTTCCCATTGTTTGATGTTGTCGCAACAGGACCAAACAGATCAATGTGAAGTAGTTCTAAGGGTCTGGAGGTAGAAACAATGTTTTTAGATTTAAAAGAAGTTTTAGCAATTTTTCCTATCTGGCATGCTCCACAAAGAGCATCTGAGTGATAGTCAATGTTTGGTAAGCCTCGGACCAGTTGTAACTTGTTAAGCTTAGAGATGAGTCTCAAGTTAGCATGTCCCAACCTTTTGTGCCATACCCATTTCTCATCACTCACTCACAGAAGACAAACTACCTACTGATCAACCAGTTCAGAAAAATTAATTTTATAAACATTGTTCTTCCTCTTTCCTTTGAACACAACAAATTTATCTTTGTTGTTGATTACAGTGCAAGTTTTCTTATCAAACAGGACATCATAACCACTGTCACATAATTGACTTATGCTAAGTAGGTTATCTCTTAGTCCATCTACCAACCAGACATTATCAATGGAAAGGGAAGAATTACCTATCTTACCAGTACCAATGATCTTGCCTTTCTGATTTCCTCCTAATCCCACAGTTTCTCCCTCTTTCATGGTCAGGGTTTGGAACATAGACCTTTCTCCTGTCATGTGACGCGAGCAGCCACTGTCCAGGTACCAAGACTTTTCCTTTTCTTTGGCTTTTAAGCCTATCTGCAACATAAATGATTTCAGATTTAGGTACCCATATCTTTATGGGTTTTCTTTGGTTAGTTCTGAAAGGATATGGCTTCATTTGCACCTTTGGTCTGACATTCTGAGATTTAAAAGGTTTTGTATAAATTGGTTTAGTATCTTTTGAAGATTTCATAAACACAGCCTTTTGAAAATTTGAGTCTGAATTTTTCAGATTCTGAGACTTGCTTGCCTTAGGTTCTGAACTCTTCAGACTTTGAACCTTTTCAGATTTAAAGACTGTTTTCCTCATAGTCTTAGACTTAGAACCTTTTGGTTTAGACTTTGGCAAAGTTTTAGATTTTGCCTTCATCTTTCCCTTAGGTTCAGAAGTTTTGGATTCTGAGCAGTTCAGAACTTCGGAATCAGCAGTCTCTGTTTCTGGTAAATTCTGTTTCTCAGAAATCTCAGATGCAGGTACAAAACACACCTTAGTGCCTTTCATAATATCTTCAGAACAGGATGGTAGGTTTGTTTCTTTTGAATAATTAAATGGATCATTTTTGAAACCAATACCTTCTCCTCTGTTTCTGCTAATATTATAAATCATAGAAGCAACCTTACTTCTGTTGATTCTAGTTAAGATAAAATCCTGAAGTGCAATTTCTTGTTCACTTGGAATTTCATCAGGTTTCTTATGAGTCATTTCTCTGACTTTTCTAACTTCTTCATCAATCTCATTGATGTGATTCTCAAGTTGGAGATTCTCATCAGTCAGCAAGTTATATTTATTTTTCAAAGATTTTAATTGACTCAACTTGCTTCTGAGGTGGTTCATAAGATCTTTAACTGTTTCAATAAGTTCAGAACGAGTAAGTTCAGAATATACCTCATCTTCATCTTCAGAGTCTGAACCTGACTCTGTATCAGAAGATATTGTTGCCACTAAAGATAGGTTAGCTTCCTCTTCATCATCCTTATCAAATTCAGATTCATTGTCAAGATCATCCCATGTTGCCATAAGACTTTTCTTGAGCTTGTTTCTGAAGTTGCTTGATTTTGAGCTGATCTTCTTGAATTTCTAACAGATTCATCTTCATTGAGTCCCAGTTCATGCACTTTGAGAGAGCTTATAAGATCTTCAATACTTAGAGTATTTAGATCTTTAGCTTCCTCAATAGCAGTCACTTTAGGTCTCCATTTAGATGACAGACTTCTGAGAATCTTGTTCACATGATCAGCAGTCGAGTAACTCTTTTTCAGGATTTGAAGTCCAGAAACCAGAGTCTGAAATCTTGAGAACATAGTCTCAATGTTTTCATCCTCCTTCATTCTGAACAGCTCATACTGCTAAACCAGAAGATTTGCTTTTGCTTCTCTAACCTTCTTGTTTCCTTCATAATTAGAGCAGAGAGAGGTGAAGATGGCTTTTGTTGTTGATTTATCACTTAGCTTAGGATACTCATTGTGGGGTAGAGAGTCCACAATGATACCTCTTACATTGTGATGCTTTCTGTAGATCTTTCTTTCAGCATCAGTAAGGCCTCTTCTATTAATAGTTACTCCTTCTTCGTCAATTGGTATATTTATACCATCTTCAATGATGTCCCATAAACTATCATCTATTCCACTGATATGACTATACATCTTGCTTTTCCACCATGAAAATTTCTCAAGATCACCAGTAAACATAGGAGGTTTATGGTGTGAGCGAGATTGCCTTTCATCTGTACCATAGTTATATGATACAGCAGAGTGATCTTCAGGAGTAGGTGGAGGGGAACCACTAGAAAACATGTTTTTCTCAGGATCTTTACTGACTCACTGTTAGGTGATTGAATATCAGAACCGAAGCTCTGATACCAACTGAAGGTGAGAAAAACACAAGAAGGGGGGTTGAATTGTGTTGGCTTTTTCTTTTCTTTCTCAAAAACTTAATGATAGTTCAGAATCTGATTAGAGGTCAGATTCTAATGGTCTGTTTCAGAGTTATAATGCAGCGGATGGAAAGTAAATGAGAGAGAGAGAGGGACACAATCAATTATCCTGGTTCCTTCCACACCCCGGAAGTAGTCCAGTCCCCTTGTTACTAACAAGAGATTTTCACTATAATCACAAAGATTAGAATTTGCTCAAGCACACAACTAGAGACTTCCTTGCTCAAACATACAGTATGAGACTTCTAGTTGCTCAAGCACACAAGCAAGAGACTTTTAATCAAACAGAATTACAGAAGAATATGTTTGAGTTGAACACTTGATATACTATCAGTGGTGCTCACAAAATACAACACAGATTCAGACTCTATACTTAAGAAATTCTAAGATAAGAAAGTTTGTAAGAATTTCTAAGTTATTTGACGACTTTCGAATTTGGCAGTATGGTGTTTCCAGAAAACAGAGTATTGTTTTTCAGAGTCTTGAACAAAATCTTCTTCCAATCTTCAGATCTTTATAGAGGAAGAAAAAGATGTTGAGAAGATGCCAGGTCATCAAAAGAGTCGTTGGAATAGAAGCTTCAGCCAACATTAATTTCTTCCTGTTATGGTGTGCGAACTCAGAGAAACAGAGGAACACGTTTTGAATTGTTTCCTTAAAAACTGGCTGCGTGTTTCGTCCAAGGAGACAAAGGATGCAGAGAGCGGTTCTGACTCTACAGTACTTTACTATTGACAGTGACAGTTGTTGACATCTGCTTTTCCTTTAAACTCAGACTCCCAGTCTTTTCATCAGACGCAGTTCTTCAGAAGCTGGTCTTCAGACGCACTATTCATCAGACACACTTCTTCAGAAGCTGGTCTTCAGACGCACTGTTCATCAAACGCACTTCTTCAGAAGCTGGTCTTCAGACGCACTGTTCATCAGACGCTGTCTTCAGACGCTCTTCTTCAGACGCTGTCTTCAGAAGTACAACACAAGCTTCAATATTTTCCTTTTGCTCTTAACTTGATCTTTCAGAACCACCATTAGATACAACAATTAAATATATGGTCCTGCACACTTAGAACAAGTATTAGCATATCCAATTTTCTTTTTAACACTTTGTTATCATCAAAACTCAAAAGCGACTTGTTCATACATTTTATTCCAACATGCTTATCATATTTCCAGTGGGCATCTTTCATCACCAAGTAGCTCATGTCTCGTGCCACCCTGAGGCTCAACTCCTCTTTGAATTTGCAATCGTCTAGAAGATTGTTCTCAAAGATGAAGCACTTTAGGCTATCTTGCGCGTCATGCACCTCGCCCCGCGTAAACCGCTCGATATACTCCCTTAGGCTCTCCTTCTTCTCTTGGACGAGCGTTGAGCGCGACCATGGTTTTTGGCTGCTTCCGCCTCACGGTGAAATGAGAAGTAAATTCTTCGCATAGCTCTCCCCACGAGCCGATGGAACTGTCCTCTAAACCCTTGAACCACATCATGGCGACGCCCTTCAGCGTCAGGACGAACAACTTGCATTTCACCATTCCCCGTGCCCGGTGGTAGTCGAGGACGGTGTCTATGTGTTCCATGTGCTCGTCCGGATCTGTCGTTCCATCATACGTCTCTAGCTTGGGCGGCTTCTCGAAGACGTGTGGAATAGGATATTCAGCTATCTTCCTGGTGAATGGCCCCTTCCTGTGGCCCTTGTGGTGGTGTTATGGGGAATAATTGTCTCTCTTTCGATGTCTTTGATGTGGAGAATGAGCGCTACTTCTGTCTCTGTGACGGTTTGCAGGGACGGAGAGGGTGTCAACTGCCACCGCCGGTGTTTTGTGGCGCTGATTCCGCTGAGCCACCTCTATTTGTGTAGCGATTTCGGTCGGAATCTTCTCTTGATTCTCCTCAACGCGTTTGAGCCTGTTGTTTTGTTGTTGGAGCAGATTCACCAGGTTCGCCAAGAGTTCATTCGTCTCAGGCGGAGGAGGACGGGAAACTTCTTCGACATGCAGCGGAGGTGGAGTGACGTTCTCCGTGCACGGAAGACGTGGAGGAAGGAGCGTCACTTCTGCCGCTGCGGGTGGAGGAACACCGATCGTCGCGTCCAAAACAGCTGTATTCACGTTTTCTCCTTGATGCTCAGGTTTGAGAACTGGAATCGATCGATCTTGGAGGACTTGAATTGCAGAGCGCGATTCTTGTACGGTGGAGGAACGACTCGTGGTGGATCGTCTACGAGTCCCGACCATTTCTTCGGTGAATGGAGGGATAACTGTCAAACGTTGTGGTGGAGGAACGTGCAACCCAAAACGGTTATGGTGGAGGATCGCGTAACAAAAAACGGTTACGGTGGAGGATCGTTAGACCAAGGTGGATAGCGAACGATCCCCTCCTTCTAGCGCCAAATGATATGTTCGGTAAGAGACCGATGAAGGCAACGGTGGCGGAAAGTGCTCCGGTACGGTGGCGATGTGTCTTCGCGGTAGAACAAAAGGTGTCTGCAAGCACGTTAACACTCTGACGATCAAGTCAGTAATGGAACTGAGGAAGAGTGCGTGAAAAGTGTGTGTAAAGTGAATCGTACCTTGAGGGTGAAGCTACCTCACCTTTAGATAGGCACTCTGTGGGCATAACCGCCTCCAGGATATGCGGCGTGTGATTAGAGACGATTAGATGACACGTGTATGGTGCCAGATGCACGGGGGCACGCTAAGGTGTGGTGTTGTGCACGGTTCGTCGATGTGCGCCATCAGGCGATGCACCTTGGAGTGGTGAACACTTGGTCCACGTGTCGTCGTCTGGTTGGCCCTCTGGCCGGTCCAGAATAGGCATGGTAATGGGGCGGGGTGGGGACGGGTTTTACCTTCCCCGCCCCCATACCCAACTCCTATATACTTACCCGTTACCCTACCCATACCGAGCGGGGATGTGAAATCGAATCTCATCCCCATCTCCGACAGGTTCGGGTATCCCTGCCTCATCCCCATCCCCACAGTGGATAAACTTATTTTTTTTTTAAAAAAATAAAAGTATTTTTCAGCCTTAAGCGCAACGTTGTAATGCATTATCCAACAAAGAGATGATGGCGATCAATGACTATGGTGATGGAGAAGAGAGAAGCCGAGAGTGTGAGATATGAAAGGAGAAAAGAGAGAACTATGATAAATGAGTGTCATCTGAAAGACTGAGACTCTGACTATGTGAGTGAAATAATTTAGGTTTTGGGTTTCTATTTAAATAAAAGGGGTTATAAATTAATTTTCTACATTCAAGATGGGTTTGAGTATGGGTTCGGGGTGGGTATTTATATCCCCGTTACCTGTCCCGTACACGTGTTTTGAAATTGAGAAAACCCAAACCCAATCAAAGCGGCGAAAACCCGTCAAAATGGGTTTGGTTCGGGTAGATACCCACGGGTATGGGTTTTGTTGCCATGCCTAGTCCAGAACAATAAGAACTTTTGATTTGACGGAAAGATTAATTAATAAGAACTTTTGATTTGACGGCAGGATTTACGAAATTCAATATTTATAACGAGGAGTATTAAACAGAATAACTCAACTCAGAGTTTATTCTAAAATAACTTTTTTACCATAATCTTCTAGAATAACTTATCCCTCCTCAAGTATCTTAAAAAAATTATATGAATTTTTCTAAAGCTATTAGATGGTACAATCTATTGAAAAAAAGTTATTGTCTTTATTAGTTATTATTTACACCCAAAAATAATTATCCAGTTAGAAGAAATAAGTAGATATGCGATTTCAGGATAGGTGAGTTTCCCCACATCTGATGGAAGTTTAGTCGAGAGTTATTATTGTCGAACAAATGTAAACCGAATCTTTCTCGAGTCTTTTGAATAATACGCGTGTGGGTATTGAAGACATCAAACCTATTCAAAACTGAGTGGAACTAGACAATGAGGCACTCAATCCACTCTCCTTGTTTAAAGCGCAACTAATCGCATGGAGCGATGAGTAAGGAAGCATGTTTTAAGCTAGGTTTTGCATGTTGGACCTTTTTTTTAGCATATATATAATAAGTCGGAAACTTTTTTTTTCAAAATGACACATAATATAGTACAAAGTGAGTATCTTCTAATTTAAACTACTCCCTACGTCCCATAATTACTGAACTAGTTAACTGTTTCATATATGTCAATGCACAATTTTGATCTTTAATATCTTTAATTACGTATTTGTAAAAATTATAAAAATTTAATATTTTAAAAATATTCATCATGACAAATTCAACATCTTATATGCTACCGTTTAATGTATATTATTAGAAGAATATGACTAAAATATGTTATGTGAGTAATGCACGTTATCAAACAAAGATCAATCATTTTACGATGGACAGAGTACCTACAAACTAAAATAAAAATATTATTGATTCGTTTTTTTGTTTGTTAATATCGTTGCTTCATTGAATAATTTGTTATTAACTTCACCATTTATTCAATGAGATGGAGACATTGAGGGGAGAATTGTCCGAGTAAAAGACCTGGATTGGGAATAGAAAATTCGTAGAAAGAGGAAGTTCCATTACACGGCACATCACATTCCAACAGTGAGAAAAAGTTGAATAACGAACGTAAACTTTACGAAGAAATAAATGAACCGGTAGTGGAATTTACCTGCAGGAAATGTACATGATCTTATTATTTGTGGTTGAGCATATCACACTTCAATAAAATCGAATTGTGAGACGAGTATTATCTCCACTTATAAATACTTTTTCATATTGTCTTTCAAGTGATGTAGAGTCTAAGCTGAATTAATTTCATTCAAGCAAGAATAAAAGGTTGGGTCAATAACGATTATGGTCATCCCGTGGGAACCAAGTCTCTAAAGTCAGTCACCGATACTTGTTTTTAAGCACATACTTTCTGTTGGGTTTTTGTAGATTGGCTACATTTTGCAAAAACATCTACTAGCCAGATGCTGGGACAGATGTGGTAGCATATGGAACAGCATTACGTGAGTTGTGTTTTCGCGCAAGCTAGCGCTTTATATTTGTGTACGCAATCTTCCAAAGATTTGCTAGAAGATTTATTTTCCTCTAGCTTGCTGATCAAGGCGCGTGTATCTGATTGAAGATTTGCTTGAAGTTTTATTTGCCTTGCCATTTGTTCCTCAAGATATTGTTCTATATTTGGAAGCTTTTTATTATTTCTAGAAGATTGTTTTCAGCTGGACCGGACAATGTCCATGCTCTATTTTGAAGCCCAGACCCGTGCTATCTCAGTACTATATATTGGTGAAGGAAAACCCTAGTAGGGTAACTAAAAACCGTGTGTGTTAGCAAAGCGTGTGTTTTAAGGTTTTTAGGGTTTTGTTTGTTAATTGTGAGCCTTGCTTGTATCACCCTGATTCAAGCTAAGGACTGAGTTTGTTTTGAGTTGTAATTTGTAAGCTACTCCTAAGCTTTTAAGTACGGAGTGAGTATGTGTTATTAGCGTGTGTTTCTCTTGGTTGTGTTTTATGTTTTGTGTGTTTGATAACAATACTGTGTGTGTTGTTCGTAGGAATTGAGACGGGGTCTCATATCTAGGAGTTCCTAGATAGAGTTGCCACTGGTAGGGTCTAGGTGCAAAGTCAAGTAGTGTGTCTGCGTTGGTCTTTTCACTAGAACTATAATAGTGGAATCATTCCTGGATTGGTATCCCCCAGAGTAGGAGAGTTGCTCCGAACTGGGTTAACAAACTCACTGTGTACTTTATATTTCCGCTGTGTTCCTTTTAATTTGTGCTTTGTTACGTTGCGTTTTTTTTTAATTGTTGTTCTGAGTAGACACGCGCTCGGACAGTTGTGCCATCATTGTGCACAGCATATTTCAGTCAGGTTGCCAGGAATTTCAATTGGCATCAGAGCAGGCACCCTGTTCTGTGTGGGTGAGCTCCAGGGAAAGAAGTTTCTGGCTCAATGGATAAAGAAGGAGGACTGGTGAACAGACCACCCATGTTGGATGGGTCGAACTATGACATTTGGAAATCACGCATGACAGCATTCCTGAAATCTCTAGACAGCAGAGCTTGGAAGGCTATGATCAAGGCATGGGTCCCTCCTAAAATAAAAGATGCGGATAATGTTGATACTGATGAGTTGAAACCAGAAGAGGAGTGGTCTACAGCAGAAGACACTGCAGCTATTGGAAACTCTAAAGCCCTGAATGCCTTGTTTAATGGTGTAGACAAGAACATGTTCAGGTTGATTAAACAATGTACTATTGCTAAGGAAGCTTGGGATATCCTAAGAACAGCTCATGAAGGTACTCAAAAGGTCAAGAAGTCAAGGCTACAACTGCTAACAACACAGTTTGAGAATTTGAGAATGAAGGAAGGAGAGAGTGTTCATGACTTTCACATGAATGTGCTAGAATATGCTAATACATTTGAATCCTTGGGGGAAAAGATATCCGATGAAAAACTGGTAAGCAAAATTCTCAGGTCCCTGCCTAAGAAATTTGATATGAAAGTTTGTGCTATTGAGGAGGCCCAAGATATTGGAAATATGAAAGTTGATGAGTTGATTGGATCTCTTCAAACTTTTGAATTAAAGGTTAATGAAAGATCTGAAAAGAAAGACAAGAACATTGCTTTCATCTCCAACACTGATGAAGATGATGTGGAGAGTAATTTAGATACTGATGAGAGCATCTCTGAAGATATTGTGTTGTTGGGCAAACAATTTAATAAAGTTGTGAAGAGGATGGACAGACGCCCTAGGACAAATGCTCCGGACAACAGTCGCAGCATCTTTAAAAATGTCAACAATCAGAGGAAACCTAGAACTGATGACAAAATCAATCAAAGCAAAGGGGTGCAATGCCATGAATGCGAAGGTTTTGGTCACATCAGAACTGAGTGTGCAACGTATCTGAAGAAACAAAAGAAGGTGATGACTGTGTCTTGGACGGATGAGGATGAATCAGAAGAAGAATCTGAAACTGCAAAACATGTGAATGCCTTGACTGGAGTGTGCACATCTGACCATGAATCTAGTGATGAAGAGGTAACATATGATGAATTGGCTGATTCTTATAAGGAGCTATATCTCAAAAGTGAGGAAGTTTGTAGAACTTTAGAAAAACAAAAGAGGACCATTACTCTCTTGCAAGCTGAGAAAGAAAAACTTCTGAAAATAAACTCAGACCTCAATGATGAGGTTATCTTACTTACTTCCAAGATTGGCAATATGAACAAGCAACTGCGGATGATGAACAAAGGTATTGATGCTTTAGACGAAATTTTGGAAATAGGACAGAAACCTGGAGATTCTAAAGGTATTGGGTTTGACTACAGTTCCATGCCTCAGCAGAAACAATTACCAGCAAGACAATTTGTGCCACCTGTTAATACTCATGATCATACTATGTCAAGACAGATGCCCCAGCATCAGGTGAGACAACAGGCATCAGGATATAGGCCCAGATCAAAAGGAAGGAATTATAGTTGGGTATGTCACTACTGTGGAAGAAAAGGACATATCAGACCTTTCTGTTTCAAATTACATGGTTACCCAGACAGGACCTATTCACCAAGACCTGATCCCATAGTAAAGATCACCAAGAAGCAGTGGAAGCAGAAAAATGATAATTTCACAAGCAACACTATGAATCCTAGAAAAATAGAACCAGATGCTGATGAGATTGCTCAAATTGCTCATACTTCTCTGAGAGTGTCATCCAGAAATGATTGGTACTTTGACAGTGGATGTTCCAGGCATATGACTGGTGATAAAAATTACTTGACTGATGTTAAGCCTTAGGCTACAAGCTTTGTGACTTTTGGGGATGGAGCCAAAGGAGAAATAAAGGGTGTAGGAAATCTTGTGGAAGAGGGTCTACCCAAACTTGATAAGGTGCTTCTTGTGAAAGGATTAACTGCAAACTTAATTAGTATTAGTCAACTATGTGATCAAGGAATGAAGGTCAACTTTACTAAGAGTGAATGCTTAGTGGCTAACAGTGAAGGGGACATCCTGATGAAAGGTGTTAGATCAAAGGACAATTGCTACTTGTGGGTCTCTCAAGATAAAGCAAAGTTATCTAATTGTCTAATAACCAAAGAAGATGAAGTTAAGCTATGGCACCAAAAGCTTGGACATCTGAATCTCAGAAGCATGAAGAAAGCTATTGCTGAAGGAGCCATCAGAGGTTTACCAAAACTCCAAATTCAGGAAGGAAGTATATGTGGAGAATGCCAGATAGGAAAACAGACCAAGATGCCTCACCAGAAGCTGCAACATCTGTCCACATCCAGAGTTCTTGAGCTATTGCACATGGACTTAATGGGACCCATGCAAGTCGAAAGCTTAGGTGGTAAGAAGTATGCTTTTGTTGTTGTTGATGATTTTTCTAGATATACTTGGATAAATTTCATTAAGGAGAAATCAGACACTTTTGAAAAATTCAAGGATCTTTGCTTACAACTTCAGAGAGAAAAGGATTGTGGAATTGTTAGAATCAGAAGTGACCATGGGAAGGAGTTTGAGAATGGTAAGTTCTCTGATTTCTGTATTTCTGAAGGAATATTTCATGAGTTCTCTGCACCCATTACTCCTCAACAAAATGGGATAGTTGAGAGAAAGAACAGGACTTTGCAAGAATCTGCTAGGGTTATGCTACATGCAAAGAAGCTGCCATTTTTCTTTTGGGCTGAAGCCATGAACACAGCCTGCTATATTCATAATAGAGTGACTTTGAGAAAAGGTACATCTACAACTTTGTACGAGCTATGGAAGGACAGGAAGCCAACAGTGAAGCATTTTCATGTGTTTGGTAGTAAGTGTTATATTCTAGCTGACAGGGAACCAAGAAGAAAGATGGATGCTAAAAGTGAAGAGGGAATCTTTCTAGGCTATTCTACAAACAGCAGAGCCTATAGAGTATACAACTCCAGAACCAAGACAGTGATGGAATCCATAAATGTTGTTGTAGATGATGAAGGAAATAATGCGATGCCAGATGATGCTACATTTGACGCAGCATCTGACCTACAGGAAGCGAAGAAAGTAGATGAAGCAAGTGATAAGCAAGATTCTGAAGTAACTGGCCCAGAGAAGACAGCTCCCAACAAAGGACCATCTATCAGAATTCAGAAAAATCATCCCATAGATCAAGTCATTGGCGATCCTAACCAAGGGATCACAACTAGAAGGAACTATGATGAGGTATCAAATTCTTGCTTTATATCTAAACTTGAACCAAAGAATGTTAAGGAAACTCTAACTGATGAGTTCTGGATAAATGCTATGCAAGAAGAATTAACTCAGTTCAAGAGAAGTAATGTGTGGGACCTAGTTCCTAGACCAGATAATGTGAATGTCATAGGTACCAAGTGGGTTTATAAAAACAAGTCTGATGAAAATGGTACTATCACTAGAAACAAAGCCAGACTGGTTGCACAAGGATATTCTCAAATTGAAGGTGTAGACTTTGATGAGACTTTTGCTCCTGTAGCTAGATTGGAATCTATTAGATTGTTACTTGGGATTGCATGCATACTAAAATTCAAGGTGTATCAGATGGATGTCAAGAGTGCCTTTCTCAATGGGTACTTAAATGAAGAGGTTTATGTGGAACAGCCTAAAGGCTTCATTGATCCTAGTTTTCCAAACCATGTGTACAAATTGAAGAAAGCTCTATATGGCCTGAAGCAAGCTCCTAGAGCTTGGTATGAGAGACTTGCTGAGTTTCTAATCAACCATGGCTATAGGAAGGGAGGAAATGACAAGACTCTGTTTGCGAAAGATGAAAATGGACAGCTGATGATTGCTCAAATATATGTAGATGACATAGTCTTTGGAGGAATGTCTGACCAGATGATAGAGCATTTTGTTCAGCAAATGCAATCTGAATTTGAGATGAGTCTTGTAGGTGAGCTAAAGTTCTTTCTTGGTCTTCAAGTGAAACAAATGGAAGATACTATATTTATCTCTCAAAGTAAGTATGCTAAAAATATAGTCAAGAAATTTGGGATGGAAAATGCTGCTCATAAAAGAACTCCTGCTCCCACACATGTAAAATTATCAAAGGATGAGAAAGGTGTGGATGTTGACCAAAGCATGTATAGGAGTATGATAGGAAGTCTTCTATATCTTACAGCAAGTAGGCCAGATATCACATTTGCAGTTGGAGTGTGTGCCAGATACCAAGCTGAACCAAAAATAAGTCATCTGACTCAGGTAAAGAGAATTCTGAAGTATGTGAATGGTACTAGTGATTATGGTATGTTATATTCTCATGGGGAAAGCACTGTGTTGTTTGGATATTGTGATGCTGACTGGGCTGGAAGTGCAGATGATAGAAAAAGTACCTCTGGTGGATGTTTCTTTCTAGGCAACAACCTTATATCCTGGTTCAGTAAGAAGCAAAATTGCATTTCTTTGTCTACAGCTGAAGCTGAGTACATAGCAGCTGGTAGTAGTTGTTCTCAATTGTTGTGGATGAGACAGATGCTGAGTGAATACAATGTCAAGACAGATGCTATGACATTATATTGTGACAATCTGAGTGCAATTAATATCTCCAAGAATCCTATTCAACATAGCAGGACCAAACACATTGACATTAGACATCATTTTATAAGGGATCTTGTTGAAGACAAAATTGTTACACTCGAACATGTTTCAACTGAAGAGCAATTAGCAGATATTTTTACCAAAGCCCTTGATGCTAATCAATTTGAAAAATTAAGACGGAAGTTGGGGATATGCTTAGTTGAAGAATTGTAGCAATTAATGTGCAAGGGGCGTGCAGCTATTATTTTTTCCCTCGTCAACCGCTTATTGCACGTCACTCAAGGAGGTTATTGCACACTTGCCTTTTTCAAAACTCTTGCACGTTATCGTCATTATCTTTGTCTTAACTTCTCTCAACCTCTCATTGCCTCTCTTACCGCTCACATCTTCATTCAAAAATCGTCCACTTCTCATACCTTCACATTCAAAATCATCACCATGGCTGATTCGTCTTCTCATCCAAATACACAAGATCAAGCTGCTGAAGCCGTCATCACTGATGCGCAACCCCTCACCACTATCCCTAGCGCTCCTACAAAGAAGCGTCGAACTAGGGCATCTGCACCACGAAGGAAGACACCTGCCAAATCTAGCAAAGCTGCCTCCTCCACCGCTGTGAACACCAGATCAAAATCAAAAGGTAAATCTTCTACCACTCCTGCTGCTCCAAGAGTAGGACTTAGTATGGATGATCTGTACCTTAAGGACAACCCTTTTGTATCGACTGTTGTTGAACCACATGCTGAACCTTCTGTCACTGAATCTGAAAATGTCGCTGTTGAGAGTACTGTAGCCATGCCCGAAACCCTAGGTTCTGATAATCCTAAGGTAGATGAAAAATTAGTTGGTGATTCTTCGAATTCTCCTATCGAGAAAGATGTTACTACTGATTCTGGTGCAAAGAATGATGTTGATACGGCCGTGTCTGAGACACCTGCTGATTCCCCTGCCACAACAAAGAATGCTGTGACAGATGCTCCCGCATCTTTGTCACAAGCTCGAGAGGAGCCTGATGTGGTAGTTCCTAATATTTCTGGTTCTGTGAGTGTCCCTGAGAGTGAGTCCTCAGAGTCTGAAGATGAAGGGACTGAGACTCAAGATGTTGTAGATGATACTGAGACTGCTATTTTAGACTGTGCTGACACTATTGTTGTTGAGGAAGCTGTGCCTGAAGAAAGACCTCAGGAAGAAACTGGTACTATTGGTGTTGCTCGCAGGACAAGGAGCAAAGCTGACAAAACTGCTGCAGTTGTCAGTGAAGGAGAAAAGGATAGGAAGAAGAAAACTGTAAAGGCTGGGAAGAGGCCTGTGTATGGTCCCCCCAAGGCTGGAAGCAAGAAGGTGGCTCAAAGTGGTCACAAGAAGAAGAGCTTAAAAAGAAAAGACCCTCCCTCTAGTGACTCTGAGTTTGAGGTTGCTGAGCCTGAAGCTGCCACATCTGGTGGGGCTTCCAGAAAAACAATGAAGGGTATGAAGATACCTCTAACTATTCCTCCTGCCCCTCTTGATAATGTTTCCTTTCATTTGGAAAATGGTTCCTCTAGGTGGAAGTTCATATACCACAGAAGACTGGGTCTTGAAAGAAATCTTAAAGAAGATGTTTTCAAGTGTCAAAAGCTGGTTGATTTGTTGGAGTTTGCTGGTCTGATGAAGACTGTGAGAAATTTGGGTCCTTGTTATGATAAGCTGGTCAGGGAGTTTTTGGTGAATGTTTCTGATGAGTGTGATGACACAAGAAACCCTGAGTATAGGAAAGTTTTTGTTCGTGGTAAGTGTGTGAATTTTTCTCCTATGGTGGTCAATGCATACCTTGAGAGGTCTACTGAGGAGACCCCTGAGCTTGAGGTTACTGAGGACACCATCTGCAAGGCAATCACTGATAACAAGATTAGACATTGGCCAAAGCATTTGTCTTCTGCTCAACTGTCTCCTATGTATGCTGTTTTGAATAGGATCTGTGCTCAAAATTGGACTCCAACCACTCACTCCAATTCTGTTGCATCTGGGTTGGCCAAGTTTATCTATGCTGTAGGGACCAAGTCTCCCTTTGATTATGGAGCCTACATCTATTATCAAGTTTTGGAACATGCCAAGTCTTTTGCTATTAAGTTTCCAATTGCTTTTCCTACCCTCCTGTGTGGGATTATTCTTCAGCAACACCCTGATATTTTGATCAGTAGTGATGAGCCCTGCAAGAGGCCTGGTCCTATGGCTTTGGACTGCAGTCTGCTGTCTGAGACACATGATGCTGATGTTGCTGGTACTTCTGTCCGGACATCTGGTGTGCTCTCCAGAAAGCAAATGATTGTTGATCTTACTGAGACAAGTGTGGCTCTTGGAGCTAGAAAAATGAAGATTGACAGGATCATTGCAGCTTTGAAAGCTGAAGCAGATGCTGAGGGTGAGCAGGAAGAGGAAGAAGGAGGAGATAAGGCTGTTACTTCTGCTGGTGACTCTGAAGATGCCTCTGATGATTCTGAGGATTTCTGATTTTCTTGTTTTAGTTCTGACCCCTTTTGATGTATTTTTTTTGGTGACTGGGCTATGTCCTGAATTCTTATGCACCTTGTGTGCCTCTGGTCTGTAATATGCACTCTATGTGGTTTCTATGCACTCTTTATGGTTCTATGCACTGTCTATGAGTATGCTCTATCTGTTGGTTGTCAGAATTTTTGGCTAAAAAGGGGGAGTAGAATTGATTTATGTCATTGATTTATGTCCTATCTGATTTGAAGCTTATATTATGTATGGTTACATGTGTTGAGGGGGAGTGTAGTATATGTTGAGGGGGAGTACTGGTACATGCATGTTTTGAGGGGGAGCTATCTTAAGTTTTTATTCTTGGTGTGTGGAAATTTATTTTTTCCCTTATCTATGTGATTCCACTATATGAGAGTTTATTTCTCTCGGGTTGTTCCTATGAGGCTAGTTGTTTGTGTTATCTGGTGCATGCCTCTGATTCTACTTGCAAGCCATCTTTGTCTATTTCTCGCGTGGAAGTAATCTTATTATATGCTACGATATTTTCTTTCCTTGTTGTGTGCTTATGTTGACGTGAAGGAATCTTATCTGTGTATCTCCCATAGAACTGGCTCTAGAGTGTTTTAGCCAAAATTGTGCCAACGGGGGAGATTGTTGGGTTTTTGTAGATTGGCTACATTTTGCAAAAACATCTACTAGCCAGATGCTGGGACAGATGTGGTAGCATATGGAACAGCATTACGTGAGTTGTGTTTTCGCGCAAGCTAGCGCTTTATATTTGTGTACGCAATCTTCCAAAGATTTGCTAGAAGATTTATTTTCCTCTAGCTTGCTGATCAAGGCGCGTGTATCTGATTGAAGATTTGCTTGAAGTTTTATTTGCCTTGCCATTTGTTCCTCAAGATATTGTTCTATATTTGGAAGCTTTTTATTATTTCTAGAAGATTGTTTTCAGCTGGACCGGACAATGTCCATGCTCTATTTTGAAGCCCAGACCCGTGCTATCTCAGTACTATATATTGGTGAAGGAAAACCCTAGTAGGGTAACTAAAAACCGTGTGTGTTAGCAAAGCGTGTGTTTTAAGGTTTTTAGGGTTTTGTTTGTTAATTGTGAGCCTTGCTTGTATCACCCTGATTCAAGCTAAGGACTGAGTTTGTTATGAGTTGTAATTTGTAAGCTACTCCTAAGCTTTTAAGTACGGAGTGAGTATGTGTTATTAGCGTGTGTTTCTCTTGGTTGTGTTTTATGTTTTGTGTGTTTGATAACAATACTGTGTGTGTTGTTCGTAGGAATTGAGACGGGGTCTCATATCTAGGAGTTCCTAGATAGAGTTGCCACTGGTAGGGTCTAGGTGCAAAGTCAAGTAGTGTGTCTGCGTTGGTCTTTTCACTAGAACTATAATAGTGGAATCATTCCTGGATGGTATCCCCCAGAGTAGGAGAGTTGCTCCGAACTGGGTTAACAAACTCACTGTGTACTTTATATTTCCGCTGTGTTCCTTTTAATTTGTGCTTTGTTACGTTGCGTTTTTTTTTTAATTGTTGTTCTGAGTAGACACGCGCTCGGACAGTTGTGCCATCATTGTGCACAGCATATTTCAGTCAGGTTGCCAGGAATTTCACTTTCAACATGACCATACTATATTTATATGATGACAATAAGAAAATAATAACAACATAGCATAATACCAATGGCCTCTTCACTAAACTTCTTCACTTTTCTCATCTTGTTCTTCCATTTTCAACATTCATCATCATTCTCCCTATCAGTGGAAAAATCCGAACAAGACATTATAATGTCACCCAAAGGCACATTCACCGCAGGCTTTTATCCTGTAGGTGAAAATGCTTATTCCTTCGCTATATGGTTCACCCAAAAACATAAAAGTCTCAACAACGCCACCGTTGTTTGGATGGCAAATCGTGACCAACCAGTTAACGGAAAATGCTCAACACTTTCCCTTCTTAAAACCGGCAACCTTGTATTAACCGATGCAGGACATTCCAATGTCTGGTCCACGAATACTAACTCATCAAAACCACTTGAGTTGTTTTTGTACGACACGGGGAATCTCGTTCTCAGAGAGTGCAACACAAATGGTTTCATTTTGTGGCAAAGCTTTTATTTCCCAACAGATACCCTTCTTCCTGATCAAAGTTTCACAAGGTACATGAATCTTATTTCCTCCAAAAGTGACAACAAATATTCATCTGGCTTTTACAAGCTATTTTTCGACAACGACAATCTTCTCCGTCTTCTCTACGATGGCCCTCAAGTTTCAAGTATATATTGGCCAGATCCTTGGCTCCTTAGTTGGGAAGCTAGTAGATCATCGTACAACAATAGTAGGGTTGCAAAACTAGATGTTTTGGGGAACTTTAGTTCTTCCGATGATTTTACTTTAAAGACAAGTGATTATGGGACATCGCTCCAACGACGATTGACCCTTGATTTTGATGGTAACGTTCGTTCTTATAGTCGAAAACATGGACAAGAGAAGTGGTTGATTTCAGGGCAATTCCTCCAACAACCTTTCAAAATACATGGAATTTGTGGACCTAATAGCATTTGCATTAACAATCCAAAAACTGGTAGAAAGTGTTTGTGTGTTCCTGGTTATAGCAGGATCGATAGTCAAAATTGGTCTCAAGGGTGCAAACCAAACTTCCAACTTTCATGCAATAACAAAACAAAGTTAGAGACTTACTTCCAACGCTTACCCCATGTTGAGTTTTATGGATATGATTATCACTACAAAGCAAATTACACTTATAAACAATGTAAGCATTTCTGCTTGCGAATGTGCCAATGTGTAGCCTTCCAGTATCGCTTGGTGAGGGATCAGGGTATATCTTATTGCTATCCAAAGACACAATTACAAAACGGGTATAGTTCTCCAGAATTCCGAGGATCAATCTTTTTGCGATTGCCAAAAAGAAAACATGCCTTTTACAATGAAAATGTTATAAAAAATGGAAGCTTGGTTTGTTCGAGAAATACTGGAGTACAACAACTAAAAAGATCATACGTCAAAGGCAAAAAAAATGGATCACTTAATTTCCTGCTTCGGTTTGCGATTTGCTTGGGAGTAATTGAGGTATTGTGCTTCTTTATTGCGGGATGCTTCTTATTTAAGAATAGAAAGCACTCCGCTACAAAGAAACAAGGCTACATTCTTGCAGTAGCCCCAGGATTTCGGGAATTCAGTTACTCAGAATTGAAACAAGCAACAAAAGGTTTCAGTCAAGAGATTGGAAAGGGTGCTGGAGGAACTGTATATAAAGGTTTATTATCTAATAATAGGGTTGTGGCTATAAAACGACTGCACGAAGAAAACCAAGGTGAAAGAGAATTCCTTGCGGAAGTAAACATAATTGGAAGGCTCAACCATATGAACTTAATTGGCATGTTGGGGTATTGTTTAGCCGGAAAACACAGATTGTTGGTTTTAGAGTTCGTAGAAAGGGGTTCTTTAGCTGAAAATCTCTCATCAAATGCACTTGATTGGAGTAAGAGGTATAACATTGCTCTAGGAACCGCAAAGGCTCTTGCCTATTTACATGAAGAATGTTTGGAGTGGATTTTGCATTGTGACATAAAGCCTCAAAATATACTTATTGACTATGATTACCGACCCAAAATAGTAGATTTTGGGTTGTCTAAGCTATTACAAAGGAACAATCTTAATAATTCAAGTTTCTCATGGATGAGAGGAACAAGAGGTTACATGGCACCTGAATGGATTTTCAACTTGCCAATCACTTCCAAGGTCGATGTTTATAGCTATGGAATTGTAGTGTTGGAGATGATTACCGGAAAGAGTCCAACAGCATGTATCCAAATCACAGATAATGGAATAGTGTCACATAACGAGAGGTTAGTAACATGGGTTAAAGAGAAAAGAAGGAAAGAATCAGAAGTTGGATGTTGGATTGAACAAATAGTTGACCCTGCATTGGGATTAAATTATGACATTGCTCAATTGAAGACCTTGGCAGGGGTTGCTTTGGATTGTGTAGAGAAAGAGAAAGATGTGAGACCAACCATGAGTCAAGTTTTTGAGAGGCTCCAAAGTCATGAACATGATTCTTGATTGTTTGCACAAAGAAGAGTCATCCATCATGGCTGTTAGTTCTCCTATATATCTTTGTTTACCAATTCTTCCTTAATCACAATCACAAATAAAAATATTTGGGTGCACAAACACAAATATAAAAAGTTAAAAGAGAAATAAATTAGTCACATCATATTTTACTTTTATCTTTAAATTTTTCTTATCTATGTGTATGTGCCTAAGTTTTTTTATTTATGTTTGTGATCAACTAAGACTTACTCAATATTGATATTAATAAAATTTTCGATCAACATTCAGAAAGTGAAACTAGTTGAAATGTTTGTTTTCTCATAAAATGAAATAAGTATAAGGTGCAAGACTGTTAAGTAGCAATGTTGTCTCTAAATTAAATCTCAAGTGTTAATGTTGTTTTGTTTTCTCAAAATGTTATGCCACCCTGCTTAACATTTTAGTTAGCCATGATCTATCCGAGTGTGTTTGCTCGGTAAGTAAAAATGAGGTTGTGTGTAGATATAGACATGGGTGCTAAGATATTAATCGAGAAAGTAAAAATTGAGGTTGCGTGTAGATATCGATGTGAGTGCTTTGATATTAATCGAGAAAATTGTTCTTCTCACCATCAGTTTTGCTCCAAAACACCAAAAAATTATGAAAATACTCTCAGCGGCAGTTAACTGTTGTCGGGGATCAACAACAACAACATTAGTCAGCACTCTACGGCAGTTAACTGATGTAGGGGGTATTTTTGTATTTTCTGGTGTTTTGGAGCAACAATAATGGTGAGAAGAGCATTTTTCATTAATTGATTGAGATATTTTTTTTTTTGGATCGTAATATTGGCCTACTTTTGCCCAATGCGTTTTAAGTTGGATAGGGCCACAAAATACATGTCCTAATAGAAAAGGAAAATTGCGCTTCCCCCAAACAACATTGCTCCCTCCCAAAGAAAATTATGAAAATACCCCTGCGTGATTTAGTCACGATGTGTGCTTTTATAGGAACAGAACGACCAGAACACAGAACCACTGTGTTCTTGTTTTCAAAATCGATTTTTCTCCCTCTTTTTGCGATTTTCATCAATCTTGAACAAATCAACGTCAACTTCTACCCCAAAATCAAGTAAGTGTTTATTATCCTATTGTATTGGCTTTTTATGATTTAAATTTTGGTTTTTTTGGAGAAATTTAACATATTTAGGTTTTTAGAAATTTGGTTTGCATGTTAGTTTTTAGGATTGTTAATGATGAATTAAGTTAGGAATTGTAGTTTGGATGTTGTTTAGAATAAATTTGACTCCAATGTGGTAGTTTAGGGATTAGAAATTGTTAGATTTTATGTTGATTGAATGTTGCACTCTAGGTGTTTGATAAAATATCTCAGTGAAAATTTGTTTGATTTTTGCATTGTTAATGATGAAATTAGTTAGAAATTGGATTGTTAATGTTGATTATATTGAGTTTGAGTGCAATGTGGTAGTTTAGGGTTTAGTTAGAAATTGGATTGTTAATGTTGATTATAGTGAGATTGGATTGTTATTTTTGCATTGATTTTTGCTTTTAAAAATGTTGTGTAGATATGTGTCAGAGACCAGATAGGCTTAGAGGTGATAGAGAGAGAATGACCAGTAGTGCACGGGCCGAAAAGGTGGCTGCGTGCCCTACTACTATACTCGACGGAGACAGGGCGTTAGGATACAACAGGGGGTAGGATCGTCGTCCCAGACGGGTGCATCCCAGATATTGGACCCCATTCAGTATCAGCAGCAGCTTCAGTACGAGCAGGCGGCTCACCAGCAGGAGGGTGAGGCCCATCATCATGCTGAGGAGGAGGAGGAGGCGCCTCCGACTTTTTCTGGGGGCCCACATGACTTGTCGCTCCTACCGAATTTCGGTAGACACGTGGCATGTCAGCTTTGGAGTAACACCGAAGTAAGTATAATTGTTTAATTTTATTTAATTACGCGTCAATTGATATGTTTATTTTAATTTAATCTTACAATTTAATTTTTTTTGTTAAAATATGTTAATATCGCGCGTAATTAAATTGCGCGTAAAATGTTTAATGATTTGAAATGTTTATATTTTTAACTGTTTGTTGTTTGTTTAATTTTTTTGTATTTTAGTTGCAGATGACGCATAAAGTGACCGTTGTCTCGCACGGGAAGAAAGTTTAGAAGATGACACTCCGGACAAACGATCAAGTCTGGTTTTGGAACCGGGTGAATGCATCCGGTCTTTTCCCCCTCCTTCTCACTGGGTACGACAGCATCAGCCATACCCTCATCACCGCCTTCGCAGAGAGATGGCATGAGAAGACCAGCAACTTCCATCTGCCCGTTAGGGAGATAACCGTCACACTCAATGATGTGACATGTCTTCTACACATCCCCATCCATGGAGTGTTGATGAAGTGGGATACGAAAGAGGTATTGTGCCGCTGCAGGAGGGTCTGGGTTTGACGGCGGATGAGGCTGATGAAGAGACAAAGGCGCAGTGGGGTGGCTATATCAGCATAGGTGTAATCAGTTGGAGCATCCTCCTGCTGATGAGGAGGAGGCTGAGGAGCAGACGACGGTTAGGGCGCAATGCACTAGGGTGTTTTTGTTGTACTTGGTTGGCATCACCATTTTCGCCAACAGGAACGGCAAAAGCGTTCAGCTGTTGTGGATGGAGCTATTTATTGATTTGGACACATTGGGCGAGTGGTCGTGGGACAGGAGGACACTTGCTTGGCTCTATCACGAGCTTTCTCATGTTACAGACCCGACCATGACCGACATTGGTGGTTACATGACTCTATTCGAGGTAGTATTTTTTTTTCTTTTTTTCTATAACATATTATAAATGAGTTATGATATTATTGTGTATGTTTATGGGTTAGTGATGCTAAAATATTTGTTTGTAGGCATGGATATTGGCGCACTTTAGGAATATGTATACGAGGAAGCTGAATACCGACTATCATCTTGTTTCACCGCTTGTAGCTAGATGGAGACCGCCTAGGGGCCATGTTGATGTTGCACACTATCGTGGCTTCATTGATCTAATGGTCAATGATGATGTGACCTGGAGGCCGTACGAGGACCGGTGGCACATCATGCCTTTCCAGGACATTTGCTGATACTCCAGTTCGATCATGGCCGGCAGCCAGACTATGTGTCTTCACTTGCCAGAGCGGGTTCTCAGGCAGTACGGACACGTGCAGACCATCCCCAGATCTCCAACTGATGTTCAGGATCTTCAGGCTGTGACGGTTGTTGTGGCCTTTCAGAACTTTCTGCTCCATGTCCTACCACATGTGCTTCCTAGTCCGCCGACACCAGAGGCTAAACCGTGGAAGTATCAGAAGGGGTACATGATATGGTTCTACAAGGTATCTCATCCCATCATTACCGATCCTGTTGTCGTTGCTGAGGATGCGCCTCCTGTCCCTTCTTATGAGGAGGTTATTGTCGAGCAGCAGTATGTCAGACAGGTTCCCGACCCACTGCAAATCATTGAGAACATCAGACGCAGAGTTGACAATGCCTTCACTTGTCCTGATGTGTTTCAGAATCCAACCGTCTTCGGTATTTTTCAGGGCATCCAGTCATAGAATCATATCTTGCAGGAGCAAGGGGTTCCCTGGATGAGGACTAGGAGTCATATTCTAGTGGAGTAGGGTGTTGTGACTAATGTACTTTTGTATATATTTAGTTTTTTTTGTTATGAGATGGATGTATTATATTTTCACTCGCGTCTTTGCGTATTTTTATGATATTTTAATAGATTTTTGGTTTTATTTTTGTGAATTATAAATTTGATTGAATTTACGTATTTTAAGTTTGAATGAATGAATAATTGAATTATTGTTTGAATGGATGAAAAATGGATGAGTATGGAATAATGAATGCATGAATGAAGGAATGGATGAATGAAAACAGGGAGAATTGGGCATTCTGCCTGTTTTGTTTGCAAACACAAAATAGAGGGTGACTTAAGTCACGCTGGCGTACAACCTGCGTGACTTAAGTCACGCTAGTGTATAATGTAACAGCCCGATTTTTAGGATTTATTTATTTATTTGTTTTTGTGTATTTAATTGTTTAATTCGGTGATTTATTGAATTTTGGGAGTTGAAGGGTATTTTGGTAATTTGAGAGTTAGTGGCATAATTGAAATATGTTAGAAGTTTAGAATTTGAAATAGTAGTGTATAAGAAATAGAGGGGGGTTTAAGTGAAGTAAAAGTGTAGAGAAAATGATTGTGAGTTAGTTATGACTAAGCACATTAGTAGGATAACCCTAGAAACCTATTATAAATACACTAGTTAATGGTGAGTGAATTAGGTCATTCATTATTCACAAAACTTTTGAGAGGCAAGAGAGAGAAAAATAAAGAGAAGAGGCTTAGAGAAGAGGAAAGCTAGGGAATCAAAGGGGAAGGAGAGGATTGCAATAAGAATAGCAAGAATAGCGAGGAAACTAAGGTAAGAGAGGAGATTATGATTAACATATGAGTTTAAGAAACAGTTGGGTGATTGGGAGCTTTTAGATTATAGCTTAATTTTATGAATTATGATTAATTGTATTGATTTTCGTGCACTTGTTGATGACTGAATTGAATATGTGTTAAGTTGTTGATTTCATGCTTTTACTTCATGATAATTGGTGATGTTTGTGTTTAATTGAATTAATTATGAGTATGATTATGTGTTCGGGTTACGAAATCATGAAATTAGGTCGTTTGGATTTAGTTGGGATTGTAGTGGTTGTTGTTTATGTGAAAATTGCATAATTTGATGAATTTGAGTGAATTGTTGATATAATTGATTTTAAGTTGATTCATGTTGTTAATTAAGTGCTTATGAACATGTTGATATAATTAGGAAGTTGAAATTGTTGCTGTAAAAATCTGTTTGGGGTTTTAAGTCGTTTTGGGAGAAAACGGGTTTTTGAGACGAACTTTGATTTAATCCGATTTAGTGGAGTTTAAGTGATTAAGATTAAGTTGTTTTAAGCCATAATAAGTGGTAGGTGATAGGGTGTGTCTTGTTTAAAGTGTTGGGACAAATTCGGTGCGAATTGGATCGAAAACGATTTTGAAAAACAGTATTTTTGCAAAAACGGAACGAAAAAATTGTCACTCTTGACCTGCATGAGGAGCACGACCGTGCGCATATATGGCACAGCCGTGTGTGTCCTTGCTTCCTGGGAGGGCACGACCATGCAATCCTGTCTGAGTTCCGAAACCCTAATTTTATGACTTTTTGAGATATCCAATGACCCTAAATGGTTCCCAAACATTTAAACTTGATTAGTAAGAGTGTAATTAAGATGTTTATGATTGATTAACTTGGATGTAAGTATAAGAAGACTTAGAGGTTAATTGATTACAATTGGACTTGAGAATTCTCTTGAAATTGAATTATGATGAAACCATTAACTTAGTAAACGAGTAATGAGTTAGGGTTGATGAGAATGAAGATGAATCAACATGTGAATGATGATATTGATGATGCTATTGATGATGATATTTATGATGATATTGATGATTCTATTGATGCTGATATTTATGATGATATTGATGATGTTATTGATGATGCTAGTGATGATATTGAATGATGTGTGATGATAATACATGCTATGTATTAAGTGACGATGTTTGATTAAATGATGATGATATATGTTATGTATTAAGTGACGATGTTTGAATACTTGACTTGATGTGTGGCCTTAGTGATTTGATAATGTGTTAGGTGATGATTTGGTGATGATACCTTATATGACGGTGTGAATCGTATAACAAATGATGAGTATATTTGGTGAGCATTGTCGAGTCTTTATGTGGATCCATGCATTCATAAGTCAGTCCGGAGATGGTATGGTGATTTCATGGCGGGATTTAAGCCTTGGGAATTTCATCGGTGATTGTATGGTGAATTCATTGCGAGGTTTAGATCTCGAGGAGTTCATCAGTGGCGGTACCGTAAAACATATAGAGTCGTGTTAAGTCCATTGCATTCACATGAGTCGTGTTTGGTAATTTTTTGGCGTGAACTTGTGCATTAAGGTGTAAATTCTTAATTGGTGATTGTGTAAGATTGTGATTGAATTGTAAATGATTTGATGATA
This sequence comes from Medicago ruthenica, assembly GCA_018208015.1. Taxonomy (NCBI): domain Eukaryota; kingdom Viridiplantae; phylum Streptophyta; class Magnoliopsida; order Fabales; family Fabaceae; genus Medicago; species Medicago ruthenica. The sequence continues at coordinate 56,409,953 of CM031373.1, forward strand.
CTTGATTAATCTTGAGTGTTTGATATATGATTGAAGATTGCGATTGAGATTATAATTGAATATGAATGTGATATGTATGTTCAGTTATGTAACCAGGCTTGTTTATTTAAATGAATATTTGATGATTGTTGATGTTGCTTGCCTGACATACATGCATTTATTATTCCCTTATGTTGAGCATATATCTTACCCTCTAGTGGCTTTATTGTCGCCTCATCCTTGGGTTAATCCCTCATGGATGTAGACTTGCAGGTTGAGGAATAGCTTACTCGTGAGTATGTCGAGGATGGAGTTTTCCTACTCGAGTTTATCCGCTTGGGAGTCTAGCTTAGGAGCTCTGATTAGGACTTGGGGTTTTATTTATGTTATGCCATGTGATCTTAGGATCAAACCTTGTTGAGATGTTATATTAATTTATATGTTATGACCGAGACATGACATTTATTTTGATGTTGATTATGTTTTACTCCGCTGCGATATGATTTAAGTTGATGAAATTTTATAATGAATACTTGATATGAGGCGTATGTTGAAATAGTAAAGTTTCAATGTGGGATAAATGCGTAATTTATCTTTATATTTATATTCTCGGGGATTGGGGCTTTACAATTTGGTATCAGAGCATGTCGGTCTAGTCCGGGCCAACACTTGGTGATTATCTTGTTATATGCGACATGTATGTGGAATAGGTGGTTCTACCGTGTTAAGTCTGAGAGTGCTCTTATCCTGTGAATTTGCCTTTGGAACATATGGATGTGATTTTTGGAATGGATTGGTTGCTAACTTTTGGTGTTAACATTAACTGTTTAACCAAGTGTGTGACTTTTCCTAAGCCGAAGGAGCGTGATGTAGGGAAGTTTTTGTCTGCAAGGCAAGTAGGAGCATCGTTGGATGGAGCGGCTCAAGTGTTTGTTATGTTTGCTTCGTTCAAGGTTGGAAGTGAAGTTCAAGTTGGTGATTTGCTGGTAGTGAATGAGTTTGCGGATGTTTTTCCAGATGACATTACCGACTTACCGCCGGAGAGAGAAGTAGAGTTTGTGATTGATGTTGTATCTGGAACTAGTCCTATACCGGCGCCACCGTATCGAATGTCTGCTTCTGAGTGGGTGAGCTGAAGTAACAGTTGGAGGAGTTGTTAGAGAAGAAGTTCATCAGGCCGAGTGTTTCGCCGTGGGGAGCGCTAGTGTTGTTGGTCAAGAAGAAGGATGGTAGCATGAGCTTGTGTGTGGATTATCGGAAGCTGAACAAGGTGACCATTAAGAACAAATATCCTCTTCTAAGGAAAGATGATCTGATGGATCAGTTGGTTGGTGCTCAGGTGTTTAGTAAGATTGATTTGAGATCCGGATATCACCAGATACAAGTGAAGTCGGAGGATGTGCCTAAGACTGCATTTCGAACGAGGTATAGGACACTATGAGTATTCTGTGATACCCTTTGGTGTGACTAATGCACCCGATGTATTCATGAAATACATGAATAGAATTTTCCATCCTTATTTGGATCAGTTTGTGGTGGTGTTTATAGACGATATCTTGGTATATTCAAAGTCTGAAAAGGAGTATGCGGAGCATTTGGGGATCATGTTGCATACTTTGAGAGAGAAGAAGTTGTATGCCAAGTTGTCGAAGTGTGAGTTATGGCTGCGAGAAGTGAGTTTTCTTGCTCATGTTATTTCTAGAAGTGGAATAGTAGTTGATCCGTTGAAGGTTGATGCGGTGTTGTAGTGGGAGACTCTAAAGTCAGTTTTTGATATTAGAAGCTTTTTTGATTTGGCCAGTTATTATCGGAGGTTTATTGAAGGTTTCTCTAAGTTGGCTTTGCCGTTGACACAGTTGACTCGTAAGGGACAAGCTTTTGTGTGGGAATCGAAGTGTGAAGAGAGATTCCAATAGTTGAATAAGAAGTTGACGACTGCACCTGTTTTGGTTTTGCAAAACGCGAAGGATTCTTTTGTGGTGTATTCTGACGCATCGAAGATGGGTTTAGGCGGTGTGCTTATGCAGAGTGGTCAAGTGGTGGCGTATGCATCGAGGCAGTTGAAAGTTCATGAGAGGAATTATCCGAACCATGATTTGGAATTGGCAACAGTGGTGTTGCGCTTAAGATTTGGAGGCATTATCTCTTTGGTTTGAAGTTTGAGGTGTTCAGTGATCATAAGAGTTTGAAGTACCTGTTTGATCAAAAGGAGTTGAATATGAGGCAGAGGCGTTGGATGGAATTCTTGAAAGATTATGATTTTAATTTGAGTTATCATCCCGGTAAGGCGAATGTGGTAGCGGACTCTTTGAGTAGGAAGTCGTTGCACATGTCGGCGCTTATGGTGAAAGAGTTGGAGTTGATCGAGCAGTTCCGAGATCTGAGTTTGGTGAGTGAGTTAACTCCATATGGTGTGAAGTTGGGGATGTTGAAACTGACGAGTAACATTCTTGAAGAGATCAAAGAGGGTTAGAAGGTGGATTTGCAGACTATGGGTCGGTTGGTGTTGGTTAACCAAGGCAAGGAGGTAGACTTTGGATTGGATGAGAGTGGAGTTTTGAGATTTCGTGGTAGAGTTTGTGTGCCGAATGTACCCGAGCTGAAGAGAAAAATTTTGGAAGAAGGTAATCGTAGTAGTTTTAGTATTCATCTTGGAGCAACAAAGATGTATCAAGATCTGAAGAAGTTGTTTTGGTGGCCAGGAATGAAGAAGGATATCGCTGAGTTTGTTTATGCTTGTTTGGTTTCTCAAAAGTCCAAGATCGAGCATCAGAAGCCGTCTGGAGTGATGCAGCCGTTGTTTGTGCCGGAGTGGAAGTGGGATAGCATTTCTATGGATTTTGTGAGTGGTTTGCCGAAGACTACGAAGGGTTGCGATTCGATTAAGGTGATCATTGATCAGTTGACGAAATCAGTGCATTTTATTCCTATCAAGATTAGTATGTCCTTGGAGAAGTTGGCCGAGATCTACATTGAGCAGATTGTGAAGTTGCATGGTATTCCGTCTAGCATTGTGTCAGATAGAGATGTAAGGTTCACATCGAAGTTTTGAGGGAGTTTGCAAGAAGCTTTGGGGATTAAGTTGAGATTGAGTTTTGCTTATCATCCCCAAACTGATGGTCAGTCGGAGAGGACTATTCAGTCTTTGAAAGATTTGTTGAGGGCTGGCGTTTTAGAGCAAGGTGTAAGTTGGAGTGAGTGTTTACCGTTGATTGAGTTTACCTACAACAACAGTTTTCATTTGAGTATTGGTAATGGCACCTTTTGAAGCGTTGTATGGTAGGAGATGTAGAACGTCGTTGTGTTGGTTTGAGTCAGGTGAGAGTGCTTTGATTGGACCGAAAGTAGTTCAGCAGACTACGGAGAAAGTTAAGATGATTCAGGAGAAGATGAAGGCATCTCAGAGTAGGCAGAAGAGTCATCATAATAAGAGGAGAAAGGATATTGAGTTTCAAGCCGGAGATCATGTGTTTTTTAGAGTGAATCTAGTTACGGGTGTTGGGAGAGCTTTGAAGTCGAAGAAGTTGACGCCGCGTTTCGTTGGACCTTACCAGATTGTGGAGGGTTGGAGTTGTAGCGTATCGGATTGCGTTACTGTCATCGTTGTCGAATCTCCATGATGTGTTTCATGTGTCTCAGTTGTGGAAGTATGTGTATGATCTGTCGCATGTGATCCAAATGGATGATTTGGAAGTAAGAGAGAATTTGACCGTTGAGACTATGCCGTTGAATTTTGAAGGACGAGAGGTTAAGCAGTTGTGTGGGAAGGAGATAGTTTTGGTGAAGGTGATTTGGGGAGGTCCTACGGAAGAGAGCATAACTTGGGAGTTGGAGAGTAAGATGAAGGAATCGTATCCGGAGTTGTTTCCTTCAGGTAAATTTTCGAGGGAGAAAATTCTTTAAGGGGGGTAGAGTTGTAACAGCCCGATTTTTAGGATCTATTTATTTAATTGTTTTTGTGTATTTAATTGTTTAATTTGGTGATTTATTGAATTTTGGGAGTTGAAGGGTATTTTGGTAATTTGAGAGTTAGTGGTATAATTGAAATATGTTAGAAGTTTAGAATTTGAAATAGTGGTGTATAAGTAATAAAGGGGGTTTAAGTGAAGTAAAAGTGTAGAGAAAATAATTGTGAGTTAGTTATGACTAAGCACATTAGTAGGATAACCCTAGAAACCTATTATAAATACACTAGTTTGTGGTGAGTGAATTAGGTCATTCATTATTCATAAAACTTTTGAGAGGCAAGAGAAAGAAATAGAGAGAAGAGGCTTGGAGAAGAGGAAAGCTAGGGAATCAAAGGGGAAGGAGAGGATTGCACTAAGAATAGCAAGAATAGCGAGGAAACTAAGGTAAGAGGGGAGATTATGATTAACATATGGGTTTAAGAAACAACTGGGTGTTTGGGAGCTTTTAGATTATACCTTAATTTTATGAATTATGATTAATTGTATTGATTTTCGTGCTCTTGTTGATGACTGAATTGAATATGTGTTAAGTTGTTAATTTCATGCTTATACTTCATCAAAATTCATGTTTGATTTTGTTATTTGTGAACTTTGTGAAATTTGGTGACTTTGATGAATTTTTATGAGAAACATGATAATTGGTGATATGTGTTTAATTGAATTAATTATGAGTATAATTATGTGTTCGATTTACGAAATCATAAAATTAGGTCGTTTTGGTTAAGTTGGGATTGTAGTGGTTGTTGTTTATGTGAAAATTGCTTAATTTGATGAATTTGAGTGAATTGTTGATATAATTGATTTTAAGTTGATTCATGTTGTTAATTAAGTGCTTATGAACATGTTGATATGATTAGGAAGTTGGAATTGTTCCTGTAAAAATCTGTTTGGGGTTTTAAGTCGTTTTGGGAGAAAACGGGTTTTTGAGACGAACTTTGATTTAATCCGATTTAGTGGAGTTTAAGTGATTAAGATTAAGTTGTTTTAAGCCATAATAAGTGGTAGGTGATAGGGTGTGTCTTGTTTAAGGTGTTGGGACAAATTTGGTGCGAATTGAATCGAAAACGATTTTGAAAAACGGTATTTTCGCAAAAACGGAACGAAAAAATTGTCACTCCTGACCTGCATGAGGAGCACGACCGTGTGCCTATATGGCACAGCCGTGTGTGTCCTTGCTGCTTAGGAGGGCACGACCGTGCTATTTTTTGCACGACCGTGCAATCCTGTCTGAGTTCCGAAACCCTAATTTTATGACTTTTTGAGATATCCAATGACCCTAAATGGTTCCTAAACCTTTAAACTTGATTTGTAAGAGTGTAATGAAGATGTTTATGATTGATTTACTTGGATGTAAGTATAAGAAGACTTAGAGGTTAATTGATTATAATTGGACTTGTGAATTGTCTTGAAATTGAGTTATGATGAAACCATTGACTTAGTAAACGAGTAATGAGTTAGGGTTGATGGGAATGAAGATGAATCAACATGTGAATGATGATATTGATGATGCTATTGATGATGATATTTATGATGATATTGATGATGCTATTGATGCTGATATTTATGATGATGTTATTGATGATGCCAGTGATGATATTGAATGATGTGTGATGATGATACATGTTATGTATTAAGTGACGATGTTTGAGTAAATGATGATGATACATGTTATGTATTAAGTGACAATGTTTGAATACTTGACTTGATGTGTGGCCTTAGTGATTTGATAATGCGTTAGGTGATAATTTGGTGATGATACGTTATATAACGGTGTGAATCGTATAACAAATGATGAGTATATTTGATGAGCATTGTTGAGTCTCTATGTGGGTCCATTCATTCATAAGTCAGTCCGGAGATGGTATGGTGATTTCATGGCGGGGTTTAAGCCTCTGGTATTTCATCGGTGATTGTATGGTGAATTGATTGCGGGGTTTTAAATCTCGAGGAGTTCATCGGTGGCGGTACCCTAAAACATATAGAGTCGTATTAGGTGCATTACATTCACATGAGTCGTGTTTGGTAATGTTTTGGTGTGAACTTGTGCATTAAGGTGTTAAATGTTTAATTGGTCATTGTGTAAGATTGTGATTGAATTGTAAATGATTTGATGATACTTGATGAATCTTGAGTGTTTGATATATGATTGAAGATTAGGATTGAGATTGTAATTGAATATGAATGTGATATGTATGTTGAGTTATGTAACCATGCTTGTTTATTTAAATGAATATGTGATGATTGTTGATGTTGCTTGCCTGACATACATGCGTTTATTATTCCCTTATGTTAAGAATATATCTTACCCTCTAGTTGCTATATTGTCGCCTCATCCTTGGGTTAATCCCTCATGGATGTAGACTTGCAGGTTGAGGAATAGTTTACTGAAGGTGAGAAAAACACAAGAAGGGGGGTTGAATTTTGTTGACTTTTTCTTCTTTAAAAATGACTAAGACAAAGATCAGGTTCTTATGGAGTTTAGAATCTGAATCTGAGGTACTAAGTTAAAAACAGAGTTTCAGAGTCTGAACGAAAACTTCAGAGTCTGATGCAGTAGATAAAGGTAAAAGAGATAGAGAAGAGAAAGACACAAGCAATTATCCTGGTTCCTTCCACAATCCGGAAGTAGTCCATTCCCCTTGTCACTTACAAGAGACTTTTCACTATAATCCAATGATTACAAATTGCTCAAGCACAAAGCAAGAGACTTCCTATACTCAAACACAAAGTAAGAGACTTCTCAACAAACAAAAATACAAAGAAGAATGTTTGGTTTGAACACTTGATATACAATCAGTGATGTTCACAAAATACAACACAGATATCAGACTCTAGACTTAAGAATTTCTAAGATATGAAAGTTTGTAAGAAATTCTAAGTGTTTGATGTGTTTTGAATTTGACAGAGCTTTGGAACTTGTAAAAATATTCAGAGTCTTGTATAGTTCTTCAAGTCTTCATTCCTTTATATAGAGGTGAGGAATAGAGACGTTGAAAAATATGCCACCACATCAAATAGAGTCGTTTGAAGAAACTTGATCAAATCCATTGATTTGTTGCTTGATTTGGTTCACGTACTAGGAGGAATAAGATTTGAAACCTTTCATGAATATGGAATGAATCGTTGTTCAGCAGGGGACAAGGTTGCAGAGTACGGGAAGACATGTGCAGGTAGTGGAGAACGTGGTTGTACAATTTGTCATTTCTTGACAATGACATCAGTTGACTCCTTAAAACCTTCAGAACTTCCATCGTATGAATCTTTAAGCAATTCAGAGTGTAGAGTGTTCAGCTGCGCATGCTATACTTCTATTTCTGAATTCCCAGCAAAATGTTCCACTCCTTCAGAGTCTGGACCATCAGCTTCTGATGTCCCTTCAGGATCTGACTTGCAACAAGCTTCTCCATGAATTTCCTCGCTCTCTAATTGTTCTTTCAGGATCCATGTATGATTAAATCATTGTAAATTCTTATCTATGGTCCTGCATACTTGAACAAATATTAGCATATCCAATTGAACTTTTAATACCTTGTTATCATCAAAACTAAAGAGGCATTGTTTAAACCTATTTTGTTCCAACACTTACTCGTGAGTATGTCAAGGATGGCGTTTGCCTACTCGAGTTTATCCGCTTTGGAGTCTAGCTTAGGAGCTCTGATTAGGACTTGGGGTTTTATTTGTTATGTCATGTGATCTTAGGATCAAACCTTGTTGAAATGTTATATTAATTTATATGTTATGACCGAGACATGACATTTGTTTTGATGTTGATTATGTTTTACTCCGCTGCGATATGATTTAAGTTGATGAAATTTTATAATGAATACTTGATATGAGACGTATGTTGAAATAGTAAAGTTCCAATGTAGGATAAATGCGTAATTTATCTTTATATTTATATTCTCGGGGATTTGGGCTTTACATATAACCTGCGTGACTTAAGTCACGCTCGGTAGATGTCTGTGTGACTTAAGTCACGTTGCGGTCTTTCATAACTCATGTGCGAACGTCTAAAAAAGACAGAGCGCATCGAGGTCTCAAAGGGACGCTTGAAGGGACTGTGAAGTCGCCACCAAAGTTTTTGTGTAAAGGGAACGTTGATAAACCCTTAAGTTTTTTGTTTTGAAAGGGAAACGATAATAAAACCCTTTGACGATGAGGAAAAGGATTGGTCATCGCAACCATTGTCTGGTTCGGGAGTCGATTACGCAAGGGGAAGGTATTAGCACCCCTCACGTCTGTTGTACTCAACGGGAACCTTCTATTTGGCTAAAGCTAAAAAATGTTTTGCGCGCATGCTCGTCTATGTCAAAAGAAAATGTACTAAAGGGGGAAAAAGAGATAAAGACAAACGAAAGGAAAAAAAGAAAGTTTTTTATTATTGCGCTTGACAAGATGTCGATCTTGCTCCTACGTATCTCCCGGTAGTCGGAGAATTCAAAGCGTACGTAGTTCTTTGGTAGAAAAACGTACATATGTTGGTTAATTTTAAATGGACGATTTTTTAACCGAATTCTCGCGATTAAACGTAGCTTGTATGCTCGCGGATGGGAGACTTATTAAGCGTATAGCTTGTATGCTCGCGCATGGGAGACTTATTAAGCGTTTGTTTACGAATCGCGCTAGAATGTTAAAAGGCATGTCCGTTGGGTAAAAGGGTTCGACTTGATCGCTATGGGACCAAAAGGGGTGCAATGGACTTGATTAAGTCGAACATTGACCGAAGTGACTCAAACGAGTCGGGGAAAGGTTCGATTGATCCAACGGGATCAAGAACGGGTACAATGGACTCGAACGAGTCGAACATTGACCGAAGTGACTCAAACGAGTCGAGGGATTGAATCTAGTGGCCACGGGGGACCAAAAGGTTCGGATTGACCACAAGGGGCCAAGAATTGTTTGGTATGGTCGGGTACGTTGAAAATGGAATGACGATTGTCCGAACGACGAGAAATACGTCACGCATTCGTACAATCGGGGCAATGGAGAAACATACGTCACACCATCCCTTTTTCATTCAAGTTTTTGGTTGAATCTCTTAGAAATCCCAAAGCTTATCAAAACATTTGGTTTGAAACTCAAAATGAAGAGGTTTTAACAATTTTGTGAAAAAACGCACAAGTTCGGCTCGTTTTGCGAACGGTTTTCAAAAGCGAACAAATTCGGCTTTTGTTCACGTTTGGTTTTGGAAATCATGAACAATGTTTTTTGTTCAAGTTTGGATTTGAAAGAAATGAACATAGCTGGTTTGTTCAAGTTGTTTTGAAAGTTTGTGAACATAACTTGTTTTGCAAGTTATCCACAAAAGTGTTACCCGAACTTGCGAATCCTTCAAAATTATGAAAAATCCTTGACATGGTTTGGAAAATATGAGTTTTAAACCTCCTAGGTTCTGAGCTCTTGAGCTAGAACCTCAAAAATTGGCCATTTGGGAGCCTAAACTCAGATTCTGAGTTCTGTCATGGTCGCACTGCGACCATGACTTCGCACTGCGAACAATGCGAATTTTTGAGTTCAGAAGCTGTTTCTGAACTGTTGTTCAGAAACAACTTCTGAACACACTCAGGACTTTTTAGGAGAGTGAAAAGCTTTGAGTTTTTGAAATGAAAAGGGCTGGACAAACCAGTTTTGATGTTTTGCAAACCTTGGGATTTCTTTTGAAATTCAAAAGGGGTTTTTAGAACAAAAAGGTTTTGGACCCAAATTGATATGCAAGCACAATTATAGATGCAAGATAATGACTTAGAAACTTACAGAGATCCTTAGCAAAGCTCCTGCTGCAATGAATTTGAATTGGTTGAAGGTTCTTGCAAAGGTTTTGAATATTGGTCATGAACTTGGGTTGCTTTGTGTTTGGTATTGATTTTTGCTAGTGCTTTGGCTGGTTTTTTCTCTGGTTATTTGTAAGTGTTTCAAGTATTATGAGTAGTGTTTCTTTGTGTGAATTATGATGTGTTGCACTCTTGCCTTGCATCTCTATTTATAGGCCAAAATGCATTCCAATGCAATGATGGAAAATCCATAGGACCTAGCTGATTTGTGGGCTAAATTCAGGCTAAATGGCTTTGCATTTAATGCTAATGGATAGAGGTAACCTTGCCTTGTGCCAAGGGTTAAAGCCTTGACTGATTTAAGCCACAAATTCAATGGTCTTTGGATAGAAATGATGATGAAACATGGCTGGATTGCAATTGGCTATGCTTGGGGATTAATCCTTGCAATCTCAATGGTTGAACAATGAAAACGTGCACTGTGATGTGCAGAGGTTGGGGGATGCAAAAGGCAACATATGGGCTGGTGTGAGAGGGTAAAAAGCTGCTGAAAAAACAGGGCAGCAATCATGGTTTTTTGCAAGTGAAAACCAGCTGGGTTTGACTGGTTTTGGGGGAGCAAGCAGGAAGAAAGTCCTCAAGCTGGTGGCTGGCAACCTTGGGGTGGTTAACAGGTCACTTGGGAGGGACAAGAGCTGCCCAAGGGCAAGCCCACTTGCTTGCCACATGCTAGGTTGGAAGAAAACGCTTCTTTCCTTGGCATTAATGGCAAGTCTCTCACCTCTGGCTTTGCTGAGCCCAATTAGCCATGAATGCTGATGAAAATAATAATGCAAATGATGTGTAACAAAAACTGAAATTAAATCAAAGAAACCAAAAATCTGCAGAAAAATCGCAAACTTCGCACTGCGAAGTGAACTTCACACTACAAAGTCATCATTTTTGAAATGTTGACTTTTTTGTTGACTTTTGTTGACTTTGACTTTTTCCCTCTCTTTGATTTTTTTTGATTTTTGTTTTGAAAAGGCTTAGGACAAAATTGGGGTACTACAGCTGCCCCTACTTAATTGTGTCTTGGCATAGAGTGTGTGAGTGCCGAGGGCATCTCATGAACTCTTTGCGAAGATCAATTAAGTAAAAGAAGGACCCGAATTTTGTCCTTTGCGGTACGAAAAGATTGTAGTGAAGTGAAAATATTGCTATGCAAAATGTAAAAAATGAACAAAGGTAAAGGTTGATCATATCCAGCCGCTGACACTGGAGGTAGATTCCTAAAGATGGAGTGGTTTTATTCAGCCGCTTACACTGAAGGTTGATCCACTGGGGATGAAAGTTGATCTTATCCAGCCGCTAACACTGGACGTAGATCCACTGGGGATAGGTAATCTTATCTAGCCGCTTGCACTAGAGGTAGATACCTGAAGGTGAAGGTGATCTTATCTAGCCGCTTACACTAGAGGTGGATTCACTGAGGATAGGTAATCTTATCTAGCCGCTTGCACTAGAGGTGGATACCTGAGGATAAAGGTGATCTTATCTAGCCGCTTGCACTAAAGGTGGATACCTAAGGTAAAGTGATCTTATCTAGCCGCTTACACTAGAGGTGGATTCACTGAGGATAGGTAATCTTATCTAGCCGCTTGCACTAGAGGTGGATACCTGAGGATAAAGGTGATCTTATCTAGCCGCTTGCACTAGAGGTGGATACCTAAGGTAAAGTGATCTTATCTAGCCGCTTACACTAGAGGTGGATTCACTGAGGATAGGTAATCTTATCTAGCCGCTTGCACTAAAGGTGGATACCTGAGGATAAAGGTGATCTTATCTAGCCGCTTGCACTAGAGGTGGATACCTAAGGTAAAGTGATCTTATCTAGCCGCTTACACTAGAGGTGGATTCACTGAGGATAGGTAATCTTATCTAGCCGCTTGCACTAGAGGTGGATGCCTGAGGATAAAGGTGATCTTATCTAGCCGCTTGCACTAGAGGTGGATTCATTGAGGATAGGTAATCTTATCTAGCCGCTTGCACTAGAGGTGGATACCTAAGGTAAAGTGATCTTATCTAGCCGCTTACACTAGAGGTGGATTCTGTAACGCCTAGAATTTAATTTTATTATTTTATTGAATTATAATGAATTAATATAATTTAATAGATTAAATAGAATTAAAATGGCATTAAGGGCATTATGGGAAATTAAGAAAGAGGGAAGTGGAATAGAAAAAGAGGTATACGCGTGAAGAGGTTTCATTTTTTTGTGTTTTCACGTGAAACAGAGAAGAGAAAAGAGGAGAAGCAGAGCCAAGGAAGAAGGTGAAGAACTTGAGAAGAGGAAAAGCTGAAGGGGGCGATTTCTTCATAACAAGGTAAGGGTGGGACTAGCTTCTATAAATCTAAGTTTCATAATCCCTAAATTTTGATTTAACATGTTGATGTTGGTGAATTTGGGAATTAGGGTTGTTTGATTATGATAAACTAATGATGGAATGTTAAATTGATGATTTCTATGTTGAGATGTTGATTTTGTTGTGATTCTATGGTGTTGTTACTGATTGGTGCCATGCTTATGCATAAATTGATGAAGTTTTGAATGTTCATAAACATGTGTCAGATGAATGAGAAGTTTGAATAATATAAGTTGCTTTTCCTGAGTTTTCTTATCTCTGCCCCGAATTTTGAAATAAAAACTGGTATTGATCGGTACAGAATTGGTCTTAGGTGTAAACACAAAAGTTGTAGGTATGGATGTTAGTTTTCTAATGCCGTTGGTCTGACGTCAAAACGATTTATAGAACTTGAGTTATGGTCAAATTACTGCACGTAGGTCACAGTGAATTTTTATGGACTTTCTGCACAACTTTTCCGAATTTGAAACGAAAACTGGTATTGATCGGTACAGAATTGGCCTTGGGTGTAAACATGAAGGTTTTAGATAATTTTGTTAGCTTTCCAGTGGCTTTGGTTTGACGTGAAAATGACTTTTAGTTTTTGAGTTATGATGAAAATACTCCAAGGAGGTCTTAGTGAAAATACTCCAAGGAGGTTTTAGATGATTGTTTATGATAATGATGTGTTGTGATAATGATGTGTGATGATAACGATGTGCTGTGATGATGCTTTGTTGTGATGATGATAATACACGATGATGATGTTAAACGATGATGATGTTAAACGATGATGATGATAACGATGATGATGTATATGATAATGAAGTTGTTGTTGACGTTGTATTTGTTGTAAATGTTGCATTGTCGAGTCCAGTACATATGCATTAAGTGATGGGGGTGTATGCCCGACATGTCTATTATGACATTATGAATTAAGTGATGGGGGTGTATGCCCGACATGTCTATATGACATTTACGATGGGGGTGTATGCCCGACATGTCCTATTATGACATATTTTGCGATGAATTGGTACCACATGCATGTTGCATACTTGAGTCAGTGATGTTGCATTGTTGAGTCGGTCGATGTTATTGTATTTGATGTTGCATTGAGAGGTGAGATTATGATGTGTATGTGTGATGTATGTATAAGGTCTGATGGTGTTGTTTGATGATGTTTATGTGAAATGTTAAATTCATCTTTATGAATTATGTACTTATGTTTATTGAATGTGAATCTCACCCCTTCTGTTTGAATGTTGCCTCTACGTGGGTAACGTGCAGATAACCAGGAGTAATCGCTGAAGTGAGTTGATTCCTCGTGTCATTAGGAGTCGCTCTGATATGTAACGGGATGGGAAACTTTTTGATGAATTCATGCGCTATGTATTTTAATTTCAAACTGATGTTGAACCACATTTAGTGGAGTTTTAAACTACGTTGTTTTTGATGTGGCCTTGTGCCTAATGATGTTTAGATTTAATTATGAAGTTGAATTTCCGCTGCGATGGTTTTGACGTTATTGAAAAGTCTGTTTTGAAATAAATAGCAAATTATCCTATTTATAAATTGTAAACGAAGTGCGACATCCCGTCAAGGTTGAAACTCTGATTTATTTTAAATGAAATTTTCAAGTTGGGAAAACGGGGTGTTACAATTGGTATCAGAGCAGGTCGGTCTGTCCGGCCAATGTTGTCTAATGTTGTTTGTCCCTTAGTACTCGACATGTGTGTGAAACACTGTCGGTACTTGTTTGTTAGCTCATAGTCGTTGTCTGCAGGAGTTGGTTTGGAATAAGTGGGGGAGAAGCTTGCCTCCCGGACGTGTTGATAGTATGTAGAAGTTGGTTCGAGGTGATTTTGATTGTAAGAGTGCAAACGTTATTGAAGCGATGTTGTTGGGAACCGGCGAGAGTATGGACTCATGAATTCGTATCAGTCGAGTTTGAGATGTGTGTAGATTATGGATGGTGAATTAATTGAGAATGAGGAATTATTCCAATGGAAGTGATAGTTGATGGATTAATTCGGTAGATGGTATGTCTTGAGTGTAGTTGGATTAAATTCGGGTGATTTTCGTAGTTGGATGAAAAGAAAGGATGTTGGTAGATCTTGGAAGCGAGAGGGAGAGATGGGACTTATGTTCATCAACCTCAAATTCTGATTTTTACAATTATGGAGCAGCTGTCAGTAAAAGGGGCATAACTTTTTACTCGTGTTTCTGATGGAAGCGATTCTGGACTTTTTGGAAAGCTCAAGAAATTCCCTACAGTTTGCATATAAGATTTGTCTTCAGGAAGTTTGTGAAGAGGAAGAAAAGTGCATTTTAATGTTTGGGTCTGATGCTGATTTTTGGAAAATTCTGCATACGGGAATTCTGGACCAGTCCCATTGCAAGGATGATAACTTTTTACTCGTAACTCGGATTTGGGAGATTCTTGAAGTTCTGGAATCTACACGAAATTCCCTTCATTTTGAAATATAATTTTGTGCTTGGGAGGTCTGTATTGGAAGATATAATTGTGTGTTGATTATCGGCAGCTGAACAAAGTGACGATCAAGAATAGATATCCGCTCCCGAGGATTGATGATTTGATGGACCAGTTGGTGGGTGCTTGTGTTTTTAGCAAAATTGATTTGAGATCGGGTTATCATCAGATTAAAGTGAAGGATGAAGATGTTCAGAAGACGGCCTTTAGAACACGTTACGGACATTATGAATATTCGGTGATGCCGTTCGGTGTTACGAATGCGCCAGGAGTATTTATGGAATATATGAACCGTATTTTTCATAACTATTTGGATCAATTTGTTGTTGTTTTTATAGATGACATTTTGATATACTCCAAGACCGAGGAAGATCATGCGGAGCATTTGAAGATTGTGTTGCAAGTGTTGAAAGAGAAGAAGCTGTATGCCAAGTTATCAAAGTGTGAATTTTGGTTGAAAGAGGTGAGTTTTCTTGGCCACATTATTTCAGGTAGTGGTATTGCGGTTGACCCATCTAAAGTGGAAGCAGTATCACAATGGGAGACCCCTAAGTCGGTGACTGAGATTAGAAGTTTCCTTGGTTTGGCTGGATATTATCGCAGATTTATAGAAGGATTTTCGAGGATTGCACTTCCGTTGACGCAGTTGACTTGTAAAGGTAAAGCTTTTGTGTGGGATGTTCATTGTGAAACCAGTTTTAATGAATTGAAGCAGCGTTTGACGACGGCTCCAATCTTGATTTTGCCGAAGCCAGATGAGCCTTTTGTGGTGTATTGTGACGCGTCCAAGTTGGGATTAGGTGGTGTGCTTATGCAAGATGGTAAAGTAGTGGCTTATGCATCAAGACAGTTGAGAATTCATGAACGGAACTATCCTACGCATGATCTTGAGTTGGCCGCAGTGGTATTTGTGCTGAAGATTTGGAGACACTATTTATATGGTTCAAGATTTGAGGTGTTTAGTGATCATAAAAGTTTGAAGTATCTATTTGATCAGAAGGAGCTAAATATGAGGCAGCGAAGATGGCTTGAACTGTTGAAGGATTATGATTTTGGACTGAATTATCATCCAGGTAAAGCTAACGTTGTTGCTGATGCTTTGAGCAGGAAAACCTTGCATATGTCTGCTATGATGGTTAAAGAGTTTGAGTTGCTTGAACAATTCAGAGATATGAGTTTGGTTTGTGAATTGGCACCTCAGAGTGTGAAGTTGGGTATGTTGAAGATTAACAATGAATTTTTGAGTAATATCAGAGAAGCTCAGAAAGTAGATGTGAAGTTGGTGGATTTGATGAATGAGGCTGAGGGTAGTGATTTCAAAATTGATGATCAAGGAGTGTTGAGGTTTAGAGGCAGAATTTGTATACCTGATAACGATGAGATGAAGAAGATGATTCTTGAGGAAAGTCACAGAAGTAGCTTGAGTATTCATCCGGGAGCTACAAAAATGTATCATGATTTGAAGAAGCTGTTTTGGTGGTCTGGTTTGAAGCGAGATGTGGCTCAATTTTTGTATTCATGTTTGACTTGTCAGAAGTCGAAGGTTGAGCACCAGAAACCTGCTGGGTTGTTGACACCGTTGGATGTGCCAGAGTGGAAGTGGGATAGTATATCCATGGATTTTGTGACGAGTTTGCCGAATACTCAGAGAGGACATGATTCAATTTGGGTGATTGTGGATAGGTTGACGAAGTCTGCGCATTTCCTTCCGATAAATATTAGTTATCCTGTGTCGCAGTTGGCAGAGATTTACATTCGAGAGATTGTGAAGTTGCATGGTGTTCCGTCGAGTATTGTGTCAGACAGAGATCCAAGATTTACTTCTAGATTTTGGAAGAGTTTGCAGGAAGCATTGGGTTCTAAATTGAGGTTGAGCTCGGCTTATCATCCGCAAACAGATGGTCAGTCGGAAAGGACGATTCAATCACTCGAAGATTTGTTGAGAATATGTGTTCTTGAGCAGGGTGGAGCTTGGGATAGTCATCTACCGTTGATAGAGTTCACTTATAACAACAGTTACCATTCTAGCATTGGAATGGCACCTTTTGAGGCATTGTATGGTAGGAGGTGCAGAACTCCTTTGTGTTGGTTCGAGGCTGGTGAGAGTGCAATTGTGGGACCAGAAATTATTCAGCAAACTACTGAGAAGGTCAAATTGATACAAGAGAAGATGAAAGCATCGCAGAGTCGGCAGAAAAGTTATCATGATAAGCGAAGAAAAGACCTTGAGTTCCAAGAAGGTGATCATGTGTTTTTGAGAGTCACTCCGATGACTGGTGTTGGACGTGCATTGAAATCGAAAAAGCTGACTCCGAAGTTCATTGGTCCTTATCAGATATCAGAAAGGATAGGAACAGTTGCTTATAGAGTGGGATTACCACCGCATCTTTCAAATTTGCATGATGTGTTTCACGTGTCGCAACTTCGGAAGTATGTTGCAGATCCCTCTCATGTGATTCCGAGAGATGATGTGCAGGTTAGAGACAATCTTACGGTGGAGACATTACCACTGAGGATTGAAGGCCGTGAGATGAAGAAGTTGAGGGGCAAAGAGATTCCTCTCGTGAAAGTTGTTTGGGGAGGACCAACTGGTGAAAGTTTGACGTGGGAGCTGGAAAGCAAGATGTTGGAGTCTTATCCAGAGTTATTTGCATGAGGTACATTTTCGAGGACGAAAATTTTATAAGTTGGGGAGAGTTGTAACGCCTAGAATTTAATTTTATTATTTTATTGAATTATAATGAATTAATATAATTTAATAGATTAAATAGAATTAAAATGGCATTAAGGGCATTATGGGAAATTAAGAAAGAGGGAAGTGGAATAGAAAAAGAGGTATACGCGTGAAGAGGTTTCATTTTTTTGTGTTTTCACGTGAAACAGAGAAGAGAAAAGAGGAGAAGCAGAGCCAAGGAAGAAGGTGAAGAACTTGAGAAGAGGAAAAGCTGAAGGGGGCGATTTCTTCATAACAAGGTAAGGGTGGGACTAGCTTCTATAAATCTAAGTTTCATAATCCCTAAATTTTGATTTAACATGTTGATGTTGGTGAATTTGGGAATTAGGGTTGTTTGATTATGATAAACTAATGATGGAATGTTAAATTGATGATTTCTATGTTGAGATGTTGATTTTGTTGTGATTCTATGGTGTTGTTACTGATTGGTGCCATGCTTATGCATAAATTGATGAAGTTTTGAATGTTCATAAACATGTGTCAGATGAATGAGAAGTTTGAATAATATAAGTTGCTTTTCCTGAGTTTTCTTATCTCTGCCCCGAATTTTGAAATAAAAACTGGTATTGATCGGTACAGAATTGGTCTTAGGTGTAAACACAAAAGTTGTAGGTATGGATGTTAGTTTTCTAATGCCGTTGGTCTGACGTCAAAACGATTTATAGAACTTGAGTTATGGTCAAATTACTGCACGTAGGTCACAGTGAATTTTTATGGACTTTCTGCACAACTTTTCCGAATTTGAAACGAAAACTGGTATTGATCGGTACAGAATTGGCCTTGGGTGTAAACATGAAGGTTTTAGATAATTTTGTTAGCTTTCCAGTGGCTTTGGTTTGACGTGAAAATGACTTTTAGTTTTTGAGTTATGATGAAAATACTCCAAGGAGGTCTTAGTGAAAATACTCCAAGGAGGTTTTAGATGATTGTTTATGATAATGATGTGTTGTGATAATGATGTGTGATGATAACGATGTGCTGTGATGATGCTTTGTTGTGATGATGATAATACACGATGATGATGTTAAACGATGATGATGTTAAACGATGATGATGATAACGATGATGATGTATATGATAATGAAGTTGTTGTTGACGTTGTATTTGTTGTAAATGTTGCATTGTCGAGTCCAGTACATATGCATTAAGTGATGGGGGTGTATGCCCGACATGTCTATTATGACATTATGAATTAAGTGATGGGGGTGTATGCCCGACATGTCTATATGACATTTACGATGGGGGTGTATGCCCGACATGTCCTATTATGACATATTTTGCGATGAATTGGTACCACATGCATGTTGCATACTTGAGTCAGTGATGTTGCATTGTTGAGTCGGTCGATGTTATTGTATTTGATGTTGCATTGAGAGGTGAGATTATGATGTGTATGTGTGATGTATGTATAAGGTCTGATGGTGTTGTTTGATGATGTTTATGTGAAATGTTAAATTCATCTTTATGAATTATGTACTTATGTTTATTGAATGTGAATCTCACCCCTTCTGTTTGAATGTTGCCTCTACGTGGGTAACGTGCAGATAACCAGGAGTAATCGCTGAAGTGAGTTGATTCCTCGTGTCATTAGGAGTCGCTCTGATATGTAACGGGATGGGAAACTTTTTGATGAATTCATGCGCTATGTATTTTAATTTCAAACTGATGTTGAACCACATTTAGTGGAGTTTTAAACTACGTTGTTTTGATGTGGCCTTGTGCCTAATGATGTTTAGATTTAATTATGAAGTTGAATTTCCGCTGCGATGGTTTTGACGTTATTGAAAAGTCTGTTTTGAAATAAATAGCAAATTATCCTATTTATAAATTGTAAACGAAGTGCGACATCCCGTCAAGGTTGAAACTCTGATTTATTTTAAATGAAATTTTCAAGTTGGGAAAACGGGGTGTTACAGATTCACTGAGGATAGGTAATCTTATCTAGCCGCTTGCACTAGAGGTGGATACCTGAGGATAAAGGTGATCTTATCTAGCCGCTTGCACTAGAGGTGGATTCACTGAGGATAGGTAATCTTATCTAGCCGCTTACACTAGAGGTGGATACCTAAGCTGGAATGGTCTTACCCTGAATAGGTGCCCGGTGTATTGGGGATAGTTTGTGAAGGAGGTTCACTGGGGAACATTTGCTTAATTGTTGATGGATGTTGGTGAATATGTGATATTCACTAGAGAATCCTTGTTGAGGATGCATTGACATGAATATGAAATGCATGTGTATGAATGATTTGGATGTGTATGAATGTGTTTGATATGATGCATGTATTATTTTATGAATGATATGCATGTATGATGATTGGGTGTTATGATTGGATGCCGAGCAGGGTCGGGCTTTTGATGGAATTTGTATTTGTGAGTGAGTAGATGCCAAGCATGGTTGGGCTTTTTCTGGGGATTTGTGTTTGATGGCCAATGATGATTGGGCTCTTTGTTTGGGGTGGAGACTCCCTGGGGAATGTCAATAAGATTTGGGCTTCATGGGGATATAAGGATCATTTTGGAAGCATGATCGATATTCAGCCTTGTTTGATGGAAGAGATGTTTGGGGTGTTTTCACTGGGAAATTTTGTTCCTCCAACCCTTGGGGTAATAAACTTGATGAGACAAGATTAAACCGGCCAGATAAAAAGTGGACCGGTATTGCTTTATAAACACTTGGTAATTCTCAAAAGGGGATGATGCCTCAGGGGATATATCTGAATATTGTCGGGGCAAAGCTGCGATAATTGATGAAAGATAAATACCTCGTGGGGATTGTTAATCCGCTGGGTAAATCGTACTAAACCGCTGGGGAGAAGAACTGATGACTCCGTCGGGGATGCTTGTGCTTTGGTTGGCCAATCTTGCTTGAATTGTCCCTTCAGGCTCTCGATTCATCGGGGTTATTTCTTTTGATTCATTGATAACACTGCTGGGGAAATCCTTTTAGCAATTAACCATACTCGGCCTGCGAGGTTTATCTGCTCCATGGATAGATATTGACGCATGTTTTAAGTACTCACAGTTCAGAGAAAATGCGTTTGGTATTATTTATTCAAAAACATAAAAGATCCCACATAAGTTCTTCTTCTTCTTCTTTGAACAATTTTGTTTTAAGCACTATCATAAAAATGGGAAATTTTGACAAAAGTAAAAGACTTCGCTTGGGAAGAATTTTGTTAATGGGGTGGTGACCTGCCCCAAAGATATGGCTCCTTTGATTATGTTTGGGATTACTGATGACAATTGGGCCCTTTGTTGGGTGATTGAGAAATGTCAATGACAACTGGGCTCTTTGTGAATTGTAGGGAGGGGGCCAAGCATGGTTGGACTCCCCTTTTTTGAATGAGTTGTGCACCGGGCATAATCGGGTTTTGGTTTAAAATTGTGGGTGCTGATGCACATTGGGCTTTATTGTTGGAGTGCCGAGCGAGGGCAGGCTTTGATGTTTGGTTGCCGAGCGAGGTCGGGCTTTGATGTTTGGTTGCCGAGCGAGGTCGGGCTTCGATGTTTGGTTGCCGAGCGAGGTCGGGCTTTGATGTTTGGTTGCCGAGCGAGGTCGGGCTTTGATGTTTGGTTGCCGAGCGAGGTCGGGCTTTGATGTTTGGTTGCCGAGCGAGGTCGGGCTTTGATGTTTGGTTGCCGAGCGAGGTCGGGCTTTTGGGGATTGGTATGATTCATATGAAATTTGAACATGCAATTTTAATGCCCCCATTATTCCGAGATTGTACTGAAAAATTCGAAATAAATACCCCACAAAAAATTATATCGCACAGTTCAAGTTAATAACATGTTTATCAATGAACCAACCTATCACTCATTTAAGTAAATGAACAAATATTAATGTGAGGGGTATTGAACACTCATCCGACAAGTTTGCTAACATTCCGATCGAGTTATGTGTCCATCTAATCATTGTTTCTTAAAAGCATAAAAGCATTGATCAAAAGGTCTTTGAGGGTTGTAATTTGGCTGGGTTACAAAAGAAATGTCATATGTGGGGAAATTGAATTCAAATGGCCAAGCGAGAAGGAACATTCTTTCTAATTGACCCTTTCTTTATCCGATCACAACCTTTGGTGATTTACAAACATTTCTCTTTGATCTTGACAACCTTTCGATTGATCTTTTTTTTTTTTTCTCTTTTCTTTTTTTGGGTATGCTTTTCTTTCTTTCTTTCTTTTCTTTGGTTGTCAAGATTAATTTAAGAAATTCACCGCTACTTGATTTTCACAACCTCCTTTTTCTTCTCAACTTGTTTCAGGATGATACCCTAATTGAATGTTCCTTCCTCTTTTGGCAAGGGACGATAATCATGACGGTTAAGGGTTCAAAAATTGAAGGAAAATTATCAGAATCCAATGATAATTTAACCATGAACTGAAAAAAAAAAAAATTTTACAAACTCCAGCAATCTCATTAAGCAGTTGAGCTTATGAAAGTTGGCAGTTCATGGTTAACAATCCTGATTTGTTAGGCTCGAAGGGGTTAACAAATACGCACTTCTCACAGGGTGGGCTATTTGTGGTCAATTGTTTTTACTCATATCCAAACAAACGCCCTGATCATGTCAATGCTTTTATACAATTAAAAAAGAAAATTCAGATTTAACATAAAAAGATCGAGTTAAACAAAAATGTTGATCTCCTGCATATGTGTTATGATGACTTTTGAGGATTCCTCACATCTGGCTGGTTCTAAAATGGTTCATAGAACAAACATATTAATAACGTAAATTGTATGGTATAACTTGGTATTGAATATATATTCTCCTTCCAAGTTTAATCATGAAAAAATAGGAAACATGTATTTTAGCTTTGCAAAAATTAATCAAATTTATCATTACCATTCGTTTATGGCTAAATCAAATTAACTTTGGCTTAACCTGTTGCGGGAAGTTTTGTCAAATTCATATTACCAATGATCTATAGCAAGAAATTTTGATGTTTACGCATATTAAAATTAAACAGGCATGATGATGATGCAAAGGCCAAGCAATAAAAGAAAGAGTACTCAAATAACAGCAAAACAAGAGTACGAATATAGATACAAAGTATTAAACATAGGAAGCTTCTAAAGAGTGTACGAGAAAAATAACATAAACATAAACAACAAAAACATGAGAAAGCATAAAAAAAAGGGGGCCACTCAAGGAGTGAGAGCCTCATCATCCTCAGTCTCCTCATCCTCGTCATCCTCGTCCTCATCATCCTCATCATCTCCTCCCTGGCCTCCGGCCGCTGCACCACTGCCTCCACCCTCTGAATACTCTGGCCTATCCCCGGGCCAAGCACCATGAGCTGCGAACATCGCTGGTGTCGGTATCTGATCGTCGGGATCTGTCGGCCTACCCAGCTGTCTCTGAAGGCGATACATGGAATCATGCATCATGGTCATGTATCGATGAGTGGAAGCATTCTGCTCCATTATGAAAGTGCAAGTGTGATGACCCTGTGATGCTGGTGGAGGTCTAGGCCGTGGCTGCTGTGCCCTTGCCGCTCTCCTTCCTGTGCAGTGTCTGGAGATGTACTCATCCGTGATCGGGTTCTTTATGGTTTCGGACACATGAGGAGGGATGGCTACTCGGGCTTCCCGGCAGAGTCCCATGATAAGACCCGGGAAAGCAAGCGGGCACATCTTCTTGGCCGGTGGCTTGATGCCACTCTCGACCACTATCTTAATCTCTTGGCAGATTGCCCTAGCCACATCTACTTGTTTATGGGTGAGGATATAGTAGATTAGGGGGGTGACGTCCAAGGTGGTGGAGGAGGTATGGCTCTTTGGCTTTATATTGCGAACTATAAGATGGAAGATGACTTGAGCGTAGGTGGTGAGGTTGTTCTTGAGGGCTCTGGTAGGCTGCCCCGCCGCATTGAGCTCATAGCCCTTTCCGGATTGGAAGATGGCCTGGGCGTAGAGATCGTGGTTCCAATTACCACGGTTTTGGTGCTCATGGAAAGCACAAAGTTCATCATTCTCAAGTTGGAAGGGGTTGTGGAGGTAGGTGTTGATGGCGTCGCGATCGAATCTAATGATCCGACCACGCACCATGGTTTGATAGGTGAACTCTCCCTCCGGATCCACGGGAATGGCGTTTGCATAAAATTCCCGGATAATGTCATAATTGAGGTTTACGGGAGGGTTCACCAAAGCTCCCCAACGACGGTGATTAATCAGCCGGGCCAGCTCTCGATAGGTGCCCCTGCTCGTTTAAGATGAACTGCCTCTCAGCCCAGAACGTCCTGCCGAGAAGCTCCTCATACCTCTCTTGATTCCGGAGGCTTAGGAAGCGAGAGGCGTCAAATGCCCCTTGGGGTCTAGATCCTGACGCTTCACCCCTCGAGCGTTTTCTCGCTGGTCTTGGTGCCATCTACAAGAAAAAAGGCAAAGTCAGTATGATTACAAGTGATATGAGGTGAAACAAATGGAATTGAAAGGAAAAAATGAGAAAAACATAGGTTCTGTTTCTGCTTCTTTCGCACTGCGAAGGCATGTTCGCAGTGCGAAGGTGTTCGAAAAATTCTGGGTTGCCCAGAAAATGGTCGCAGTGCGAAGTTGAACTTTGCTCTGCGACCATGACAGCAAAAACCCCATAAATCTGACCTACACCCCTGGGTTAAGCTTCTCTTTAAAATGCAATGCATGTGGATAAATAACTTTAGAATTATGGCTGGGTATCAAAAAGAAACTCTTAACAGCTCTGCTTCTTTCAATTTATGCAAATGGGGTTTTCAAAAACAACTTGGAAATTGAAAGAAAAAGGCTTGTTTCAGATACCCATGATGCATGCTTACTAAATCTCAACCTAATGTAGCAAACTAGGGATGAAATGCAGTTTATTATGAACTTAAACCCTAAAAATGGGAATTTCAAAATTAGAAACCCTAAAACCCTTACTGTTGAAATACGAAATAGAGATAAACAGAGGAGAAAGAAAGAAAATCGTACCTGGTAGTTGGTTCTGAATGGAATAACACAGAATTAATGGAGGGAAGATTTACAAATGGGTATGCTCACCCCCTTTTTTTTAAGATTTGAGAGTTTTTGTTTTGGAAGTTATGGAACAAAAAGTGTTGTTTTTTTTTTAGTTTTAAGAGTTAAAGAAAAGAAGAAAACGGTTGGATAAAGGGGATAGTGGAAATGGGTGGTTGAGAGGGAGTAAATGAAGGGTCAGCCATTTTGAAAATTGAGCTGACAAAATTCGCGTACTTCGCACTGCGAAGTATTCTTGCTCTGCGAACCTCAGAGTTAACTTCGCAGTGCGAAGATACCTTTGCTCTGCGAAGTACTCGAATTTTGGAAAAAAATTTGCTTCCTCTCAACACATTGGTCATTTCTATCCCCAACTATGATTATGCATAAAAAAACAAGTAATAAACAAATAATTGTTGATTGCCCCTGATAAAATAAAACACAATGCAACAAACATGAATGAATGCGAATGGGTGATATGCATAGGTATGGTGAAATTTCCTAAGAAGAGGTCCCTAGAGTCATAGATCTCACATGGAATTAGGGTTGTCTATGGACATACGTCGACATGACTTCAATTAATTCCACGTGAAAATCTCCTCTAAGCGGGGTTGGGCATCCTACCTCACGGACATATATCAACGCGGGCTTCCACTCACAACCACCATTCTAACTTAGTTTTTTTCTCAAGCTCGGGTAGAGAGCCTCACACGTCCGGCATTAACCCGAACAATGTGGAGTAACATCGCTCAAGTAACCCCCGCATTTGATATATATGATATGAATATAAAGCAAAATAAAGCATTTATAAACATAAAGCATGGGGATGACATAAATGAATAAAATAAAAGCATACGCGTACAGAAAATAAAAACAAATAGCTTAAAAGCCAAATAGGATAGGCTTGACTCGCTAGTGGGAAAAGTATCCCCAGTGAAGTCGCCAGCTGTGCGAACGTCTAAAAAAGACAGAGCGCATCGAGGTCTCAAAGGGACGCTCGAAGGGACTGTGAAGTCGCCACCAAAGTTTTTGTGTAAAGGGAACGTTGATAAACCCTTAAGTTTTTTGTTATGAAAGGGAAACGATAATAAAACCCTTTGACGATGAGGTAAAGGATTGGTCATTGCAACCATTGCCGGGTTCGGGAGTCGATTACGCAAGGGGAAGGTATTAGCACCCCTCACGTCCGTTGTACTCAACGGGAACCTTCTATTTGGCTAAAGCTAAAAAATGTTTTTAAATGTTTTGCGCGCATGCTCGTCTATGTCAAAAGAAAATGTACTAAAGGGGGAAAAAGAGATAAAGACAAACGAAAGGAAAAAAAGAAAGTTTTTTATTATTGCGCTTGACAAGATGTCGATCTTGCTCCTACGTATCTCCCGGTAGTCGGAGAATTCAAAGCGTACGTAGTTCTTTGGTAGAAAAACGTACATATGTTGGTTATTTTTAAATGGACGATGTTTTAACCGAATTCTCG
This sequence comes from Medicago ruthenica, assembly GCA_018208015.1. Taxonomy (NCBI): domain Eukaryota; kingdom Viridiplantae; phylum Streptophyta; class Magnoliopsida; order Fabales; family Fabaceae; genus Medicago; species Medicago ruthenica. The sequence continues at coordinate 56,435,726 of CM031373.1, forward strand.
CGATTAAACGTAGCTTGTATGCTCGCGGATGGGAGACTTATTAAGCGTATAGCTTGTATGCTCGCGCATGGGAGACTTATTAAGCGTTTGTTTACGAATCGCGCTAGAATGTTAAAAGGCATGTCCGTTGGGTAAAAGGGTTCGACTTGATCGCTATGGGACCAAAAGGGGTGCAATGGACTTGATTAAGTCGAACATTGACCGAAGTGACTCAAACGAGTCGAGGGATTGAATCTAGTGGCCACGGGGGACCAAAAGGTTTGGATTGACCACAAGGGGCCAAGAATTGTTTGGTATGGTCGGGTACGTTGAAAATGGAATGACGATTGTCCGAACGACGAGAAATACGTCACGCATTCGTACAATCGGGGCAATGGAGAAACATACGTCACACCATCCCTTTTTCATTCAAGTTTTTGGTTGAATCTCTTAGAAATCCCAAAGCTTATCAAAACATTTGGTTTGAAACTCAAAATGAAGAGGTTTTAACAATTTTGTGAAAAAACGCACAAGTTCGGCTCGTTTTGCGAACGGTTTTCAAAAGCGAACAAATTCGGCTTTTGTTCACGTTTGGTTTTGGAAATCATGAACAATGTTTTTTGTTCAAGTTTGGATTTGAAAGAAATGAACATAGCTAGGTTTGTTCAAGTTGTTTTGAAAGTTTGTGAACATAACTTGTTTTGCAAGTTATCCACAAAAGTGTTACCCGAACTTGCGAATCCTTCAAAATTATGAAAAATCCTTGACATGGTTTGGAAAATATGAGTTTTAAACCTCCTAGGTTCTGAGCTCTTGAGCTAGAACCTCAAAAATTGGCCATTTGGGAGCCTAAACTCAGATTCTGAGTTCTGTCATGGTCGCACTGCGACCATGACTTCGCACTGCGAACAATGCAAATTTTTGAGTTCAGAAGCTGTTTCTGAACTGTTGTTTAGAAACAACTTCTGAACACACTCAGGACCTTTTAGGAGAGTGAAAAGCTTTGATTTTTTGAAATGAAAAGGGCTGGACAAACCAGTTTTGATGTTTTGCAAACCTTGGGATTTCTTTTGAAATTCAAAAGGGGTTTTTAGAACAAAAAGGTTTTGGACCCAAATTGATATGCAAGCACAATTATAGATGGAAGATAATGACTTAGAAACTTACAGAGATCCTTAGCAAAGCTCTTGCTGCAATGAATTTGAATTGGTTGAAGGTTCTTGCAAAGGTTTTGAATATTGGTGATGAACTTGGATTGCTTTGTGTTTGGTATTGATTTTTGCTAGTGCTTTGGCTAGTTTTTTCTCTGGTTATTTGTAAGTGTTTCAAGTATTATGAGTAGTGTTTCTTTGTGTGAATTATGCTGTGTTGCACTCTTGCCTTGCATCTCTATTTATAGGCGAAAATGCAATCCAATGCAATGATGGAAAATCCATAGGACCTAGCTGATTTGTGGGCTAAATTCAGGCTAAATGGCTTTGCATTTAATGCTAATGGATAGAGGTAACCTTGCCTTGTGCCAAGGGTTAAAGCCTTGACTGATTTCAGCCACAAATTCAATGGTCTTTGGATAGAAATGATGATGAAACATGGCTGGATTGCAATTGGCTATGCTTGGGGATTAATCCTTGCAATCTCATTGGTTGAACAATGAAAACGTGCACTGTGATGTGCAGAGGTTGGGGGATGCAAAAGGCAACATATGGGCTGGTGTGAGAGGGTGAAAAGCTGCTGAAAAAACAGGGCAGTAATCATGGTTTTTTGCAAGTGAAAACCAGCTGGGTTTGACTGGTTTTGGGGGAGCAAGCAGGAAGAAAGTCCTCAAGCTGGTGGCTGGCAACCTTGGGGTGGTTAACAGGTCACTTGGGAGGGACAAGAGCTGCCCAAGGGCAAGCCCACTTGCTTGCCACATGCTAGGTTGGAAGAAAAAGCTTCTTTCCTTGGCATTAATGGCAAGTCTCTCACCTCTGGCTTTGCTGAGCCCAATTAGCCATGAATGCTGATGAAAATAATAATGCAAATGATGTGTAACAAAAACTGGAATTAAATCAAAGAAACCAAAAATCTGCAGAAAAATCGCAAACTTCGCACTGCGAAGTCATCATTTTTGAAATGTTGACTTTTTTGTTGACTTTTGTTGACTTTGACTTTTTCCCTCTCTTTGATTTTTTTTTATTTTTGTTTTGAAAAGGCTTAGGACAAAATTGGGGTACTACAACTCAGACAGAACCTCACTTCTCCATTTCACTTCTCAAATCTCTACAAACTCTCCCAAATCATCCAACCTCAAATTTCTTCAACTTCAAGTCACCCACCACTACAACAACAAGTAAGTTTTCATAATCAAGTACCATTGTCATTTTATTTTATTTGTTACATTTTTACTCTTAAATTAGAAATTTATTAGTATTAGGGTTTGTTTAAATTTTGATTTTTTTTGGCAAGAAATGATACAATGTTTACATGTAAATGACTTATGTTGATTAAAGGTTTAGATGTTTGCATGTTTATGTTGTAGTTTTTAGTTTTAGGGTTTATGTATAATTTGCACTTCAAGTGTTTGATGAATTGTTTGAATGAGTTTTTCATTGATTGTTTCAAATTTCTTATGGTGTAGATCTGAAACAATGGCTTAAGTATACGCTCAAGTATCCTTCAACGGTGGAAACCCTCATTTTTTTCAAGGTTCGCGATGATATCACGTTAATAGAATTGAAGGATCAACCTCATGAAATCAACCAACGACTCAACCACGGAGACACGAAGAGGGTGGAATATGTTTGGTACGAACGTCCATCGTTCGACTCAAAGGGGAATTTGACGTTCACTCGGCTGGAGTTAATGAACGACGACGACGACGACGTGAGGACCATGTTCTCGATATTTGCTCAGCAGAGCAAGATTCCCATCGAGATAGATGCTACGTTGCTGAGGTGGCCTGAAGATATTCTCAAGAGTTTGATTCGGCCGAAGATGTTTAGGTAGTATTATTATGTTGTGTCATTATTTTGTTGGATTTTAATTTAATTTTTGTTAGTTTCTTGAAGATGTTGGCATTGAAGTGTCTTACACTTAGCGTAAAGGTTTGCAAGTCTCTTTGGAAACTCAAAAGAATGAAGAGAACACAACATGTATTCTGCCGAATCAACTATATAGGTTCTCACATCAAATTCCTTCGTATAGGATGAGTGTCACAAAAGGGAATGCAATTCTAAGATGTTGTTTTGTGCTTGATCATGCTCCTCTGTCAATTGAAACTTGTCAGTTGGCATGACAATAGGAAAAGTTCAAAAGAATATATTGAGATGCATTCCTTTCAGTGACAACTCATCCTATATGAAGGGATTCAAAGTGATAACTTATATAGTTGATTCGGTAGAATACATGTGTTGTGTTCTCTTCATTTTTTTGAGTTTTCAAAGAGACTTGCAAATTTTTACACTAAGTATAAGACACTTCAATGTCAACATTTTCGGCAAACTTTCATGAATTTAATTTTAATTCAACATCATGATGATACAACATATTTAGGGAGAATGTAATGTAACGCTTCATTTATTTGAACGGAGATGAAATTATAACTAAATAAATTTGTCGTATTCTATTAATTTTGGAATTTATTACGCGTACTTGTGTATTTTTAGTTATGATTTATTTTGGATCATAAAGGAATTGTTGTTATTGTTGTTTCTAAGACATGACATGCTTTTAAAAAATGAACATAACATATTGTATGTTTGGGGTTGTCATACCTCATTTTTGACCCATTTTCAATTCGCTTTTCTCGTCTTTTTAAGCCAAAAATTTTCGTCGTTTCAGACGAAATTTCGGCAGGGAGGTATTTTAAAATACCTCATTTTTGTTCCGAAGGCGACCGTTTTTTATTTTATTATTTTGTTATTATTATTGTTAGTTATCATTATTTATTTCTTTTTTAATTTCTTTTTATTATTAGTGTTTTCTTTTTATTTTTTATTTTCATTTTTTATTATTATTTGTTTTTATTTTACTGTTTTTATTTTTTTTCAATCATTTTAGGTCCAAATTCTGTCCAGGTCTAGAGGGGCATTTTCGTCCATTTTTTTGCCCAACCCTAGTCCTGTGTCTTTTAAATAGTGCATTTAATGCAGTGTCAGAGAGGACGAAAATCAGTCAGAATAGTACACCAGTAGTCAGAATCAGCCACACACACAACCACCCACAACCACCAACACAGCCACCCTGAACCTGTAATATCCCGCTTAAACGTGACTTTTATCAGTATCTCAGGAATTAAACGAACACAATGGCATAATGGTAATTATAGAAGGGAAGGATTTAAATAAGGGAAGTATGAGATTTTTCTCATTTATCCTAATCCTCTCTCTCTCTAAAATCTGATTTCTTCCTCCCTCTCTCTCTAATTTTCGTGCATCATCATCTTCCTCACTACCAACCTCTTAAACATCATCCAATCTTGTGGATTATTGGCTAGGAAGCTTGGTTTAAGGAGTTGGAACAAGAGAAAGCAAGAAAGATCAAAGAGTTGAGCTAGGGTTTTGAAGTTTGAGCATAACCAGCACCAAAGCAAGTTTGAGGTGAGCTCCCTTGAGGTTTTAGAACCTCTCTTTGAGAGATTTATAGTGATTTTTCTTCATATGTCAAGTTTATGGTTTTTACCCTAATTTCCTATACTTGCAAATTCCTTGCTCATACATGTTTTAAACTATCAATTTGTAATAGAAAATCATCCCTAGCATGTTTGGGATGCTTGGGTACCTTTGATTGGGCCAAAAATGGTGGAAAAATGCATTTTACACATAACTGTGCCGTCATGGTCGCTGTAGCGACGAGCTGTCGCTTGTAGCGACCAGGCAGGATTTTTCCCTGCCTACCTGCGCTTGTAGCGACCAGACTGGCGCTTGTAGCGACCAGCTGGCGCTTGTAGCGACAGCTTGGCGCTTGTAGCGACCAAGCCAGAACAGCACAACATAGTTGAGCTGTTCTGGGGGTTCTGGTGCGCGCGTGCATGGCTTTTTGCAAATGTTTTCTCCTAATACTTTTTAGAAACTTTAACCACCATATTAACTCATCCAAAGGCTTTTAATGATTGAGAAATTAGAGGAGCAAGGAATGCGCAAGGCATGGGAATTACGGGAAGCAAAGGTTATATGAATAGGTAAACCCTAATAGCGGCACATGACAACGATGTGTCGAATCCTTTGATAGGAAAACATGAATCATAGTATGAGTGCAAGGATTTAATGGATAGATTCCTTGCACGTGAGTTGTTAACTCTTAGGAAATGCAGACGACTTTACTAAGTCAAGAACCTACTTTAGGTATAAGAAACCATAGATGTATTCAGTTTAGAATACAAGGATTATAGGAATGTTTCTACAATCATAGTCACAGATAAGGTTTATAGTGTTGGTTCTCCAACGATTATAGGTGGCTTATGAGAACGATAAGCCAAGAATCATAGGTTAATAGATTATAAGTTACAGGAATGTTATATGATTATAGTAACAGATTATATGTTTATATGTTAAAGTTAAAGAATTAAAGATCAAAGATAATGGCGTGCTTGCACGTTTTACGGTTACAGGGCGTGTTCAGCAGACTCCGGGATTCGCCGGATGGGACTTTTCCGAGAGGGTTGTCCACACGTTTTATAGGGAGTCTGGTGTTAGCCTGATATGATAGGAATTTCACCGGTTTATAGGGATGTTGTACTTCGGGGTTACTCCACCCGGATGCACTCCGTAAAATGAACTCGGATTAATTGTTTGTTCAACGCTAACAACTAACATAAAACTGCTATAGAACTGTTATATGTTTTATGTTCACAGTTAAAGTCAAAGTTACAGTTACAGTCACAGTTATAGTTATAGTTATAGACAGTTAACAGAAGGTGGTCCTAGGTTTCCCCTTGATCACTGAGTTATAGTTACAGATAGGTTACAGTTACAGTTATGGGTGGTTTACAGTTATAGTCATAGTTAGAGATACAATTACAGACAGATTCATAGTCATAGCAGAGATTTACCCTTGTGGTTAAAGTAAAGACTTGGCGATCATAGGATATCCCCAAGATTGCCAAGGTAGGCATGGCGACCCTAGGTTCCCTGTGGTTACCAACAGTTGGTTGGGTTGGAGCTCACTGAGACATTATGTCTCATCCCTTTCCTTCTGGTGCAGGTTTATAGGTAAGTCAGAGGTTCGTGATGAAGATCTTCATAGAGATACTAGGATAGAGTACAGTTTCTCGTTGTGTACCTGTTAAGTCTTTTGGTGTTGGCTGCATGTTTTGGCAAAACCAAGATATTGAATGGAAGCATCTCCATATGTAGAACATTTCTTCAGTTGGAAGTTTTCTCATTTGAAGCTGTTCAGAAGCTGAAAATTACATCAGAAGCTGGATGTTCATCAGAAGCACTGTAGCACTTCAGAAGCTGATTCAGGTTCTAATGCCAGCGTTGACTTATGTTGACTTCATCAGAAGCTGGTTATTTTCAAGGTTTTTCTATGCGAATCTTTGCAAGATTTATTGAGGATGTATCCACGCATATGGCTTCTAGAATGCTGATTTATTTGAAGAAGATTTTATTGAAGATTTGGTTCAAAGATATGAAATTCATATTTTCCTGTTATAATCTTTAAAAGATTCAGTACAGTTTTATTTGTTACATTATTGGACCAATCTTATTTCAGTAACAAATCAAATCAGAAGATTAGTTTGTTATTTACGCTGCAAGACTGAAGGCTATATAAGGAGGAGGGCTGCTGCTATTCAAGACACGAATTGATAGAGTTTAAGATCAGAGAATTGAGTCTTAGTATTTTTAGCTTTTAGCTTTATTGTGCACCACTCTGTTAGAGTTGGTTTAGGTGTTTGATTGAGTTGTAATTCATTCTAAGCCTTTAGGTACGAATGAAGTCTTTGTGTTTTTGAAGTTTTCTGAAAAACAGAGTGTTTTTGATTAAGGGTTTCAGTAACTGGGTTTAATTACTTGAATAGGAAGATAGTGGATTCTATTACTCAGAGTTGGGTAGAAGTCTTACTAGGTGGAGGTTAATTGCTTGGGATAAGAACTGGGAGTCAGTGTCTGAGTCTTAAGGATTAAATCCAATAGTGGATTTCCTTCCTGGATTGGTATCCCCCAGAGTAGGAGGTGTTTACTCCGAACTGGGTTAACAAACCTTGTGTGCCTTTTACTTTCCTGCACTTTAATTTGCTGCCTGTGTGTGTTTGTGTTTGTGCTCTGTTTTGCAAACTATTGTGCTAAGTTCTGTTCAGAACCTGTTGGTTCATAACCTGTTAGTTTCTCTTAAGTATTGCCTGGCCAGAATTTCAATTGGCATCAGAGCAGGCACCCTGCCTGTATATTGGGTGAGTTCCAGGGGTATTAATTTCTGGCAAGCATGGATAGAGAAGGAGGCTATGTCAATAGACCACCCCTACTAGATGGCACAAACTATGAGTATTGGAAGTCAAGGATGTGTGCTTTTCTAAAGTCTATTGACAGCAGGACTTGGAAAGCTGTGATAAAAGGCTGGGAACATCCTGAGGTATTGGACAAAGATGGTAACAAAACTGGAGTTTTGAAGCCTGAAGAGGAGTGGACCAGAGCTGAAGATGACTTGTCTCTGGGAAATTCAAAAGCTTTGAATGCAATCTTTAATGGTGTGGACCAGAACATGTTCAGACTTATCAAACAATGTACTGTGGCTAAGGATGCTTGGGAAATTCTGAAAACCACTCATGAAGGAACCTCTAAAGTGAAGATGTCCAGATTGCAGCTGCTGACCACCAAATTTGAGAACCTGAAGATGAAGGAAGATGAATCTATTCAGGATTTTTACATGAATGTGCTGGACATGGCAAATTCTTTTGATTCACTTGGAGAAAAGATGACTGATGAGAAGTTAGTCAGAAAAATCCTCAGGTCCCTGCCCAGAAGATTTGACATGAAGGTCACTGCAATTGAGGAGGCTCATGATATTTCTGCTATGAAGGTTGAGGAGCTGATTGGGTCTTTGTTAAATTTTGAGACTGCATTCTGCAAACAGCCTGATAAGAAAGGGAAAGGTATAGCTTTTACTGTGAATGCTGAAGCTGATGATCAACAAGAGTCTGAGGAGGATGACTTATCAGAAGCTCTAGTGTTGCTGGGAAAACAATTCAACAAGATTCTGAAGAATGTTAACAGAAAAGCCAAATCCCAAGGTCAGAATTTCAGATTCAATAACAAAAAGCAACAAACTGATGAGAAGAAGACCAAGTCTGAGGAGAAAAGTAATCAAGCTAAAGGTGTGCAGTGCTATGAGTGTGAGGGTTATGGACACATCAAATCTGAATGCCCTACTTTCCTTAAGAAACAGAAGAAGAGCCTAGCTGTTGCATGGTCTGATGATGGTTCTGAAGATGATGATGTTAGTGAATCTGGTATGTGTGATACTGGTCTGGTAGTGAGGTCTGGAGCTATCTTGAAGAAGGAGCCTGTTTTAGAGTCTGAAACCTTTTTAGAGTCTGACTCAGAGTCTGAAGCCTCATCTGTGTCTGAAGCTGCTAAAACCTCATATGATGAACTAGCTGACAACTACAAGAAGCTGTATACCAGAAGTGTTGAGGTTTGCAAACAAGTTTTGGATCAGAAGGAGACTATTCTTCAACTGGAGGCTGAAAAAGGTGAACTGTTAGTGCAGAATTCAGATTTAAAAGAAGAACTGAACCAGTTAAATTCCCAACTTGAACATATGAAAAAGCAGGTTAGAATGATGAATACTGCTACTAATGTGTTGGATGAAATTTTGGGTGCTCAACAACAAGGAAAAACTGGTTTAGGCTTTGTTGATCAGACTCAGAACCCCAAACAGGAGATTCTTGTCAAAAAGTTTGTTCCTGGCACTAAAACTGGTAATCCTATGATTGGAACATCTCAGATGAAACCTCAAAAGGTAGGACAGAAGCAAACTCAGAAGAGACCTCAGATGCAAGGTCAGAAGCATGTTCAAATGCAAGGTCAGAAGCATGTTCAGATGCTACCTCAGAAGCAACCCCAGAATTTGTTCAGAAACAGAAGGAGGAGAAATCATCCATGGATCTGTCATCATTGTGGAAAGAAAGGGCATATCAAACCATTCTGCTTCAAACTTTATGGCTATCCTGAACATTTTCAGTATAGAAAAGTGGAACCAACTACTATCAAACACAATGTTCAGAAGGTGTGGAAACCCAAAGTTCAGAATATAGGCCTGATTGCTCATACTTCACTGAGAGCCACTTCAAAAGAAGACTGGTATTTTGATAGTGGATGTTCAAGGCACATGATTGGTGTGAAGAAGCTGCTGAGCAATATCAGATCATACTCCAGAAGTTATGTGACATTTGGAGATGGTGTAAAAGGTCAGATTCTGGGTATTGGAGATTTGATCAGAGAAGGTTTGCCCAGACTTAATGATGTGCTACTGGTGGAAGGATTAACCTCTAATCTGATCAGTATTAACCAGCTGTGTGATCAGGATTTGAAAGTTAATTTCAACAAGCAGGAGTGTATTGTTACTAATCAGGATGGAAAAACTCAGATGAGGGGCTGCAGATCCAAAGACAATTGTTATTTGTGGATTTCTGAAGAAGAAAGAAGTCTGACTTCTTGTCTTATGAGCTCAGAAGAGGAAGTCAAACTCTGGCACCAGAAACTGGGACATCTGCTTCTGAAAGGCATGAAGAAAATCCTAAGTACTGAAGCTATCAGAGGTGTACCTAATCTGAAGATCAATGAGGACAATGTTTGTGGTGATTGTCAAATTGGAAAAGAAACAAGAAAGTCTCATCCCAGATTAGTTCACCAGGTAACTACTAAAGTACTAGAACTTGTTCATATGGATTTAATGGGGCCTATGCAAGTTGAGAGTATTGGAGGAAAAAGATATGCCTTTGTAATGGTAGATGACTACTCAAGATATACATGGGTCAGCTTTGTTAGAGAAAAGTCTGACACTTTTGAAGTTTTCAAAGAGATGTGCATCCAACTACAAAGAGAGAAGGATAGTGGGATTATCAGAATCAGAAGTGATCATGGCAAAGAATTTGAAAACAAGAGCTTTTCAGAATTCTGTGCTTCTGAAGGTATAAAGCATGAGTTTTCTGCACCTATCACACCTCAGCAAAATGGTGTAGTTGAGAGGAAGAATAGAACATTAGCAGAATGTGCAAGGGTTATGCTGCATGCTAAGAAGCTGCCATATATGTTTTGGGCTGAAGCTATGAACACAGCATGTTACATACACAATAGAGTCACTTTGAAAAAGGGAACAACATCTACTCTGTATGAATTGTGGAAAGGGAGGAAGCCAACTGTGAAATATTTCCATGTTTTTGGGAGCAGATGCTATATCTTGGCTGACAGAGAGAATAGAAGAAAACTGGATCCTAAGTCTGATGAGGGCATATTCCTGGGTTATTCAGTGAACAGCAGAGCTTACAGGGTGTTTAATTCCAGAACCAAGGTTGTGATGGAGTCCATAAATGTGGTTATTGATGATTTGTCTGCTGAGAATGAAAAGAATGATCCTGAAGTTGTTCCAGAGTCTGAAGTATCAGAAGAACAAACCTCAGAAGCAGAAAAGCATTCAGAGTCTGAAGAAGCAGAAGATCAAACAGATCAAGTTCCAAATGGTAAAGGGCCATCCATTAGAGTTCAGAAGGATCATCCTAAAGACTTAATCATTGGAAGCTTAGATCAAGGTGTCAGAACCAGGAGATCAGATGTTGCTGCTACTGATTCATGCTTTGTGTCAAAGTTTGAGCCTAAAAATTTGAAAGAAGCCCTAACTGATGAATTTTGGATTGAAGCAATGCAAGATGAGTTGAATCAATTCAAAAGGAGTGAAGTGTGGGATCTTGTTCCAAGACCTGAAGGGCTGAATGTGATTGGGACTAAGTGGATATTCAAGAATAAAACAGATGAAAATGGTACTATAGTCAGAAACAAGGCAAGGTTGGTTGCTCAGGGTTATACTCAAGTAGAGGGATTGGATTTTGATGAGACCTTTGCACCTGTGGCCAGACTAGAGTCCATAAGACTGCTGTTGGGTGTTTCCTGCATTCTCAAGTTCAAGCTATTTCAGATGGATGTGAAGAGTGCATTTCTGAATGGATATCTACAAGAAGAAGTGTATGTTGAACAGCCTAAAGGATTTGTGGATCATAAATTTCCTAATCATGTTTACAAACTGAAGAAAGCCTTGTATGGATTGAAGCAAGCACCAAGAGCATGGTATGAAAGATTAACTCAGTTTCTTGTTGCTCAAGGATACAGAAAAGGTGGTTCAGATAAGACTTTGTTTGTGAAGATGAAGATGGGAGTCTAATGATTGCTCAGATTTATGTGGATGATATAGTGTTTGGAGGGATGTCTCAGAAGATGGTAAAATTGTTTGTTCAGCAAATGCAATCAGAATTTGAAATGAGTTTGGTTGGTGAGCTGACATATTTTCTTGGATTACAAGTTAAGCAAATGGAAGATACAATCTTCATTTCACAGAGTAAATATGCCAAGAACATTGTTAAGAAGTTTGGAATGGAATCTGCTGCTCATAAGAAGACACCAGCTGGTACTCATCTGAAGCTAACCAAAGATGAACAGGGAGTATCAGTAGATCAGAGTCAGTACAGAAGCATGATAGGGAGCCTATTGTATTTAACTGCAAGCAGACCTGATATCACTTATGCTGTTGGAGTATGTGCAAGATACCAAGCTGATCCTAAGATGAGTCATCTGACACAAGTCAAAAGGATCCTGAAGTATGTGAATGGCACAAGTGACTATGGAATCATGTATTCACATAGTTCAAGTTCTGAACTGATGGGATTTTGTGATGCTGACTGGGCTGGAAGTGCTGATGACAGGAAGAGTACCTCAGGAGGTTGTTTCTTTTTAGGAAACAACTTAATTTCTTGGTTCAGCAAGAAACAAAACTGTGTTTCATTGTCAACTGCTGAAGCTGAGTACATTGCTGCTGGGAGTAGTTGCTCACAACTGGTGTGGATGAAACAAATGCTGGAGGAATACAACATTGAACAGGGAACCATGACTCTATTTTGTGACAATCTGAGTGCTATCAACATTTCTAAGAATCCAATACAGCACAGCAGAACTAAACACATAGACATCAGACATCATTTTATCAGAAACCTTGTGGAGGACAAGATTGTTCAGCTGGAACATGTAGCTACTGAAGAACAAGTTGCTGACATTTTCACAAAGGCCTTGGATGCTAAACAGTTTGAAAACTTAAGGAGCAAGTTAGGTGTGTGTTTGCATGAAGGGTTATAGCAATTACTGCAAACTGGATGTGAGGAAGATAGAGTACCTGCCAGTTGCGCTTATGCTGAGTGTGGTCCTGAACCTGAGTCTGAGTCTGATATGTTTTCAAGGATTCTTGTTACTTGTTTTATTCCCTCTATGAAGACTATGATTTGTCAGAATTTTGTGGCTAAAAAGGGGGAGAAAATCTTATGTAATGTGTTGGCTTTGATACCAAGTGTTGCTGCTCAGAGAATTAGTTTCAAATTCAGCTTTCAGTGTTGTTTAGAAGTTACTTGTAAAGCTCAGAGTTCAGAACCAATATAACAAGAACTGTCAAGATGTTATTAAGGGGGATTTTGTGTCTCAGGGGGAGTACAAGATTGTTATATACCTGAGTGATGATGTGGTCCTGAAGTGTAGAAGTGTAGTGGTCCTGAAGAACATTTGTGTTCAGCTCCTGAAGTGTGCTCTGATGATCAAGGGTTGATCAGTAGCTCTGATACCATGGTTGTGATCAGAAGTTGATCAGTACTTGGTTGATGTGTGCTTCAGTAGCTGTTATGTTGTGTAGAACTGAAGCTGGTTTGGTTTAATCATAGCTGTGTCCGCTGCTTATGTTTATGCTATGATATATTATTGTGAGATTATAAGGGAGATTGAAGAACTTGGATGGTTTTAGCCAAAAATTTGCCAAAGGGGGAGATTGTTGAGTCTTTTGGTGTTGGCTGCATGTTTTGGCAAAACCAAGATATTGAATAGAAGCATCTCCATATGTAGAACATTTCCTCAGTTGGAAGTTTTCTCATTTGAAGCTGTTCAGAAGCTGAAAATTACATCAGAAGCTGGATGTTCATCAGAAGCACTGTAGCACTTCAGAAGCTGATTCAGGTTCTGATGCCAGCGTTGACTTATGTTGACTTCATCAGAAGCTGGTTATTTTCAAGGTTTTTCTATGCGAATCTTTGCAAGATTTATTGAGGATGTATCCACGCATATGGCTTCTAGAATGCTGATTTATTTGAAGAAGATTTTATTGAAGATTTGGTTCAAAGATATGAAATTCATATTTTCCTGTTATAATCTTTAAAAGATTCAGTACAGTTTTATTTGTTACATTATTGGACCAATCTTATTTCAGTAACAAATCAAATCAGAAGATTAGTTTGTTATTTACGCTGCAAGACTGAAGGCTATATAAGGAGGAGGGCTGCTGCTATTCAAGACACGAATTGATAGAGTTTAAGATCAGAGAATTGAGTCTTAGTATTTTTAGCTTTTAGCTTTATTGTGCACCACTCTGTTAGAGTTGGTTTAGGTGTTTGATTGAGTTGTAATTCATTCTAAGCCTTTAGGTATGAATGAAGTCTTTGTGTTTTTGAAGTTTTCTGAAAAACAGAGTGTTTTTGATTAAGGGTTTCAGTAACTGGGTTTAGTTACTTGAATAGGAAGATAGTGGATTCTATTACTCAGAGTTGGGTAGAAGTCTTACTAGGTGGAGGTTAATTGCTTGGGATAAGAACTGGGAGTCAGTGTCTGAGTCTTAAGGATTAAATCCAATAGTGGATTTCCTTCCTGGATTGGTATCCCCCAGAGTAGGAGGTGTTTACTCCGAACTGGGTTAACAAACCTTGTGTGCCTTTTACTTTCCTGCACTTTAATTTGCTGCATGTGTGTGTTTGTGTTTGTGCTCTGTTTTGCAAACTATTGTGCTAAGTTCTGTTCAGAACCTGTTGGTTCATAACCTGTTAGTTTCTCTTAAGTATTGCCTGGCCAGAATTTCAGTACCAGCTCAGGAGCGTAATGGATATTGTATAAGTATTGTAATAGTATTGGATTATTTGTACAACGAGTAAACATGTATTCATTCATTTGTGATGTATGATTATTATTATTGAAATTTTTAAATGTATCCAGTATCAGTTTAACGCACATGCTAATATACTAGTTAAAGTTAGTATGGGTGTTACAGAACCACCCCAAACACTAACAGTCATTTCCGGCCACCGCCAAGAAAAAACAATAAAAAACCTAAAAATTTCTCTCTTTTTTTTCCGAATTCAAATCCAGTCACAAAAACCTAAATGTCGCGGTGATTTTTGGATATCAAGCTATTAATTAGCGTTGAATCGCAATCTTAAGATTCACCACCGATCTTTTATTTTTCCGAGGAAAGGGAGAAAGTTCGAAAACCCTATTTGTTAGAGATCAAAGGTCCGGGGGTTGGTTACGCAGAGGGAAGGTGTTAGCACCCTAAACGTCTATAGTACTCTATAGGAACCTCTTGCTTATTTTTATCTTTATGCTAAAAGTTATTTATTTGTAAAATGAAAGCTTAAGTGTGAAAAGATTAAAGTGATGAAAGTAAAAAAGAAAGAAAATGTTTTTGTTATTTTTATTGATTTGGAAAGACAAAGTCTTTTGCCTACGTACCCGAGCGGGATCAAAATCTCGTAGTTCGGGGTAAAAAGCCAAGTGATTTGTTTTGGTTGATTTTAAAGTTTGAAAAAGGTTTTAAGAAAGATGAGAGGCCGTAAAGGCATAGAAGGATAAAAGAAAGTGAGTTTGATTGATTTTAAATTGAAGAAAATGTTTTGATTGATTAAAGTTGATTAAAAATCTGATTAAGAAAAGAAAGATAAGATTGACTTTTTTTGAAAATTTTGATTATAAAATGTTTTTGGATTTTGACTTTTTTGACTTTTTTTTGAGAAAGATTTTGATTAGGTCCTAAGGTCCTGAGACTAAATTATGCTGAGAAAATCTAACGCGCCGGATCCCTCAAAATGACGTTGAATCAAGTGAGGGTCCTTTTCCTCGGATACGGTCCAAATTACATAATCGCCCTCGACATAAAGCATAAAAAATAAATGTGGTGTCGGTGCATATTCTCATTTATATTTTATTTACATTGGACCTAGATACATTCTAATGGCAAGAAAATAAATGACAAAAATAATAAAAATTACATTAAAGTAAATATGCTAAAAGAAATAAAAAATGCATAAAATGTAAAACAATAAATAGATATGGTGCTTAAAGTAAATAAAAAAATAAAAATGCGAGGCATAAATAAATATGATGCTGAAAATAAAATAAAAATGCAAGACAATAAAAATAAACATGAAGCTAAAAGAAAAATGAAAAGTGCAAGACAATAAAATAAATATGATGCGTAAAATAAAAGAAAATAAAAATGCAAGGCAAGAAAATAAATATGGAACTGGAAAATAAAATGCAAGACTGAATATTAAATATGGTGCTGGAAAATAAATAAAGAAAATAAAAAATGCAAGGCATAAAATTAAATATGATGCATAAAATAAAAGAAAATGTAAAATGCAAGACAAAAAATAAATATGATGCAATAAAATAAAAATAAAAAAAATGCATAGTACTGGAAATTAAAAGCAATAAATAAAGTGCTAAAAATAAAAGAAAATAAAAAAAAAGTGCAAGAAATAAATAAAGAAAATAAAAGAATAGAGAGGAAGAAAAGGGATGCAGAAGTAATAAGGGGAGTGCAGAAATTAAAAGAGTAGTAATCAGAAAAATAAAGGGAAGAAAGAGAATGGGCCAAGTCCAAAAGCAGAGTCCAGGGTGAACCGGTCTGGTTCGGTCCGGAAGAACCAGACCGGTTCAGCAGTCTATAAAAGTCTAAACCTGGTTTTTTAATCATTTTTACCTCTCTTTCTCTTTCTTCTTTTCTTATCTTCTCACTTTTCTCTCAGAATCTTTCTCTTCTCACGTCCACTCTTTTCTTTCTTTTCTCATCCTCACATGTCCTCTCTTCCTTCAAATCCTCTCACGTTTTCAACTTTTTTTCCATTTCTCTCAAGATCTTTCATGTTCTCATCTTCCTCTCTTCTCCTTCACATGAAATCGAAAAAAACTCAAAGACAAACTAGATCTAAGTTCGAAAAATCGTACCCTTTCGTGTTCTGATGCGAGGCTTTGATATGCTTGAGGTTCGATTTCTGGTTTTCGTGTTGTTCTTGGTACTGTTTCGGCTGGGTTATGCGATTCTGTTTTTGTGGTTTTGTGATATGATGGATCAGTTTTGATGATGGCTTTTTGTGGTGTTGATTCGGTTTTGATGATGGCTTTTTGTGGTGTTGATTTTTGGTACGCGTTTGTAACTTGTTGTGATTATACTAAAGCCTGGCCGAATCTGTTTGTGGTGTGGATTGCTTGGATTTTCGATTTTGTTTGATTTTCCGGTGGCCGGAAAATGGATTGTGTTGGTGGTTGTGGGTGGTTGGTGGGTGTTGCTGGTGGTGGTTCTGATTTCTGACTGGTACTGTACTGATTGGCCCCCTGTACTTTTCGTGAACAGTGCTATTTATAGTAAAATAATAGGCAAAACGAAAATGACAAAACTGCCCCTCTGGGCTTGGACTGATTTGGACTTAAAATGACCTAAAATGAATAAAATCAAAACCATAAAAAAAGACACAATAATAAAAACGAAAATTACAAATAAAAAACTAAAAAAGGAATAAAATAAAAAAAGAAATAAATAATAGTAAAAATAAAAATAAAAAAAATAATAATAATAATAACAGAAAATAAAAATAATAAAACGGTTGCCTTCGGAACAAAAAATGAGGTATTTTAAAATACCTCCCTGCCGAAATTTCGTCTGAAACGACGAAAATTTCTAGCCTAAAAGACGAGAAAGAGAAATAAAAACGGGTCAAAAATGGGGTATGACAGATGCCCCTATTTAAGTTTCTTCGTTACGGAGATTTAAAAGTGAAATTTTAAAATCGACGGGTCGAAGAGACTTAAATACAGAGTACACCATTTTTGACCAGTTTCAAATGCAAAATGTTATGAATGCAATGCTATGCATGTGATGCTATGCATGTAATGTTGTGAATGCTCGCAATGCAAGTATGAATGTAATACGGCGAAGATGACTCGACTGGGGATAACAAGACAAAAGAATACCCGAGTCTGTTAAAGGAAACGGGGTCCGACTCCACTGGGGGATCACATGGTTTTACTGGGGATAAATGTCAGCTATTCGGGTTATTGCCGAACTAGCCAACTGACAAGAAACAGAGATAAATGTCAACTGTTCGGGTTATTGCCGAACTGCCATTGACGACAAGAAATAAAGGTAAATGTCAACTGTCCGGATTATTGCCGAACGGCCATTGACGAATCAAGAAATAAAGGTAAATGTCAACTGTCCGGATTATTGCCGAACGGCCATTGACGAACAAGAAATAAAGGTAAATGTCAACTGTCCGGATTATTGCCGAACGGCCATTGACGAACAAGAAATAAAGGTAAATGTCAACTGTCCGGATTATTGCCGAACGGCCATTGACGAACAAGAAATAAAGGTAAATGCTGAATGAAATGTAAAAGCTGGATGAAATTTAAAAGCTGGATGAAATTTAAAAGCAGGATGAAATTTAAAAGCAGGATGAAATTTAAAAGCTGGATGAAATTTAAAAGCTGGATGAAATTTAAAAGCAGGATGAAATTTAAAAGCTGGATGAAATATAAAAGCTGGATGAAATTTAAAAGCAGGATGAAATTTAAAAGCTGGATGAAATATAAAAGCAGGATGAAATTTAAAAGCAGGATGAAATTTAAATGCTGGATGAAATTTAAAAGTAGGATGAAATTTAAAAGCAGGATGAAATTTAAATGCTGGATGAAATTTAAAAGCATGATGAAATTTAAAAGCATGATGAAATTTAAAAGCAGGATGAAATTTAAAAGCAGGATGAAATTTAAATGCTGGATGAAATTTAAAAGCATGATGAAATTTAAAAGCAGGATGAAATTTAAAAGCAGGATGAAATTTAAAAGCAGGATGAAGGATAAATGTCAGCTGTTCGGGTTATTGCCGAACGAGTCAACTGACGACAAGAAAAAGGATAAATGTCAGCTGTTCGGGTTATTGCCGAATGAGTCAACTGACGACAAAAGATTGGATAGGAAAATGCACAAGCTGGTCGATAAGGAACTGCCACTTGGCGAAAAGAGGATGATATCTCAGGATGAAATACTGGGGATGACATTTGGGGAAAGAGAGGGTTACAAATTAATCATGATCAATTGATATGGAAAGATATTCAAAACAATATTCAGGGCGGTTAACGCAACCATGATGTTGTTTGTATGCATGAATGTGTATATGCATGAATGTGTATATGCATGAATGTATGAATGCATGTGTGATTTATGTGACTGTATGCCTATACGAAGGATTGATTTGTGTGATAGTGTAATTGATGAATTTGATGAGACAAGGTTGGACAAGATGGGGAGTGGACCGACGACGCAGTACAAACACTCGGCAATCTTTATTGGGGATGATGCCATTGGAGACATATCAAATCATTGACGGGGTAATGCCCACCATATGCAACAATTGATGGGGAGTAATCACTTCCTGGGGAAGATGGTTACAAATTATTCATGATTGATTGAAATGAAAAGATAATTGAATCAAGACTCATGATGGTTAATGCAGCCATGTATGCATGATATTGTTTTTATTGTATATGCATGAATGTATGAATGCATGAATGACAACACGACTTGTATGACCATGTGATTGATTAACTTGTGATTGTATGAGGGATTGACGTGTATGATTATATGAGGGATAAACTGGTATGATTGTATGACTGATAAACTTGATGAGACAAAATTGGACGGATAAGATGGAAAGTGACCCGACGTCGCATCACAAACACTTGGGAATCTTCAATGGGGATGGTGCCACTGGGGCACATCAAAACAAAGACGGGGTAAAGCCCGACATAGGCAGCAACTGATGGGGAATAAACACTTCTTGGGAAGAGCGTGCCAATCCACAAACCATAGTAGAAGAACCGGTGCTTCTGTGGTCATGCTTATTTTGTTTTTTTGCTTTTCCTTTTTGCTTTTCTTCTTTTTTTTGAATCCCTAATTTTTGCCTGGACCGCCTTTTCAGGTTTTCAGTCCACCGGGAATGTATTCTTTTGTATGCCCCTAATTTTTGCCTGGACCGCCCTTTCGGGTTTTCGATCCACCGGGACGCTCCTTTTTGCCTAAGCCGCCCTTTCGGGTTTTCAACTTACCGAGCTCATTTCTTTTCTTTTTCTTTTTTCATATATATATTTCTTTTTGTTCTTCTTTTTTTTTGTATATATTTCTTTTTCTTTTTTTTTGAAGCAATTGACCATGTTCAGCCTGCAAAGTTTGTCCGTTCTCAGGATAGCTGTTGACGCACCCTTCATTTATTCATGAGTTCAGAGAAAATGTGTTTTGTTGTTTGTGCTTTTCAAAAAGACATGAAAAATATTTATGATTTTGAAGAATATTTTGTTTCAAGCACTACCATCAAAAATAGAAGAAGTTTTTTTTTTTTATAAACTGAATAAATAGGAATTCCAAATGAAAGGCAATAGGCTCAAATTTATTTAAAAGAGTGGCAACCCGCCAATGGCATGGCTCCACGGATCTTAAAAGTTTGGAAAATGGTAAATATAAGGGGAAGGTACATTGAACACAATAACCGTTATTTTCCCTGACAACTTTGAATTTCACTGTTTGGATGCTTCAGATTCAGAGTCTCTTTGACATTTGATTGTGCCCCAAGTGAGTAGAGATCAGACCAATGCAGTTACTTTGTCTTTTGATCCTTAACTTTTGCATAGATCGCCCTTTCGGGTTTCGACCTATCAGGATGATTATTTTCTGTTTTATGTCTCTAATTTTTGCCTGGACCGCCCTTTCGGGTTTTCGATCCACCGAGACGCTCTTTTTTGCCTAAGCCGCCCTTTCGGGTTTTCGACTTACCGAGCTGTTCTTTTATTTTTTTAGACAAAGTATTTCTTGACTGCATCAGCGTTCACAGGACGAGGGAGCTCATCACCATCCATAGTCGTAAGAGTTAATGCGCCACCGGAGAAAGCTCTCTTGACGACATATGGACCTTCATAGTTAGGCGTCCACTTGCCCCTGGAATCGGGTTGAAAAGATTAGACTCTCTTGAGCACAAGATCTCCTTCCTGAAACACACGGGGACGAAGCTTCTTGTCAAAGGCTTGTTTCATCCTCTTTTGATATAACTGCTCATGGCACAAGGCCTTCATGCGTTTTTTCAATCAAATTCGAACTGATCATATTTGTTTTGGCACCATTCAGCCTCTGACAACTTGGGTTCCATTAAAACTCAATTTCCACGGGGAGTACTGCTTCCATGCCATACACTAAAGAAGAGGGGGGGTTGCCCCTGTTGAGGTACGCATTGAAGTACGATATCTGTAACACCCATACTAACGTTAACTAGTATGTTAGTATGTGCATTAATCTGATATCGGATGCATTAAAATTTACAATAATTAAAATATATAAACCACTGAATGAGTACATTTTGCTCGTTTACATAAATGTCCAAATTGCATACATTACATGTTCATATACAAATATAAAATCTGTCAACCTCCTGAGCTTGCCTTGACGAGCGTCTGCACTCCATCCAGCGTCATCCTGAAGATCTTCATCTGAAAACCACTTGGCTGCCTGAAACCTGCACCAGAAGGATAGGGATGAGACATAATGTCTCAGTGAGCTCCTACCCTACCTACTGTTGGCAACCACGGGGAAAACCTAGGGTCACCGTGCCTACCTCGGCAATCTTGGGGAAGACTACGATCGCCAAGTCTTATCTTTACTTATTTCGCGATCAAGGGGAAAACCTAGGATCGCTACATATCTTTATCTTTCTTATACTGTTCATGTTCCTAATCTTACGTGTTTCATACTCTATTCTTATCTTAGTCTTAAGCGTAGTGATCTTGGGGACATCCTATGATCACATCGTGTTCACTAGGAATTAATCTTCATGTCTCGTATTACATATAAAATATACGTATTCATTTCATATTCGTATCATCTTTTCATATCTTAAAGTTAGAAGTTAGCGTTGAACAAACAATTATTATCTTGGTTCATTTTACGGAGTGCATCCGGGTGGAGTAACCCCGAAGTACATCTCCCATCATACCGGTGAAATTCCTATCATATCAGGCTAACACCGGACTCCTCTTATCTTTGTGTAGGCAACCCTCTCGGTGAAGCCCCATCCGGCATAATCCGGAGCCTGCTGGACACATCTTGCATGTAGACAACCCTCTCGGAGAAGTCCCATCCGGCGAATCCCGGAGCCTGCTGGACATGCTTAAATCTTTTAACATACGTGTGGACAATCCTCTCGGAAGAGTCCCATCCGGCGAAACCCGGAGTCTGATGAACACGTTTAATATCGTCTTATAAATTACGTGTGGATAGCCCTTTCGGAGAAATCCCATCCGGCATAATCCGGAGTCTGATGAACACGTTTTCATATTCTTTATCATTAAATTCTTAACTTAAGTTCATATACATATCTAATACGTTCATAATCTTGTGCATATCTAATGCATTCCTTAGATAATCATTCATGTGTACTTAACCTATAAAAGGTCCTAATCTTGACTAATGTATCATCCTTGAACTCACATTTACTTAGTCAAATACCTAGCATTGCTTAGTACATGATAAATACCTTTCTAAATCTCTTTAACCTATAGAGGTCCTTGACTTATCGTTCTCATAAGCCATTACTTAAAGGTTGGGAACTAAGTCCCTAAATCTTACTTGATAACTTAGGGTTAATTCTACCCATTGTCATGCTTGAGTCTTGATTCTTAATGAGGTTAATCCTCAACATTATGTGATGTTTCTAACCCCACACTCATGCTAATACGAGGTATACTATGATCTATTCTTCCATTTTTAAAGGTACAAAAGCATACTGGCGCTGTGCGGATGATTTCTGGCTAGAAAAACAAGTTTCAAAAATAAGGTTTCTTGCTGGTTCCATCGTGGCACGCCAGCCACCCATCGTGGCACGATGGCTGCCTGATCAGTATGATCATGGCACGATGAAAGCCATCGTGGCACGATGAATCCAGGGGTTGCAGCCCCTATAGCTGTTCCAGAAAGTTCAAAAACGAGTTTTTAAGTTCCACACAGTTCAGCAAGCTTTGGTACATCAAAATCTAAGGTTTTCAACATATAAAACCATAGTATAACAAGTATTAACAATAGGGAAACTATCTATTACAAATCTAGGCAAAATCATTCATGTATTGCTTTCCTCTCTAAATCATAAAATTTACCCCTAAATGGGTATAAAGCTTAGTGGAGCTCACCTCAACCATGCTAGCTTCTTTCCCAAGCTTTCCCTTGCTTCTTCTCCAATCTTAGCTTAGGTTTTCCTTTTCCTTCTTGTTCCCTTCTTCCTTTCTCTTACTCTAACTTCCATACCAAGCTTGCTTTGCAATACTTCTCTCAAGAATTTCTTTAAGAGATGTTGAATTGATGGAGAAGGAGATGAGGGAGAGGAGGAGGACGTGAGGGTGAGAGGAAGGAGGGGAGAGAATCTGATTTTTCTTTAAGAAAGAGAGAAAGAGATGAAGATTGAATTGGGAAAATATCTTGTTCCTTGTTAAATAATCTTCCTTTGCCACTAAATTACCAAAATGCCATTTGCTTGCTCTATAATCTTTAAACATCGACAACAGTTACTTATAAGTGGGATATTATACTTACCACATAAATAACCCATTAACTGACAATTTACCAAATTGTCCTTTGCTTAAAACATTCCGATACATCGTCTCAATATTAATAATTGCTCGAGTCTTAGGTGGGATGTTACAATCTACCCCCCTTAAAGAAATTTCGTCCTCGAAATTTAGAATCCACTACCATACATGAATTAATCTCACATATTACTTCCTTCATAAGCTAAGACTCCAGTTCATCTTACTCATCGGAACCCCTTAGATTCCAACTCTATAAGTCGAATATATTCGACAATCTTTCGCTATCTGAAGCGCTTAATGTGCATTACACTTTTCCTGCGTAGTAGAATATGAGGCTATTCGAACCATCGCATCCAACTTGCTAACCATATACTTGTTTATACACTTCTTGCAACCCAAACTAGAGTTATCCAATCCTAACACTTGTGTTGAATCTTATAATCTCGTCATAGTCCGCGTAATCTTACTTTGACGACATTGGTCTTTCTTAATATCTTCGACGATTCCATTGAATTCTTATATTCGATCTTTGCCTCATACAACGGCATCTTACATATATGATTTTACCATGCTTTAATGAGAGTATACTACCGCATTACTTCCATTATACTAGTACAAGGAGGAGGCACCTTGGTGTTTTACTTTCCATAATCTTAATCATTGCTTCCATCACGGAATTCCTCAAGGACTCGCGAAATCTTACTGATTACCCGCGTTCTGCTTCGATTGATCTACGACGTTACTCATCTTGATAACTTAAAAATCATTCTTCATACTAGGAGTTTGCCAATCTCCCATCGTTCTTGTCACATCTTAGTCTCGTTTTCTTGTCGTAGCATAATGTTTCTACATCGATAATTCCAACTCATAGAGGTTTAGTCCAAATGATGAGTAGCTTAAATCGTCTCACATATCATTACACAATATATATATTCCATAGCATATAACTTATATACATAAGCAAGCACGTGTACACTATATATTATCTCATCTTTGTCCGACTAACGGGACATCATTCTTAACCTTAACATATTTGAAACACTACCACATCAATTGGATATCTTTTCTTACTCTTATCTCATTTCGTAACATCCGGGATTTGCCTTTCAACTGGCTTGCCAGGTTTGCCCCGCCAATGTTACTCATGCTTATTCTTAAGTATACAACAACCTATAATGTAAATTTACAGTTACAATTCATCGGCTTCCCAAACTTATTTCTCGTCCTGGACGTCGAATTCAAGATTCTTACTTCCAACAGAAAACTCTTCTTGATTGCTACCTATATAGCACACTCAGTCTTTAATCCTTTAGTCATAACCTGAAATTACGCAGCCCTTTTACCGCAGACTACGAATAACTTTTAATCTTCGTAAAAGTTCTCCGTCCTTTTATGGTGAACACCAAGTTCAAAACTTCCGAAATCTTCGGTTAATATAGGTTAACATGACATGGTTACAACATAGAATTAAACTTACTCACCACTGCATTGTCGTTTCTGATCAAGGCCGCTATTCAAATATTTCATTCCTCATGGATTCCGAGGTTTAAAGTATTCATCAACTTAACTTCCATAACTTTCCATTAGAACTCATGATACGTTCACATCGCTTATTCTTACTACCATCCCGTATAATAGGAATTAAACACTTAACATCTTCTCATACTTTGAGCCTCAGCTTAGCGTTGTTCGTTATATCACTCTTGAATTACCACTCCGCTGCGCCACTCTGATTTTAACACTCGAGTTAGCATCGGAGGAAGACTTCACCTTTGACACATAAAATTCCATCGACCAATCTTTTTACTCTATCACTTTGTAATCACTGTAACGAATTTGTCTGACGTTACCATTTCTCTTGGTCAGCTTTTCATGTAGAATCATTAAACACTACGGTAACCCGACTGGAAATATATCTGAGGCAGTTTAAATTCATGTACATCCATTTGTGGCAACTTCTAAAAACACTTATAGCTTCTGAAGGTTCATACCTTTCATATGAGTCTTGTTACTATTCGCTCTTTCCTTATCCTTAATGATTTCTTATCCATAATCTTCCCGGGACAACTTTGGTCTCCTTAGCTCTATCATGTCTCTTAAGTTACTCTTGAGTTTCTACAGAACAATTCGTCCTGAAAGGTTCCAAATTCTTACTGGTCCTCTAGAACGCCTAGACATAAGTTACGTCTCTTCGAGTGTCCGCTCAAACGATCTTAAACTTTTGCACATTACCATAATTTATTGAATTCCTCCAGTCACTTGATACTGGATTCACAATCCAAAGCTCGATTCTTAACACCTGAGTAATTTTGCATATAGTTGAACATCCAGAAGTCTATACTTTATTACCGTCCTCAGAACTTATCTACTCGGGGTGATCATCTTTCAGCTTCTTGAATATTCGTGGAAGAAAACTCTTCGGTTAAAAACATATAACGCCGTTACTCTAATCACAATCTTAACATTTCATATAAAGGACGTTCTTCCATATAATAAATATCATATAATTTTCTCGGCTAAGATTCCGATTATCCTTCAAAACTGATCTACTTTACTCTTGTGTTATCTTAAACTTGCATTTTCCAACCAATCGAAGAAATTCAATACGATTCATCCAATCAAGGGTGTTCAACTTAATCCGTCCATTAGTACCCTAAATTCCAATCTAGCTTAGCTTGTTTCTAATCTTCTTACTATTAGGACACATCCGAATATCTGATTCCCGCTTGACATGCACATATCTTATTATCATCGACTTTCATCCATCGCCTCTTCTTAATTCCCAAATCTAGCATTTATGGTTCGGGAGGTGCGGCTGATCCGATGAAGTTAAATTTACTTGTGATCCATGCTCAAAGACCACACTTGAGTGGTTAACTTCATCTGTCCAATAACTCACGTAATCCGTAATCATTCCTCTTAACTGTCCGGTAATTCATCATTTCATTTCTAAAGATTTGGTACTGCAATTCCTTAATTCTATACTTAGAATCGTTACTTAGTCCACACTTCACTTTAACTTCTCAAACTGCGGTTCCCGTCAAGGTTCTACGTCATTTCCTAGAGCATTCCATGATTCCTTAATCCTTATGTCTTCCGCAGACGAGGCATCGTCCAACGATGCGTCCAACTGGGTTGAGGCACTTCACCTTAATATTAAATATCCTTTATGTCTCTAAGACCTTGCCACTATCAGGGTTCGTCACTTTACAGTTTGATGGCCACCATTTGGCGTCAATTACTTCCTCGCCAACTCCGTCATAGATTCTATCACCTTAATCTTCGCCCTTCATAAACTTCTTTCCTCCTTGGTCACCTTCAGCTCTCGGACATTTATCCTAACTGTCATATACTAGACTGAGTTGATCAGGCTCAACTAGATGTGACATTTAGAACAATATCCGGAACCCAATGGTCCCACTACTTTTATTGAAACTTTAATGACCCAAGGCACGGTCTGAATCGACCTGCTCTGATACCAATTGTAACACCCATACTAACGTTAACTAGTATGTTAGTATGTGCATTAATCTGATATCGGATGCATTAAAATTTACAATAATTAAAATATATAAACCACTGAATGAGTACATTTTGCTCGTTTACATAAATGTCCAAATTGCATACATTACATGTTCATATACAAATATAAAATCTGTCAACCTCCTGAGCTTGCCTTGACGAGCGTCTGCACTCCATCCAGCGTCATCCTGAAGATCTTCATCTGAAAACCACTTGGCTGCCTGAAACCTGCACCAGAAGGATAGGGATGAGACATAATGTCTCAGTGAGCTCCTACCCTACCTACTGTTGGCAACCACGGGGAAAACCTAGGGTCGCCGTGCCTACCTCGGCAATCTTGGGGAAGACTACGATCGCCAAGTCTTATCTTTACTTATTTCGCGATCAAGGGGAAAACCTAGGATCGCTACATATCTTTATCTTTCTTATACTGTTCATGTTCCTAATCTTACGTGTTTCATACTCTATTCTTATCTTAGTCTTAAGCGTAGTGATCTTGGGGACATCCTATGATCACATCGTGTTCACTAGGAATTAATCTTCATGTCTCGTATTACATATAAAATATACGTATTCATTTCATATTCGTATCATCTTTTCATATCTTAAAGTTAGAAGTTAGCGTTGAACAAACAATTATTATCTTGGTTCATTTTACGGAGTGCATCCGGGTGGAGTAACCCCGAAGTACATCTCCCATCATACCGGTGAAATTCCTATCATATCAGGCTAACACCGGACTCCTCTTATCTTTGTGTAGGCAACCCTCTCGGTGAAGCCCCATCCGGCATAATCCGGAGCCTGCTGGACACATCTTGCATGTAGACAACCCTCTCGGAGAAGTCCCATCCGGCGAATCCCGGAGCCTGCTGGACATGCTTAAATCTTTTAACATACGTGTGGACAATCCTCTCGGAAGAGTCCCATCCGGCGAAACCCGGAGTCTGATGAACACGTTTAATATCGTCTTATAAATTACGTGTGGATAGCCCTTTCGGAGAAATCCCATCCGGCATAATCCGGAGTCTGATGAACACGTTTTCATATTCTTTATCATTAAATTCTTAACTTAAGTTCATATACATATCTAATACGTTCATAATCTTGTGCATATCTAATGCATTCCTTAGATAATCATTCATGTGTACTTAACCTATAAAAGGTCCTAATCTTGACTAATGTATCATCCTTGAACTCACATTTACTTAGTCAAATACCTAGCATTGCTTAGTACATGATAAATACCTTTCTAAATCTCTTTAACCTATAGAGGTCCTTGACTTATCGTTCTCATAAGCCATTACTTAAAGGTTGGGAACTAAGTCCCTAAATCTTACTTGATAACTTAGGGTTAATTCTACCCATTGTCATGCTTGAGTCTTGATTCTTAATGAGGTTAATCCTCAACATTATGTGATGTTTCTAACCCCACACTCATGCTAATACGAGGTATACTATGATCTATTCTTCCATTTTTAAAGGTACAAAAGCATACTGGCGCTGTGCGGATGATTTCTGGCTAGAAAAACAAGTTTCAAAAATAAGGTTTCTTGCTGGTTCCATCGTGGCACGCCAGCCACCCATCGTGGCACGATGGCTGCCTGATCAGTATGATCATGGCACGATGAAAGCCATCGTGGCACGATGAATCCAGGGGTTGCAGCCCCTATAGCTGTTCCAGAAAGTTCAAAAACGAGTTTTTAAGTTCCACACAGTTCAGCAAGCTTTGGTACATCAAAATCTAAGGTTTTCAACATATAAAACCATAGTATAACAAGTATTAACAATAGGGAAACTATCTATTACAAATCTAGGCAAAATCATTCATGTATTGCTTTCCTCTCTAAATCATAAAATTTACCCCTAAATGGGTATAAAGCTTAGTGGAGCTCACCTCAACCATGCTAGCTTCTTTCCCAAGCTTTCCCTTGCTTCTTCTCCAATCTTAGCTTAGGTTTTCCTTTTCCTTCTTGTTCCCTTCTTCCTTTCTCTTACTCTAACTTCCATACCAAGCTTGCTTTGCAATACTTCTCTCAAGAATTTCTTTAAGAGATGTTGAATTGATGGAGAAGGAGATGAGGGAGAGGAGGAGGACGTGAGGGTGAGAGGAAGGAGGGGAGAGAATCTGATTTTTCTTTAAGAAAGAGAGAAAGAGATGAAGATTGAATTGGGAAAATATCTTGTTCCTTGTTAAATAATCTTCCTTTGCCACTAAATTACCAAAATGCCATTTGCTTGCTCTATAATCTTTAAACATCGACAACAGTTACTTATAAGTGGGATATTATACTTACCACATAAATAACCCATTAACTGACAATTTACCAAATTGTCCTTTGCTTAAAACATTCCGATACATCGTCTCAATATTAATAATTGCTCGAGTCTTAGGTGGGATGTTACAATATCCATGTAAAGCATATGGTAGCATCTCATGCAAGTCCTTGTAGGTGGTTACCCTCTTCTGCACCATCTTTTGATATATTTTTTCCTTTTTCCTTTTTCTTTTTCTTTTGATTTTTTGTTTGATTTTTTGCTTTTGATTTTTGCTTTTGATTTCTTTTTTTGTTTGATTTTTTTTTTTGCTTTTGATTTTTTTGTTTGATTTTTTTTTATGCAGCCTAGATGGCACCATTCATCTGGGATTTGATCAGGAATACTGCAGTGTCCACGTTAATCACTTTCAGTGCTTCTTCATGAGGCTGAATGATGTTCTTTTCATATTTTCTGTAGCAGAGAGATCTTTTCGAAGAATCCCTTCATCCTCCTCCTCTTCAGCTTCGTAAACAGGGAACTCAAAGTCGGGAGAGAGCATAGGGTTAAAGTGTTCAACGGGTTTATTGGTGTTTAGACTTACATATGATTGATGATTAGTTTAAGAAAATGAGTGAACAATGCAGATTTTTTTGAAATTGATTGGAAATAAAAGTAAAAATGAAATATTTTTGGGTTTTTTGTGTTACCATTTTCCAGAAAAAGCTAAGAATAATAAAAACATAGTCGGGAACAAAACGACTTCTTATTTGATGATGGGAGTGCATGAAACAAAAGCCCTAAACAAGGTTCACTTCCGTCTCGGGCGGAACGAAAGGAATTTTTTTTGAAAAAGACGAGACAACAAAACACATTACTTGGACCAATGAGTAACTTGAGGGAATGTCAACAGTGACCTAATTGCGGTAAACTCTGCCATGTGTTTGCACGACCACATCTCTCTTCTGTTTGCACGAGTGTTGTAGGTGCGAGTCGGTTTGTAATGAATACGCCGGGCCACTTTCTTTGACGGCGGCAGATTAACCTTTTATTGGTGAACAAGGTGTGAGACTCGATTTAGAAACTATGAATGCAAGATGATGCATGATTATGCTTATGCAAAAAGAGAAAGATTTGTTATCGAAGGACTTGTCGAAGTAATTGTAAACATCATAGTTTGAACGTTTCATTTAAAATATTACAAACAATCCCCTTTTTAGGAACAAAGCCAAGGGATATGCTCAAAAATTCATCAGTAGAAATCTTGAAAAAGTCCTGATATTTCAAACTTGAGGATGCCGAATGATCTCCCATAACGAGTTCGAGAAAATCCTCTGGACTAGTCATTAAAGATCCTAGCTTCCTTAAGCTTGTCAAATCTGGGCTTTTGAAATTGTATTTCTGAGTGATTCTCTTTGTGGAGTTCATTCTTACGATGTTTACAACGAAACTTGTCTAAGTCCTTTGATACTTGATGAAAAAAGACGTTTATGAATGAATGCATGTATGCATGATTATGCTAAAGAACGGAGAAAACATGGTGAGGTTAAGTCCATAATGTTGGAGTCAAGGGTAAACACGCCATTTGGTAAGGACTATGGTTTCATGTGTACCTGTATCACGGGTTCTACCAAGTTCCCAAAGTCATTGACCACTTCCGAATATCATCGGATTACGGGACTGACTCCCGGTCCAACAACGTCCGTAGGAAAGTCTCGTTTGAGTGTAGTATCGCGTATCAACCAATTCAAGACTACTCTTGATTAGCCACCGCACTACGTCCTAAAAGGCCAAGATGGGTTAAAGGTAACTAAAGGTCCTCAACTTCATAGGTCACTTGAAAATATCAATGCCAAACACGACTACTCATGTCAACATAATAATACTTCCAAGATTCCTCCATTGAGTGGGGTTATCACATGTGCCACATCCGAAACTCACTCTCGGAAAGCCACTATGATTATACCACCATCCTATCTTATGTTTCCCTCAAGTCCGGGTGTAGGACTTATCTCACCACTCACGAAAAAAGGTAAACACTTAAGCACATATTTACAAATACAAATAATAGTAAAGCATAAAGATAAAGAAAAGCAAGATAGGTTTAACCCACTTAGGATTTTTGTCCCCAGTGAAGTCGCCATTTTTCTGTCGCGGTGATTTTTGGATATCAAGCTATTAATTAGCGTTGAATCGCAATCTTAAGATTCACCACCGATCTTTTATTTTTCCGAGGAAAGGGAGAAAGTTCGAAAACCCTATTTGTTAGAGATCAAAGGTCCGGGGGTTGGTTACGCAGAGGGAAGGTGTTAGCACCCTAAACGTCTATAGTACTCTATAGGAACCTCTTGCTTATTTTTATCTTTATGCTAAAAGTTATTTATTTGTAAAATGAAAGCTTAAGTGTGAAAAGATTAAAGTGATGAAAGTAAAAAAGAAAGAAAATGTTTTTGTTATTTTTATTGATTTGGAAAGACAAAGTCTTTTGCCTACGTACCCGAGCGGGATCAAAATCTCGTAGTTCGGGGTAAAAAGCCAAGTGATTTGTTTTGGTTGATTTTAAAGTTTGAAAAAGGTTTTAAGAAAGATGAGAGGCCGTAAAGGCATAGAAGGATAAAAGAAAGTGAGTTTGATTGATTTTAAATTGAAGAAAATGTTTTGATTGATTAAAGTTGATTAAAAATCTGATTAAGAAAAGAAAGATAAGATTGACTTTTTTTGAAAATTTTGATTATAAAATGTTTTTGGATTTTGACTTTTTTGACTTTTTTTTGAGAAAGATTTTGATTAGGTCCTAAGGTCCTGAGACTAAATTATGCTGAGAAAATCTAACGCGCCGGATCCCTCAAAATGACGTTGAATCAAGTGAGGGTCCTTTTCCTCGGATACGGTCCAAATTACATAATCGCCCTCGACATAAAGCATAAAAAATAAATGTGGTGTCGGTGCATATTCTCATTTATATTTTATTTACATTGGACCTAGATACATTCTAATGGCAAGAAAATAAATGACAAAAATAATAAAAATTACATTAAAGTAAATATGCTAAAAGAAATAAAAAATGCATAAAATGTAAAACAATAAATAGATATGGTGCTTAAAGTAAATAAAAAAATAAAAATGCGAGGCATAAATAAATATGATGCTGAAAATAAAATAAAAATGCAAGACAATAAAAATAAACATGAAGCTAAAAGAAAAATGAAAAGTGCAAGACAATAAAATAAATATGATGCGTAAAATAAAAGAAAATAAAAATGCAAGGCAAGAAAATAAATATGGAACTGGAAAATAAAATGCAAGACTGAATATTAAATATGGTGCTGGAAAATAAATAAAGAAAATAAAAAATGCAAGGCATAAAATTAAATATGATGCATAAAATAAAAGAAAATGTAAAATGCAAGACAAAAAATAAATATGATGCAATAAAATAAAAATAAAAAAAATGCATAGTACTGGAAATTAAAAGCAATAAATAAAGTGCTAAAAATAAAAGAAAATAAAAAAAAAGTGCAAGAAATAAATAAAGAAAATAAAAGAATAGAGAGGAAGAAAAGGGATGCAGAAGTAATAAGGGGAGTGCAGAAATTAAAAGAGTAGTAATCAGAAAAATAAAGGGAAGAAAGAGAATGGGCCAAGTCCAAAAGCAGAGTCCAGGGTGAACCGGTCTGGTTCGGTCCGGAAGAACCAGACCGGTTCAGCAGTCTATAAAAGTCTAAACCTGGTTTTTTAATCATTTTTACCTCTCTTTCTCTTTCTTCTTTTCTTATCTTCTCACTTTTCTCTCAGAATCTTTCTCTTCTCACGTCCACTCTTTTCTTTCTTTTCTCATCCTCACATGTCCTCTCTTCCTTCAAATCCTCTCACGTTTTCAACTTCCTTTCCATTTCTCTCAAGATCTTTCATGTTCTCATCTTCCTCTCTTCTCCTTCACATGAAATCGAAAAAAACTCAAAGACAAACTAGATCTAAGTTCGAAAAATCGTACCCTTTCGTGTTCTGATGCGAGGCTTTGATATGCTTGAGGTTCGATTTCTGGTTTTCGTGTTGTTCTTGGTACTGTTTCGGCTGGGTTATGCGATTCTGTTTTTGTGGTTTTGTGATATGATGGATCAGTTTTGATGATGGCTTTTTGTGGTGTTGATTCGGTTTTGATGATGGCTTTTTGTGGTGTTGATTTTTGGTACGCGTTTGTAACTTGTTGTGATTATACTAAAGCCTGGCCGAATCTGTTTGTGGTGTGGATTGCTTGGATTTTCGATTTTGTTTGATTTTCCGGTGGCCGGAAAATGGATTGTGTTGGTGGTTGTGGGTGGTTGGTGGGTGTTGCTGGTGGTGGTTCTGATTTCTGACTGGTACTGTACTGATTGGCCCCCTGTACTTTTCGTGAACAGTGCTATTTATAGTAAAATAATAGGCAAAACGAAAATGACAAAACTGCCCCTCTGGGCTTGGACTGATTTGGACTTAAAATGACCTAAAATGAATAAAATCAAAACCATAAAAAAAGACACAATAATAAAAACGAAAATTACAAATAAAAAACTAAAAAAGGAATAAAATAAAAAAAGAAATAAATAATAGTAAAAATAAAAATAAAAAAAATAATAATAATAATAACAGAAAATAAAAATAATAAAACGGTTGCCTTCGGAACAAAAAATGAGGTATTTTAAAATACCTCCCTGCCGAAATTTCGTCTGAAACGACGAAAATTTCTAGCCTAAAAGACGAGAAAGAGAAATAAAAACGGGTCAAAAATGGGGTATGACACTAAACAACCGAAAATTCATCAAAAACCAAAACCCACATAAAACCACAAATCCAAACCATCTTTCATAAATACATAAAACCACAAATCTGAACCATCCTTCATAAATCCATAACAACAACACAACCGAACCAACCAAAATTCGA
Source organism: Medicago ruthenica (assembly GCA_018208015.1). Classification (NCBI taxonomy): domain Eukaryota; kingdom Viridiplantae; phylum Streptophyta; class Magnoliopsida; order Fabales; family Fabaceae; genus Medicago; species Medicago ruthenica. Next base: position 56,469,297 of record CM031373.1, read on the forward strand.
ATCCGAGCCAAAGGGACAAGTAAGGTAGTTATCACAGATTATAATCTTTTTAAACTTAGATCTACTCATTTTCAGAAAGATTTTGAAAAATCCAAACTCGGATTCGAAGAGAGTAAGAAAAAGGATTTAAAACGGTATAAAAAGTTTTTAAAAAAAGAGGGAGTTTGCTACTCCGGCGCGGTGGCGCCGCCCCCTGGGCCGGCCGGCCACCGCGCCGGAATACCTTTCCGTCTAGGCTTTGAGGTTAGAGAGAAGGGAGAGAGTTTAGAGAGAAGTAGAAGAAGAGAGAGAGGGGGAAGGAGGAATTAAGGAACTTTTTTTCTGAAAAAACAACTTAAATACCCGCGGCCCAACAGGAATGGCATTCGGCCCAGCTTCTCCTTCTGGCTTTCCTCTCTTCTGGTATCTCTTCATACCCTCTATTCTGCTTCTGCACCCCCCTTTCCTCTTCTCTTTTCTTTTTATTTTATTTTCTTTTCTTGCATTTTATTCTTTAGTTTTTATTCATTTTGCATGCATTTTATTTTGTTGCCTTTAAGTTTCAGCACCTCATGCATTTTTATTTTCTTTATTTATTTTATGCATCATATTTATTTTATGTCTTGCATTTTTATTTTCTTTATTTATTTTATGCACCATATTTATTTTATGTCTTGCATTTTTATTTTCTTGTTTTATTTTATGCACCATATTTATTTTATGTCTTTGTTGGAACAAAATGTGTTTAACAAGTCTCTTATAAAGTAAGGGGGAGATTGTTGAAACATTTATGTGTAAACATATCTCTCCTTATGGTTTTGATGATAACAAAGTATTAAAGAGAAAATTGGTTAATTGCTAATGCTTTGTTCAAGTGTTTCAGAACCACATACTTATTAAGTATTGATTGATAATGGTTATGAAGAACAAGCTAAAGAGCAAGAAGGAAAGCCAAGAAGGAAGGTTGCAAGGCTAGAAAGAAACTGGTCCTGAAGAAGTGCTCCTGAAGTAAGAGCTTCTGAAGAGGTCCTGAAGAAGTGCAGCTTCTGAAGTCTGGGTGCCTCTGAAGAAGTCAACGCAAGTCAACTCCTGAAGCCAGCTTCTGATCCGTACAACTAAGTCAGCTTCTGATCCGTACAAAGGGAGCTTCTGATCACTGTTCACTGAGAAGCTTCTGAAGCTGATGTGGCATGGATTTTGATCAGTACTGTGCGCATTTAATGCCTGGAGGTGTCAGAACAACTCAATGGAACAGTTGTCTCCCTGACCCAAACATTCTCCAGTGTTTAAGGTGGGCCAATTCAAAAATGGCACCTGCCCTGTTCTGACAGAAAAAGTGCAGCACACATTTGCAGCAACCTAGTCCAATTGCAACGGCTAATTTCCTGAATTCTAGCAAATCTTCAACAGCTCTATTTTTATCTATAAAAGGAGGAAGATTTGAAGAAGAAAATGTGAAGACTCTTTGAAACGCATTGCTGAAACTCTGCTCTGTTTTCTGTGTAAAAACTGTCAAAGTTCAAATCTCTTAGAAATTCTTCAGTCTTTGTAACTTAGAATTTCTGAAGGTTAAGAGTCTTAACCTGTGTTGTATTTAGAGAACACCTCTGATATTTGATCAAGTGTTCATCCCAAACTCCTTTACTTGTAAACCAGTTTGGTCCCTAAAGTCTTAGTCTGTATACTAAGCAATTGTAACCTCATTCCTTTGTGGTCTGAGTCTGAAGTCTCTTGTCTTAGTGACTTGAGCATTGGGAAGTCTCTTGTCTTAGTGACTTGAGCATTGGAAGCCTCTTCCTAGGTGGTTGAGCATAGAAGTCTCTTTCTTTGTGATTGAGCAACTGGAAGTCTCTTCCTTAGTGGTTGAGCACATTGTGTAATCTTCAGATTATAGTGAACTCTCTTGTTGGGTACAAGGGGACAGGACTACTTCTCACATTGAGAAGGAACCTGTATAATTTCTGTGTGTCTCTCTATTCCCTTACTCCTTAACTTGTTTATATCCGCTGCATTTAACTTCTGATATTTGTTCAGAACTGATTATATCAGCTTCTGAACTGAACCTTAAGCTTTGAAAAGAAAAAGAACAAAGTTTAGAGTCACACAATTCAACCCCCCCCCTCTTGTGTGGTTGTTTTTCTCACCTTCAGTCTTGCATTTTCATTTTCTTTATTTATTTTATGCACCATATTTACTTTATGTCTTGCATTTTTATTTTCTTTATTTATTTTATGCACCATATTTATTTTATGTCTTGCACTTTTATTTTTCTTTATTTATTTTATGCACCATATTTATTTTATGTCTTGCATTTTTATTTCTATTTTTATTATATGCACCATATTTATTTATTGTCTTGCATTTCATGCATCTTTATTTCTTTTTAGCATATTTATTTTAATGCATTTGCAATTTTATTTTATTATTTTTGTCATTTATTTTATTTCCATTAGAATGTATCTAGGTCCAATGTAAAAAATATAAATGAGAATATGCACCGACACTCATATTTATTTATTCCGCTTTATGTCGAGGACGATAACGTGTTAATGACCGTATCCGAGGAAAAGGACCCTCACTTGATCCAACGTCATTTTGAGGGATCCGGCGCGTTTGGACTATCTCAGCATAAGTTAGTCTCTGGACCTTAGGACTTAATCAAAATTTCCACAAAAAAGTCAAATAGTCAAAACCCAAAAACATTTCAAATAATCAAAATCTTAAAAAAGTCAAACTTTGAACCTTCCTTTTTTTTAATCAATCTTTAATCAATCAAACTTTTTTCTTCAAATTAAAATCAATCAAACTCACATTTCATTTCTTCTATGCCTTCCGGCCTCTTATCTTTCTCAAAACATTTTTTTCAAAACTTTAAAATCAATCAAAACCAATCATACGACTTTTTACCCCGAACTACATGATTTTGATCTCATTCGGGTATGTAGGCAAAAGACTTTGTCTTTCCAAATCAACAAAATAACAAAAACATTTTCTTTTTTTTTAAACTCATCTCTTTAATCTTTTTACACTTAAGCATTTATTTCCAAACAAATAATCAATTTAGCATAAAGATAAAATAAGCAAGAGGTTCCTATAGAGTACTATAGACGTTTAGGGTGCTAATACCTTCCCTTTGCGTAACCAACCCCCGGACCTTTGATCTCTAAAAAATAGGGTTTTTCGAACTTTCTCCCTTTTCCTCGGAAAAATAAAAGATCGGTAGTGAACTTAAAATTGCGAGTCAACGCTAACTAATAGCTTGATATCCAAAAATCAACGCGACAGGGATCTTAAAAAAATATTATCTTTGTGCAAAATTGGTGAAAACATAACTTACCTAAAACAAGTGTGACTTAAGTCATGCAAGTTATATCGAGCGTTACTTAAGTCACACTGATGTATAACCTGCGTGACTTAAGTCACGCTGGGAGTATTTTCGTCAGTTTGTTTGGGAGTGAACAATTTTTGTTGGAAGAAGAGCAATTTTCATAGAACAGTGATTCCTCATAGGTCTTTCAAGTTACTCAACCCTTTAAAACAAGTCACGTTTCGATCCAAAAAGACTCTTTAGTTGGCACTAATTTCTATGAGAAAACATGTTGGACATACGATGTAGATTCTCCCCTTTCAACTGAATTTTCTAATAGACATGTTATTGATTTTCTATTTACATCTATATATTCTTGAGGCATATATGGTTGGTTTTGCTTCAATACTTGCCGGTCTTCTTAAGAGTTACTAGTATTAATTATTATTTACCATTATGAGTTACTTAATCTTGCCATATAAAAAATATTAAAAAAACATGGAAGGAAATACATATCCTTGGTGAAAATCCGCAGAATGACTAAAATAAAAATCCAGAAAGTGTTACTGAATTTGGAGTCATAAAAGTGTGTTGTTATTTTCCTTTTTGACTTCCAAATATCCCATTTCAAGCTGGAAGAACTTCATTATTCGACATAACTAAATTAAGAATAAAAGGCTTTGCTAAATCAATTATTGGAATCTTCATGTACTGCTATTGGAACACCAACAATTAGAATAGACAAATTGCATTTTCAATTAAGTAGTGGAGATTAAATCGTCCAATCTTATAAAACCACAAGAATTCACATATAAAAATTCTGGTCAAATGTTGATAGTTATAGCAACTGAATACATGTGCACCCTTATTTACATGCTAGTTATACGCACACAACATAAATTTTAAAAATAGAAAAAGAAATCACATGAGCAATGAAAAAACCATCATCACATGTCACATTGTATTCAGCCCCCATAGGTTTCTTCAGCATCCGAGAAGTTAAACCAAACCTCTGCTCTTCAAACACTCAACTGCATCCTTGATAATTTGTTCTGCTGGAGTGAACTCTAAACCTAAATCGATGAGCTTCTTTGATGCATTCTTTGCTCTCAACAATCCAGGTTGAGTATCCGTTGGTAACCTACAATAATTAAGCATACAATCCTTTTATTTAATCTACTCACTAATTTTTACCAAATCGGTTATAAACCTTAGATTTGGATATTCTACAACCGTCGCACAATGCAGTGGGCGTTACAGGCGTTTGATTTCGATAGAGAAATTTTTCTCATTAAATCTACAGCTCTATAGACCACTGCATTGTGAAGAAGCTGTAGTTTGTAGACGTTATCTACATATAAATCATCTCAAATACTTGAATGCATACATGTAAATGTAAATAATATATTTTTTTGGTGAAAAATCTAAATATTATATGTTCAATAGAAATCATGTAATTGTTTAAATTGTAATAATTTTTAAAGTTGAATATTAATGTAGGAAAATGTACTTGTTCAATTGTTGTAATTAAGTGAATTTTGTCCAAAATAAATGAAACTGTGAAATATACTCACTTTGCCACATTATATTCAGGGTATAACTCCGCAACCAAATTCACAAAATCACTATAGTGACGAATAGCTTCCACACACAAATGCCTTCCAGATGCTTTCTTTTGCTCAAATCCCAAAATATGTGCCAAAGCTATGTCTTTAAAATGGGCCATTCCCATGAAGAAGTCCTCATATGTCTCTTTGTCACCTATAATAAGAAGGTCCAAATATCTCATTCTAGTAGCATATAAAATTTGTATTTTACATGCACGAAGTCATATCAGAGGTGTAGCTATGCTAAGTTTGACATTCAGTGTAAACGTATCATAATCGTATATAAGATCGGCCTAAATGTCAAGTAGCTAATGCTGGGTTTTAGGCCTCAAAATTTTTTTAAAAAAATTCCTCAAAAGAAATAAACTTTAATGTGGCACATTCATTATAGATGTTTGTGTTCATTAAGATTAGAGGCTCATATACTCTCTGAACCAAATTTAAACCTTAAACATAAAAATAATTTGCACAGTTTGTGATTAGTTTACCTTTGAGAACACCAGCAAGTACAGCCATGCTTGAGTTAATTCTTGGTGGAATCAAAGGGCCCAATGCTGTACCAGTGTTAAATATCACCACATCGAAACCAGTCTCCTTAGCAAATTCCCAACCAGCTTTTTCTGCTAGTGTCTTTGCAATGGGGTAGTATAACTGGCCCACAACATAATGTAAACCTTATCAATTAATAGTGGGAATGCATTGGCCATGTTACTTATAGCCTCCAGGGTACGTGGTTTGATTCCCACGGAAGGCATGAAACTCCACTTGGGGGGTGGAGAAGTCCATGAGTACATCTCGGCCCTTGAAAGATAGGGAGGTCAGCCCATTGGGAGCCACCGGATGTTACATATGATTTCTTGTTATTGTTTTTTCATAATTATTATCTTTCTTCGGCTCTTTGAACCTATCAGGATCAAGACAAACCTCATGATTTAAACAATGTGGTCATCTCATCGACAACGAGAGTTGAAGTCACGACCTTATAGTTTGTGGGTGAATCAACTCCTTACTAATTGAGTCAACCTTTGTTGACATCTTTCTTATTTTTAAAACTTAATTTGGCTACCTCTTGTACTTTAATTAATGTTTCCCTTTTTTTTTGTTTGAAAGAAAGATAATGTTTCACTTTTGTAAAGTATATTTTGTAAGCGTTTGATTTCTCTTATATGGATATAATGAGTTGCAAGAGCTTTATTTTAGTAGATGGCAATTCATCTATTATCTGTCATAAATAAATTATTATTATTAGACCATCAATATTTAATAATATTCTTTAATATTTGTGTAAAATGTCAAAGGGTTGTATTCCCTTGGATATATTTTGTTATCTTAATAAATGTTTAAAAAGCCGTTATGCATTGTTCAAGCAATTAAAAGAGGTAATTTTATTTAAAAAATTATGTAATTACTACTTTTCTATGAATTTGACTTTTACTTTCGAGATAAAATTTCTTATTTTGAATTGTTTAAACAATACTTCTATAACATTTATTAGCATAATCCAAAATACGTCTTCCGGTCCTATATATAAGAAAATTTTTAAAAAAAAAAATGTTGGTCCTATTTATAAGAAAATATCACAATTTATAAGGTGTAGTTATTATTTAAAAGACTTTTATACCCCTTATTTAATGTTTGTCTTTTTAAAATTAGTGGATGTATTTAATGCTTCACAATATTTTATGAGGGTATATTTGTAAAAATATTCAAAAAGTTACATTAATTAATGAGTGTATTGGTTTTGATGTTTTTTTTTGTTTTTCTTCTTATTATAAGGACCGGAGGAAGTATTATAGAAACAAAAGAATGTACACATTTAAACATACATTTCCCATCATACTTTTAATGATTTGTTAAAATTTACATGGAACCCACCAAATTCATACGAGACTCATATGATTTAATGGAACTCATGTAATTTTAATCAATCCTAAAAGATGTGTTGAAAAATGTGTATTAAATTATGTATTATTAACATTATTGAGTGTTTGTATGGTTGGGAGTAAGGATAAAAGGAAAGGATCTTAGTGGATGTAGGGTGGAAAAGAGGGAGTGCATTATTGAGCAACCAGTGTCCCAAAATGAATTCATCATCATGCACACGTAGAGCTCATCGGGCAACTAAAGGCTAAAGTCCCTTTCATTCTTCATTTATAAATGCAAAATAGAGGACACGTGGTGCATTAAGCTAATTACTTAGTCTCTTTGAAGAAAAAAATAAGAAAAAATACATATTCAAATTCTACCTGGAACAATTGTAACATGTATATTAGTGTCATATATAAGAGCATTTGGTAGTTCAATTGCTTTAAGTTAAATGTTAAAGAGTTAGAGGTCCAAGTTCAAGTCCTTACCAAAAAAAAAAACTAACACAACAATTAACATTCTAACATTTGTCATTCAAAAAAATAAAATAATAAGTGTAATATCAAGAGATTTCTTCTAACATAACCAGGGTGTTTGGATCTAACTTTGAACATACGTAAGTGTTAAATCTCTTGAAGGAGAGTTTTGACATTCATTACGGTCATACCCGGTTTGATGAATTGATTTATGCCGTTAGGTACAGACCATACCCAGTTAAAAAAAAGAATATTAGTGCCACTGTTATAAGGTTGGCACATCCACATGTGTGTAAAAAAAGGACAATCATTGTATCTCATAATTCATTCAACGAATCATTTCTATTCACAAACGTGTTTGATAATAAATCCGACATTTGTTTCTGTGTAAAAAAGGTTGGGTGACTTAATTGGGTAAAGGAACGAAGACCAAAGTTACCCATGTTTTTTGTTCACATGCTTTTTTCGTTACCATATCATGTGTGTATATATGATGACAATGAATAACACAACAATCAAGCAATAACATATCATGGTTCCAATGATTCATTCACCAATCTTCTTCACACTTCTCATCTTGCTCTTCCATTTTCAACATTCATTATCATTTTCCCTCTCAGTAGAGAGACATGAAAATGATGTTATAGTCTCACCCAAAGGCACATTCACTGCGGGCTTTTATCCCGTAGGTGAAAATGCTTATTCATTCGCCATATGGTTCACTCAAAATCACAAAAACCTCACCAATGCTACCGTTGTTTGGATGGCAAATCGTGACCAACCAGTTAACGGAAAACGCTCAACACTTTCCCTTCTCAAAACCGGAAACCTCATTTTAACCGACGCTGGTCAATCTAATGTTTGGTCTACAAACACTAACTCATCTAAACAACTTGAGTTGTTTTTGTGTGACACAGGAAATCTCATTCTTCGAGAATACAACACCAATGTTTCCAATTTATTGTGGCAGAGTTTTGATTCCCCAACAGATACTCTCCTTCCTGATCAAAGCTTCACAAGGTACATGAAGCTCGTTTCCTCAAAAAGTCAGAACAATTATTCATCCGGCTTCTACAAGTTTTTATTCAACTACGACAATCTTCTTTGTCTTCTCTATGATGGACCACGAGTTTCAAGAGTTTACTGGCCAGTTCCATGGCTCCTCAGTTGGGAATCTGGTAGATCAACGTACAACAGTAGCAAGGTTGCAACACTAAATCCTTTAGGCAAATTCAGCTCTTCTGATAACTTCACTTTAACAACTACTGACTATGGGATACTACTCCAACGAAGATTGACCCTTGATCGTGATGGTAATGTTCGTATTTATAGCCGAAAACATGAACAAGAGATGTGGTCAGTATCAGGGCAATTTCGTCAACGTCCTTGTGGTGTTCAAGGGATTTGTGGACCCAATGGCGTTTGCAGTTATAATTTCCGTAGCGGTGGAAAGTGTTCGTGTCTTCCAGGTCATATTAGGATTGATAATCAAGACTGGTTCCAAGGGTGCAAACCAAGCTTCCAACTTTCATGTGACAATAAGACAAATTCAAATACTCGCTTCCAACAATTACCCCATGTCAAATTTTATGGATATGAATATGGTAATTACGAAAATTATACCTATATACAATGTAAGCATTTGTGCTTGCAATTGTGTGAGTGTATTGGATTTCAATACACATATAAGGAGCTAAGTGGTATTTATAGTTGTTACCCAAAGACACAATTTTTAAATGGGTTTCATTCACCAGATTTCCAAGAATCAATTTTCTTGCTATTGCCGAAAAACAATATTGATTTTTCCCATGAGAACAGTGTCAAGGATGATAGCTTGGTTTGTTCACAAAAGGCACCAGAACAACTAGGACGATTATATGTCAAAGGCAAGGAGAATGGATCAGTGAAGTTCATGCTTTGGTTTGCGAGTGGCTTGGGAGGAATTGAATTATTGTGCTTCTTTATGGTATGGTGTTTCTTATTAAAGAATAGGAAGCATTCTAGTGAAGGCAATCACAACTATGTTCTTGCTGCAGCAGCAGCAGGATTTAGGAAATTCACTTATTCTGAACTAAAACACGCAACAAAGGATTTCAGTCAAGAGATTGGAAAGGGTGCTTGTGGAACTGTGTATAAGGGTGTTTTATCTGATAATCGAGTTGTTGCGATAAAGCGTTTGCATGAAGCGACTCAAGGAGAGAGTGAGAGTGAGTTTCTTGCTGAAGTTAACATCATTGGAAGGCTTAACCACATGAACTTAATTGGTATGTGGGGTTATTGTGCTGAGGGAAAGCATAGGTTATTGGTTTATGAGTACATGGAAAAAGGTACTTTAGCTGATAATCTTTCATCAAATGAACTTGATTGGAGTAAAAGGTATAACATTGCTATGGGAACTGCAAAGGGTCTTGCTTATTTACACGAAGAATGTTTGGAGTGGATTTTGCATTGTGATATAAAGCCGCAAAACATACTTGTTGACTCTGATTACCATCCGAAGGTAGCGGACTTTGGTTTGTCCAAGCTATTAAATAGAGACGACTTTGATAAGTCAAATTTCTCGAGGATTCGAGGGACAAGAGGTTACATGGCACCTGAATGGGTTTTCAACATGCAAATCACTTCTAAAGTGGACGTTTATAGCTATGGAGTTGTTGTGTTGGAGATGATTACCGGAAAGAGTCCAACAACGGGTATCCAAATCAAAGATGGAGAAGAGTTGTGTCATGAGAGGTTGGTAACATGGGTAAGGGAAAAGATGAGAAAAGGTATAGAAGTTGGTTGTTGGGTGGAAACAATTGTTGACTCGAAATTGGGATCAAATTATGATGTAAAGAAAATGGAGACTTTGGCAAATGTTGCTTTGGATTGTGTAGCAGAAGATAAAGATGTTAGACCCACCATGAGTCAAGTTGTTGAGAGGCTATTAAGTCATGAGCATAATTATTGATGATCATCAAATTTAATAGCCATCTCTCATGAATATTATTACTTCACTGTAATTTAGTGTTTAGAATGTGATCATAGTTTTCACATTTCTGTTTCTTATCTGCCTATTTTAAGCTCAATCAAATCAAAGAAAATTTATATTCATATCACCTCTTTTATTTGCCTATTTTATATTTAACACAAAGAAACAAGCTCTGTTTGCCTAGTGACCTTGAGAGGATGTTTTAAAAATTGAACCGGACAATTCAATTAGTTAAACCTTAATATGACATCGTCTAAAAGTTTTGTTATTTGAGTGGTTCAATCACAGCTTTGTCTCGGTTCAAGTGCTAGAAGTCTCGTCGGTTCGATGTCTAGTTTTATTAGTTGAGTGGTTCGATCATTTGGTTCGAGTAGTTAAAACAATTGAACAATAACCTAGAAGTCTCTTTGGTTTTTTCTGTTCGATGTCTGGTTTGGTTACTTACAAAAGTCTACTAAATTACATTGAGGTTCATATAGGAGGATCCACCTTTTGCAACTGCGATGTCACAAATACCTACAAGCTCTTGAGCCATTTCCCTGATTTCTTTACCTTTCCCACTTCTATGATCCATAAACTTCCATATAAGTTATAACTTCTAATATTTGTTCCTGTGTGGTCAATTCGTCACTTCTCAACTTTGACCATTTTAACTCCAACCCATTTTTCCACACATCCAAGAATAAAGGGAATGTAAGCATTGGAACACTAGGAAAAACAGCTTCAATAGTTGAATTCCACTAGTGTTTAATGCTTGAACAATTTCATTCATTTGGGAATTAGACACCGAAAGGAAACTACCTAGAGAAATGTATGTAACACTGATTTTACTAGCTTAGAATCTAGCCAAATCAAGTAGTCAAGTTTGCAATTACTAGATATTATTGAATGAGTTGTTTCATGTTTGAAATAAGAATAAATTGGATAGTTCAAAAATCACACCAAAGAGTTCTATTGAGTTGTCGAGAACTCTTTCTCTCTTCTCCCTCCAGCTTGTGTTAACGAGTTATTCTTCTCCTTATCTCCTTTTTCTGTCTCTTCAGATTTAAGAGTGTTCTTAAGACCTTAGTCCCTATTCGGTATAATGTCCCTTCGGAATTAAGAAAGGTCTTAAGAACATAGTCCCTTCGATAATATATGTCCCTTCGAAATAAAGAGTACTTTTAAGATCATAGTCTCTTTTGAAATAATAATGTCCCGTCGGAATTAAGAATGATTTTAACGGTATATATAAATATTCTTTCGATATTTTTCTATTTTTGGAGAAGTTAAAAAGTTAATTAGAATGGTGGTATCACCATATTTGAGTGGTCGTAGTACCATATTGATATTTTGGAGAACTTAAAGGTTAGAATGGTGATAACACCATATTTGAGTGGTCTTAGCACCATAATAGAGTGGTCACAGTACCATATTAGAGTGGTTTCAGTATTAAAGAGTGGTCTTAGTACCATATTGGATGTGTAAATCTCGAACGTTTTTCTACAGTGCAGTAGTTAACCGCACAGTTGTAGCTGAGCTTGTTTTATCCTGGAGAGTGCGTGGTTGATAGTCTGCCTTGCACAATTTTGGGCAGTGCCGCGAAACGTCTTAAAGAGAGTGACCTGGTCGCGACTCAACCTAGCAACAACTTCGGTAGATAGTCCCTTTCAAAATAGAATTTGAAAATCCAAATACAACAGTTTGGAAATCCAAAACCAACAATTACCAACACTGAACCCCACCCCTTCTTTAAACCAGCTCTCTCCCTCACCTACTTCACCCTCCCTATGACCAGAAAGTCTTCCACCACACTAGCACCTTTAACCCACCTCTTTGAACACATGTTGGACATAAGATGTAGATTTTCCCCTTTCAACTGAATTTTCTAATAGACATGTTATTGATTTTCTATTTACATCTATATATTCTTGAGGCATATATGGTTGGTTTTGCTTCAATACTTGCCGGTTTTCTTAAGAGTCCCTAGTATTAATTATTATTTACCATTATGAGTTACTTAATCTTGCCATATAAAAAATATTAAAAAAACATGGAAGGAAATACATATCCTTGGTGAAAACCCGCAGAATGACTAAAATAAAAATCCAGAAAGTGTTACTGAATTTGGAGTCATAAAAGTGTGTTGTTATTTTCCTTTTTGACTTCCAAATATCCCATTTCAAGCTGGAAGAACTTCATTATTCGACATAACTAAATTAAGAATAAAAGGCTTTGCTAAATCAATTATTGGAATCTTCATGTACTGCTATTGGAACACCAACAATTAGAATAGACAAATTGCATTTTCAATTAAGTAGTGGAGATTAAATCGTCCAATCTTATAAAACCACAAGAATTCACATATAAAAATTCTGGTCAAATGTTGATAGTTATAGCAACTGAATACATGTGCACCCTTATTTACATGCTAGTTATACGCACACAACATAAATTTTAAAAATAGAAAAAGAAATCACATGAGCAATGAAAAAACCATCATCACATGTCACATTGTATTCAGCCCCCATAGGTTTCTTCAGCATCCGAGAAGTTAAACCAAACCTCTGCTCTTCAAACACTCAACTGCATCCTTGATAATTTGTTCTGCTGGAGTGAACTCTAAACCTAAATCGATGAGCTTCTTTGATGCATTCTTTGCTCTCAACAATCCAGGTTGAGTATCATTTGGTAACCTACAATAATTAAGCATACAATCCTTTTATTTAATCTACTCACTAATTTTTACCAAGTCGGTTATAAACCTTAGATTTGGATATTCTACAACCGTCGCACAATGCAGTGGGCGTTAGAGGCGTTTGATTTCGATAGAGAAATTTTTCTCATTAAATCTACAGCTCTATAGACCACTACATTGTGAAGAAGCTGTAGTTTGTAGACGTTATCTACACATAAATCATCTCAAATACTTGAATGCATACATGTAAATGTAAATAATATATTTTTTCGGTGCAAAAATCTAAATATTATATGTTCAATAGAAATCATGTAATTGTTTAAATTGTAATAATTTTTAAAGTTGAATATTAATGTAGGAAAATGTACTTGTTCAATTGTTGTAATTAAGTGAATTTTGTCCAAAATAAATGAAACTGTGAAATATACTCACTTTGCCACATTATATTCAGGGTATAACTCCGCAACCAAATTCACAAAATCACTAGTAGTGACGAATAGCTTCCACACACAAATGCCTTCCAGATGCTTTCTTTTGCTCAAATCCCAAAATATGTGCCAAAGCTATGTCTTTAAAATGGGCCATTCCCATGAAGAAGTCCTCATATGTCTCTTTATCACCTATAATAAGAAGGTCCAAATACCTCATTGTAGAAGCTTATAAAATTTGTATTTTACATGCACGAAGTCATATCAGAGGTGTAACTATGCTAAGTTTGACATTCAGTGTAAACGTATCATAATCATATATAAGATCGGCCTAAATGTCAAGTAGCTAATGCAGGGTTTTAGGTCTCAAAATTTTTTAAAAAAAATTCCTCAAAAGAAATAAAACTTTAATGTGGCACATTCATTATAGATGTTTGTGTTCATTAAGATTAGAGGCTCATATACTCTCTGAACCAAATTTAAACCTTAAACATAAAAATAATTTGCACAGTTTGTGATTAGTTTACCTTTGAGAACACCAGCAAGTACAGCCATGCTTGAGTTAATTCTTGGTGGAATCAAAGGGCCCAATGCTGTACCAGGGTTAATCATCACCACATCGAAACCAGTCTCCTTAGCAAATTCCCAACCAGCTTTTTCTGCTAGTGTCTTTGCAATAGGGTAGTATAACTGGCCCACAACATAATGTAAACCTTATCAATTAATTTGCCATTGGATGGCTAAAATTGATTTTATTTTCTAAAAATTAAATGAAAATTTGGTTAAATTATATTCCAACGTGTGGTGATGAATTATTAAAAAAAGTTTAACCTTTCACTTCATAAAGGTACACCATCAATAAAATTTGGCCATTTATTTTTTGAGGAATTGGATTTTCAATTATTGAATAAGACCATCTAAAAATACTTAATTGGCGACACGATTAAATGTATGGTGTTTAGGCACACAAATAATGAGTCATTTGTCACCATAATATTAAATTAATTTTGTTTTTTATTATTAGAAAAAATGTCTATTTGTATGTGTGCCTAAACACTATAGATATGGTCTTGTGACCATAGAAGACTAGCTCAAGATTGTAGGGTATGATTTCTTGTTATTGTTTTTTCATAATTATTATCTTTTTTGGGCTCTTGGAACCTATCGGGATCAAGACAAACCTCATAATTTAAATAATGAGGTCATATCATCGACAACGGGAGTTGAACTCACGACCTTGTGGTTTGTGGGTGAATCAACTCCTTACTAATTGAGCAACCTTCGTTGACATATTTCTTATTTTTAAAACATAATTTGGCTAACTCTTATACTTTAATTAATGTTTCCCTTTTCTTTTTTTTGAAAGAAAGATGATGTTTCACTTTTGTAAAGTATATTTTGTAAGCGTTTGATTTCTCTTATATGGATATAATGAGTTGCAAGAGCTTTATTTTAGTAGATGGCAATTCATCTATTATCGGTCATACATAAATTATTATACACATTATTAGACCATCAATATTTAATAATATTCTTTAATATTTGTGTAAAATGTCAAAGGGTTGTATTCCCTTGGATATATTTTGTTATCTTAATAAATGTTTAAAAAGTGCTATAACAAATGCCCTTATGCATTGTTCAAGCAATTAAAAGAGGTAATTTTATTTAAAAAATTATGTAATTACTACTTTTCTATGAGTTTGACTTTTACCTTCGAGATAAAATTTCTTATTTTTTTAAAAAAATGTTGGTCCTATTTATAAGGAAATATCACAATTTTTAAGGTGTAGTTATTGTTTAAAAGACTTTTATACTCCTTATTTAATGTTTGTCTTGTTAAAATTAGTGGATGTATTTAATGCTTTACAATTTTTTATGAGGGCATATTTGTAAAAATATTCAAAAAGTTACATTAATTAATGAGTGTATTGGTTTTGATGTTTTTTTGTTTTTCTTCTTATAATAAGGACCGGAGGAAGTATTTTATAAACAAAAGAATGTACACATTTAAACATACATTTCCCAACACACTTTTAATGATTTGTTAAAATTTACATGGAACCCATCAAATTTATATAAGACTCGTATGATTTAATGGAACTCATGTAATTTTAATCAATCATAGAAGATGCGTTGAAAAATGTGTATTAAAATATGTATTATTAACATTATTGAGCAAGGATAAAAGGAGATGATCTTAGTGGATGTAGGGAGGTAGTGGAAAAGAGGGAGTGCATTATTGAGCAACCAGTGTCCCAAAATGAATTCATCATCATGCAACACGTAGAGCTCATCGGGCAACTAAAGGCTAAAGTCCCTTTCATTCTTCATTTATAAATCCAAAATAGAGGACACGTGGTGCATTAAGCTAATTACTTAAGCTTTTTGAAGAAAAAAAATAAGAAAAAATACATATTCAAATTTGTCAATAACAATATACCCAAAAAATATTTGTCAATAACTTTTTGTTTTTATTTTTGCTCAAAGATTCTTCATTGTATCACCTCACACAATAGAGGACACGTGTTTTTATTATTCTACAATTCCTAATAGTGTAGGTACTTTTCATATATCAATTTTCTATTTTAAATTCAATATTAGTGAAATTAAACTAGAGCAATTTGTTTTAATCTAATGAGCAACACTTACTTGAACACAAACTTAAATAAAAAAGTGAATTAGGCTAGACACACACATCAAATTATATAATGTTTATTTACTTAAAAAATATGCTTTGTTTAATTCATTTTTCTTTTACTTTTATTCACTCATATATGTGTCTAAAATATTTATATTTGGGTTTGTGACCAAGTAAGAATTGGTCACACTTTTCTCAAAAGAAATAAATATTTAGGATGTATGAAAACACATATGTTAATGTTATGGTACTTCACAAAATTCTACATTGCTTGAGAATTTGAGATCAATAGTAACTTATAAACAACACTAGTACTCCTAAATTTAGCGAGACAATTTTTTTTGTAAAGGACAAAATTATGAAAGATTATTGAAGACCCAAAAATTACAACATTATCAATGTGACTTGAAGTGTGAAAAACATTTTTTAAAATTAGTGTTATAAATTGATCTCTATTCCTCCTGATCCACTAGGGGTGAACTTTATTTTTATATCAATGGTTGTAAACATTAGAGACTAATAGAAAGGGCTTAATCACACTGACGATATTAGTCTGCTTTTTCATACCCTCGTACTCCTAATGATATATATTTCAAACAAGATTTTTCATGGAGAAATGTTAACAAATGTCCCTCGAACACTTTTTAAAGTTTAAAATAGTAAGTTTTTATAAAAATTTATGTATTTAACATATTAGAAATTGAAATAGTTAACTTTTTTTTTTAGAGAATGACTTCTTAATCAAGAATCCTTGAAGAGGATCCTTTTTGGTATTATTACGAAAACATCAATTATAACTGAAAGTTAAACTAGAAGAAACTCACCTTCTTTTCCTTGCAATAGTCAAGGTCCGTCCAACAATCCTCTCCCTTAATCTTATCTGCAGGCCAACTAGGACTCGGTATGATGGCGGAGATCGACGACGTCGCCACCACACGCTCCACCCCTGCTTCCTTTGCCACCTTCAACACGTTTACCGTTCCTTGAATTGCCGGTTCCAAAATTTGCTTCTGCATTTATAATAATAGTAATAATACAACACCAAAATTAATTAATGTGGACCATATAAAATTGAACTATGCGAATTTCTTAAAATTTTAATAAATTGTTTTTGAACCTCGGGGTCTTTGACTTCACCGATGATGTTAGGACATGCAAGGTGTATAACGCCGGCACAACCTTTCACGGCGGCCGCGATAGAGTCGCTGTTAAGAAGATCCATTTCAAAAAATTTGAGACGAGTCTTGGCTCCTTCCATTGCTTCCAAATGCTTTGTCTCATTCTCATCCTCTGTAAATTATGTGTCACAACATTCATCGTTTATTTCCATTAAAATTTAAATGCATGCTTATGTTTTTCAAATAATTAACAATGTTTTCTACCAGCTGAGTGAAAAAATGTTCATCAAACGTACCTTAGTGCATAAGTTGTGTTTGTGAACATTAATTCTTGTGTTAATTTTATGTAATGTTTATGCATTTATTGTTATGTGAGGGGAAGAAATAAATTAAACTTGTACAATATATATATATATATATATATATATATATCTAGTGGCTAACCAAGATCTTGGATGGTGGCATGGACTGTGTAGCCGCGTTCGAGGAGGAGGTGAACCACCCATGATCCGATGGCTCCGCTGGCTCCGGTCACACAAACTGCCTTTGACATGGCTTATATCTTTGTTATGAATTCTTTATTTAGTAATTTAAGATGTGGTGTTGAAGTGTATAGAGATTCCTTGTATATATAGGACTGGGAAAGCACTGTGAAAACGATACATCGTTGGAAGTTCTTCACACTAGAGTTTGGAAATCTATCGTTATTTTTAAATGATTACTATTAGAGATAAATTTTTCATTACCATATAAAGTCGACATTGTATAATCCTTTAGAAATGGCTTAACCGGTGATCCTAATATTATTAGGATGAATTTTTCCCTAGTGATAGAATTCAAATTCAGGATCTCAACTCTGTGTATATGAATTTATAGTGATGTTTGACAATTCGTTTATAGACAAACAAAATGCCGTGATTGTATAGGATTCCATTTATTTATACACACACGTTTATTGTAGATATTTTTTATATTGACAATAAATTGTAATCGTCATGTCATTAAAAATATATGACTTTAATCACAATTTTTTTTTCTACAAACACATAATATATATATGATTTTTTTATATATTACTAGTGGCATAATGGCAACACATACTCAAATAAAGACACATGAAGAAGAATGCACGGTGATTGCGAGTTCAAACGTGAAATTCCACGTAAAACATTCCTCGCAATTTGAAATTCTGGCGCAGTAAAGTCCTGATGCTGAACGTAATGATCCAACACAGGAACAACAGTGTAAAACAGAGTAAAACACGAAACAATAACAGGGAAAGAAATAATAGACTGAAAGTAAAAGACACAGATTATTTGTTAACTCTGTTCGGTGACAAACACACCTACGTCTGGAGACTACCAAGCCAGGAAGGAAATCCTCTATGATAGTATCAATTGAAAGTCCTATGTGAACAACCTCTGGTTCACCGCCTTCTCACTTAATCACTACCCGTGATATTTCTACCTAGGAACTCCTAGATATGAGACCCCTCTCACTTCCCCTCAAACAATTACTGCCCCAGTGATCTTAGACTCTAATAACAATCAACGAAGGAGACACACTCCAAACACACAAAAGTCACTCTTGCTTAAAAGCTTCAAGTGCTCTACAATTACAACTCAATAAACACAGTCCTATGCTTGCATCAATGTGACACAAGAAAGGCTCACAATTAACAGACTCAAAACCTAATAATACTCTTTCAATGATAGCTTTGGTTGAGTTGATTTCTTCCATAGAGGCGTCCTCTATTTATAGCCTTCAGCAACAACATATATTTGAATCAAATATTCTTTTCAGAAATATATTGAAACAAATATTCTTCAGAAATATATTTTCCAAAGATCTCTTTGAAAATATATTCACAAATAAAACAATATCCAATCTTGAAAAATATATCTCACGAAAATATCTTCCTTCTGGAAACATACGCAGCTTGGAGATCAAGTAACATGAACAAATTCTTCAATCAAATCTTTAAAAGATCAGGTGAGAAAATAAACAGCTCCAAGACACGAAAACAAGGGTGCTTCTGAAGTTGCTTCTGAAGTTCTGCATCTGAAGGTCTGCTTCTGAAGGTCTGCTTCTGAAGGTTCAGCTTCTGAAGATTTCAGCTTTTGAAGGTTCAGCTTATGAGGTTCAGCTTCTGAAGCCGTACATCTTGCTTGTATATTTGATTTTAGCAAACATGAAGCCAACAACCAAATATCCAACACAATTAAATAATTAGACTATAGCAATGAGACATAATAAATATGAATTTAATTTATACATACATTCAAACAATTGCCGCATAAAAAACTCAAGGATAAGGAGATTGGTTGCATGATAAAAGATGAATTAATTTATTTTTTTTTAGGGAAAAAGTTTTAATTTATATAACTGTGAGGGATTCGGCTCCTCTAAAATGAACAACTTATTTTAGAGTGTAAAACGGATAATATCAACCGTTAATTAACAAACTAAAGGAAGATATTATGAATACATCATAACAAATCATAAATTTGTAATAATACAAACTAAAGGAATATATTATAGATACATCATAATAAATCATAAATTTGAAATAATAACAACCTTTGATTTTGTAACTTTACACTTTACTCACTTTAAAGGATCCTTACCCTAACTTACCATACTGTGAGTATCTAAAACGAACAACTCACTTTAAAGTGTAAAGTGTGCAATATCAACCATTAATTAACAAATTAAGGTATATATTTTACATACATTTTAATAAATCATAATTTATTACAATAATAATGTTTGGTTTTCTCAGTAATATTTTACTCACTTTAGAAGATCTTTATTCAAAATTTACATTGTCACTCAATAATAATACTTTATCCGGTCTTTATTAAAAGAACAATTGATTTTTTAGGTTCATTATATAAATGATGTATCTAGTCTATATTTATGATGAGATACATTAATTATTCAATGAACTTAAAAAGTCAATTTGCATGGTGAGATACATGTTTTGGTCTCTCACAGTATCCCTGACCCGTAAATGATTGTTGTGATTTGCTAAACTCATAAAAGGTATACAATCATCCCTTCTTTTTTTATATTTTTTTCATTTTGATTTTCAAACTGCCCAAGAAACAAAAGTGGTACTGGTGATGAGGTTGTGGAGAGAAATTGAACGGCCCCAAAACGAAACAGGGTCATATCATGATATTAGGACTCCCTGCAATCAATGCTTTATTGGCCTTTGCCCAGTAATATTGTTGACACGCGTTATACAATTAGTGGTCAATTGCATCTAGTCGGTCATCCTAAATAGGGTCCACCATAAAGAATCCACTTCCTCAATTATAACATACGTAAAATATCATTCGGAGTTTAACTTAGTTGGTAGAAAATTGTCTTATGATATGAATATTGCATTATATATATAAGGTTAAGTTCGAACCTTAGACATCTTATTTATTTATCTTAAAAAGGTAAATTTCTATCAATTAGACTATATGACCCAAAAAAGTATCGTCTACTATTTTTAAGCAATTAAATATAAAGTATTCTCCTCCTAAAAATAATAATCATAATAATAATAATAATAAATATAAAAGCAAATTTATTAAGACACACTCAAAAAAATACACGGTAACCAATATTTTCAATAATAACAACGATAAATTGATTTTTTTTATTTTTACTTTTTTTTCATTTGTGAGTGTGCCTAAATCATTTTAATTTGTGGTTGCGACCTTAAAAGCATTGCTCTTATATATAAAAAATAATGTTTTCTATTGATTAATCAAGGTGCAAAAGATGGAAATGAGACATCTCAATAACGTTGACACTCCTACCTCTTATCACCTAAAGTGTCTGCTCAATGTAAAATAATATTAAAAATTAGGCCAAATACATCTTTTCGTCATTTAAGTTTGACAAAAATATCATGTTAGTCCTTTAAGTTTTTAAGTTTAAAATAGGTCTTTATTATCCTTTTAAGAACTTATTTGAAGCTTAAAACTTAAAAAAATTCAAATAAGTGTATTAAATTAACAATTTAAAGGATCTATTTAAAACTTAAAAAAACATAAAAGACATATTTGAAACTTAAAAAAATTTATTTGAAACTTAACAAACTTAAATGTCTAACATGATATTTTTGTCAAACTTAAAGGACCAAAATAAGTATTTTACCTGAAATTTACAATAGAGAACAAACATCTTAGAGGACTAGACCAAAACTCAAGAAATGAATAGGCACAAGCAATTGTCTTGTTAAATATAGTATCAGGAAAACCCATTGAATAAAACCTGACAAACATCTTAGAAGACTAGACAAAACTCAAGAAATGAATATGCACAAGCAATTGTCTCGTTAAAAACATTATTAGAAAAACCCATTGAATAAACCCTGAAGAAGGCAGTTAGACCATCTGGTTTGAAGCTTCCAAGACACAATCTTTGGATTAGAAAAAGCTTGATAAACGAGAATAGAATCACATTTTGTATAAAGGTTAATATAAAAAAGAGAGTTAGAGAAACCAATATTTTTAACAAAATATTTAATAAAGAAGCCTCTAAAATCTCGGGACTGGATTCTCTGCAATGACTGCATGGTCCGTTGAAATATTTTCACAATGTGCTACATTTTTCTTGTGAATGTGCCTATACTTGTGCTTGTAGTCTAGCTAGTAACTATGCAAGACTTGCTCGAGCTTTAGATTCGCAGAATGATAACAAATATTGTTTTAATAAAAACAACATTTTTTTACAAAATATAAGAGCAACATCTTGTTATTGTAAAAGCAATACAATGGTGACCCTCAGCATGGTTGGGACATGCGATCATCTAACATCAAAAATTAAGTTTAGATGTTAAGTTCTTAACTCACAACTCGATTTTAAGTTTAATCGTTTTGTGATTCTGAGTTGGTTAGGTGTTTGTTAAGTAGTCACGCACATGAATTTTAGTTACACTTGATTCACTTTCCTAATTGAGGTGATTTATGTTAATTCAGTTCATTCCTTATAACTTAGTTGAAGTGAATTATGTGAATTTCATGTGTTAATTCAATTCCTTCCTTATTCCTAATTGAGGTGTTTGACTTAACTTTTAATTTTTTTATTAATCCCTTAATTACTTCTTAATTCAAGTGTTGTCATGTTAATTAAGTGAATTTCGAACCGAACTGTTTCGATGTTAAGTTCATAATCCACAACTCGATTTTCACTTTAATGGTTTTGTGATTTTGTGTTGGTTAATTTTCAAGTAGGCGTTTGTTAATTTTCAAGTAGCCACGTGAATTTTAGTTGATTCAATTTAACTTCATTTGATTCACTTTCCTAATTAATGTGATTTATGTTAACTTAATTGAAGTGAATTAAGTTCTTAATTGAAGTGATTTATAGTTAATTCATTTTCTTCATTCACATAAGTGTTTGACTTCATTTCTAATTTTCTCTATTAATCACTTAATTAGTTCTTAATTCAAGTAATGTCATGTTAATTTCAAGTTAATTTCAGTTAATTTCATGTTATATTTTTTAATACGGGAAATGCTAATATGTGTCCTTACTAAAGGTGCATGTTAAGGTACAAAATATATAAATTATTTATTGGAAATTATGTCAATTTATTTCGGGAAAAATTGAAAATTAATTTTTTTCAATAAATACTTATTTTTGTTATGGTTGAAAAATGTTGTTAGAACTTTATATCACTTATTATGTTTTTCTTCTTCCTCTTCTTCGTGCCACCACAGAAACTGTGAATGAGAAGAAGAATGGAATCCTTCTGGAACAAGATGTAGAGGTCTATTTTGATAAGTAATGTTATTGTAATATTATCATATAAAACCCTAATTGTTTTGTGTTATTCCGTTGATTTTCTATATTTTTAACAAATGCATCTCACAATTGTTGTAGGCTATTATGGGCTTGGTGTTATCTTTTTGAAATATATAAGTAAATATCAATGATAACAAATAGAATCAAAATCAACAAGTTTCCAGAGCTGTAAAAAAAATGGGCCGGGTTAATGGGCCCATTTTGGGCCTGGGTTGGACCTTAAAAAGCTAGCCCAAAATGCACTCGGGTTTTTTTCCCAAGCTCATTTGTCCCATATAAAAATAGGTCGGGCCGGGCTGCCCATCAGGCTTTGGGTAGGCCCATTATCAATATTTTCCTTTTATTATTGTTAAAAAGACAATATATTTTTTTAAAAAAATTATCTACTAATTTAAAATTTATTAATAAACGTGATTTATGTTAACTTAATTGAAGTGAATTTTTTTTTAAAAAAAAAATAAAGATGCCAAGGGCATCAATTCATTAGAGAAAACAAAAAGAAGTACAAGATAGAAAAGGGGGACCAAACCAAAACCTTTTCAAAAGGTGTTGAATCGAAAATTGGGCATTCCCAACCTATTCCTAGTGTACTCCCCTCTAATGAAGTCAGGAATGGAATCAGACCAAAATAAAATATTAGAAGATAAAGAGAGGCCAAGGTTAGCAAAGCTGTCTGCACAATTGTTCCCTTCCCTATAAATATGAGAAATAAAGAATCTCATTGATCTAATTCTAGCAAGACAGTTTTTCCATCTGTTACTTAATTGCCAAGGAACCACTAAATTGGCTTTGAAAGCCAAAATTACCAATTGAGAATCAGTCTCCAACCAAAGATTATTGAATCCTCTTGAAGAAGCAATCTCAATAGCAGTCATGGCAGCTATAAGCTCGGCATGCAGAGCATTTGCATTGCCTAGGAATTGAGTGAAGCAACCTATGCATATACCCTCAGAGTCCCTAAAAGTTCCCCCAGCAGAAGCTTTGACAAGATTCTTTGTAGAAGCTCCATCAGTGTTGACTTTGATCCAATAATGCATCGGGGGGAACCAAATTACTTATTTGATGGTAGATGCATTTGGAGGATTAATGTTGACTTTACAAGCTTTCAAAATGGTAAATTCAAGCATATTGCCTGCAGCAGCTTTGTTAGTGTTGTTCCTAGAAAGAGAAACTTTTGCAATAATCAAATTGATAGCAATTTTCCAGTGAAGTTTCTTGTCCTGGAACCTGATCTGGTTTCTTCTAAACCAAATCATGTTGATGAGATTGATGATGCAAGCCTGAATTACCACCTTGCATTGAGGAGACCATCTTCTATCCAACAATTTCCAAATGTCTTCCAAAGAGGTGAGCTGAATTGAAGTGTTCAAGATGGAGGCCAACCAGTTCCAAAGATTCATTGCAAAAGGGCATTCAAAAAAGAGATGGAAAGATGATTCTACATGAGAATTGCAAGAAGCACACATAAAAGCTATATGAGAACCTCTGATCATGAGATTATCATCTGTAGGTACTTTCTTGTGCATCAGTCTGCAGACAAGAAGTGATTTGGAAGGAGGGATGTCTGGACTCCAAAGGTATTTGGTCCCATGAATGTTCTGAAGAGAACCATACTTGAAGGAAAAAACATCCTTGAAAGTTAGCTCACCAGTGCTGCAATGCTTCCAAATTCGTCTGTCTTCCCTAGGCTCCACCGGAATGGTTACTTGAGTAACAAGTTGTCCCAAGACAGGAAATCTATGTAACACAGCAGGGGGTAAACTCCACTGAAAATTAACTATAAAATCACTCACCATAGCAGTTAGATTGGAATAAATATGCATAGGGAAATTAAGATGGGATGCAATGCAAACTCCACTCCAATTATCAAACCAAAAACTGAAGTTTTCTCCCGAACCAATGATCCAATTGCTATTCTCTTGAATTGTACTTGCTTCTGACTTGATGCTACTCCACAAAGAGGAATAAATATGGCGAGAGATTACTCTCCTACCTCTAAAGACTTTGCTTCTAAGCAAGATAGCCCAATCTTCAGATGAATTTAAAAGATCCCATCACAATTTCATATTTGTAGCTTCATTCAAGGTAGCTAGAGATCTGATACCTAAACCTCCTTCTGAAAAAGGTTTGCAAGTTTTATTCCAAGAAACTGTCACCAACTTCCTTTTAGCAATGTCCCCACTCCATATAAATGTAATATCCCGCGTAGGCGCAACTTTTATCAGTAACAGAGGAATTATGAGTGAGTAGGGACAAAATGGTAATTTTGAGAGAAAGGGGCATAAATAGGGATAAGCTTGAATAATTCTTCATTATTGCCATTTC
The DNA here is from genome assembly GCA_018208015.1 of Medicago ruthenica. Taxonomy (NCBI): domain Eukaryota; kingdom Viridiplantae; phylum Streptophyta; class Magnoliopsida; order Fabales; family Fabaceae; genus Medicago; species Medicago ruthenica. The sequence continues at coordinate 56,494,497 of CM031373.1, forward strand.
CTTCTCTCACTAAAATCAGCTTTTCTCTCCCTCTCCCTCTAGAATTCGGTTTGCATCAGCAACAGCTTTGATCCACCAGTTTTCTTCCCTGATTTCTTAAACTGTAAGCAAGCAAGCAAGTTTTGGGAAAGTTTGAAGTAAGCAGAAGCTTAAGGAAAAAGTAAGACCAAGCTAGGGTTTTGGTAAAGGAAGCTTGTCAAAGACCAACATAATTCTAAGTGAGTTCCTTAGAGTAGCAATATCCTTTGTGGGTTATATTGTGTGAGATTCACAACAAAATTGCTAAGGTTTAGGAAAAAGGATAGTTTTCCCCTTTTTTTATACTATGCTTGATCCTATTTAATCCTTGATTATAACATGTTTTAGAGTTCAAAAATGAGTCTCTGGCATGTTTTCAAAGATCACTGGACAGTTGGGTACCAAGATTTTTAAGATTGAAACACGTTTTTCAGAAAATTCTATGTTCTGCTACAGTCGTAGAGCGACCAAGAGTTTGCTCTGCGAAGTAGCAGAGTTTTGCTACTGCCTAGCCATCACCTAGACTTTGCTCTGGGAAGCTTCAGAAGCAGGCTTCAAACTCTGACTTCAGAAGCTGACTTCAGACTCTGAAGGTTCAGACGCAGGTGATCGCAGAGCGAAGCTCAGGGTCGCAAAGCGAAGTTGTACAAAATGACATTTTATTTACAAACAACTGTACCATGCCAATGATCTTTGATATGCTTTGGCGTAGAGATACTCATGAACCTTCAAGTATTAATCTAGGATAAAGATAGGCATCATACAGAGAGATGGGTATTTTATCCACAAGTTATCCAAGTAGTTAAGGGTTAGTTTTCAGGATTCCCTTAACTAAGCAGATTATTATGTACTCAATTAAGTGTATGATGTACAAGGAATGTTTCAACATTCAAAGCCTCAGATAGGCTTAAGGGGTTCAGATTCCCAATATTGATTAAGTGGCTTATGAGAACGGTAAGCTTAGAACCTTATATTATAGGTTAAGCATCACATTTTTAATAACGTGATGAATGCATTAGATATGCATATGTTCAGAAGGATGTATCAGATATACATGAGTTATAAGCCAAGAGTTTAAGTATAAGTTTTAAACGTGTCCATCAGGCTTCGGATTATGCCGGATGGGATTTCTCCGAAAGGGTTATCCACACGTAAGTTTATAAGACTATGTTAACGTGTTCAGCAGACTCCGGATTATGTCGGATGGGACTTCGCCGAGAGGGTTATCCACACGTATGTTAAAGGTTAAACATGTCCAGCAGGCTCCGGATTATGCTGGATGGGACTTCTCCGAGAGGGTTGTCTACATGTAGGATAAGTTGTGTCCAGCAGACTCCGGATTATGCCGGATGGGACTTCTTCGAGAGGGTTGTCCACACAATGATAAGAGGAGTCCGGTGTTAGCCTGATATGATAGGAATTTCACCGGTATGATGGGAGATGTACTTCGGGGTTACTCCACCCGGATGCACTCCATATAATGAACCAAGATAAGTAATTGTATGTTCAACGCTAACTTTCTAACTTTATGATGAGCAAGATGTATATGTATTTATTACATAAGTTTATGTCAAGTACTGTTCAGATAATAGGAAGTGATCATAGGATATCCCCAGATCACTAAGTATGAGATCATGTATATGATATGTATATGATAGAGACTGACGGTGATCGTAGGAATCCCCGAGATTGCCAAAGTAGTGCATGGCGACCCTAGGTTCCCTGAGGTTGCCAACAGTAGGTTGGGTGGAGCTCACTGAGACATTATGTCTCATCCCATTCCTTCTGATGCAGGTTCGCAGGTAGCACACAGCAAGGGTAAGGAAAAAGCTTTGGACTGATCGTGCTGGTTTTCTAGTTGTTTCAGTTAACCTGTATTCAGATGTTGTACTTTTAATGTATAATTATTAGAGATGACATGTATTAACAGTTGGATGTATTAATACTTATGTGATGTAATATTATGAGATAACTTTCTGTATTGTAAATTAATGCATCCAGTACGAAATGTTAATACTCGTATAAGATCCTAGGCAATCTTTATATGGGTGTTACAATTTGGTATCAGAGCAGGTCGATTCAGATCGTGCCTTGGGTCATTAAAATTACAATCCAAGTATATGGACCTTTTGGATCCAGGACATTATTTTAAATGTTATATCTGGTTGAAACTGATCACTTTGACTTGTATATGACAGCTAGGATAAGATTTCTGGGAGAAGAAGAGGGCCAGGAAGGCCTAGAGCCAATCAGGCTAATGAGGGAAGCAGGTGGAGACCCTAATATGAATTTTTGGGCTCAGATGATGCAACAACAACAAGCGTTGCAACAACAATACCAGGAGCAACAGGCTCAGACCACATTACAGCATCAGCAGATGATGCTTATGATGCAACAGCAAGTCCAACAACAGGCCCAATCTCAGCATCAATGGATGGAAATGATGCATCAAGGGCAAGGAGCCTACCAGCAGCCTCCACCACCTCCAGTGGTTGGTAATCCGGCTTTCCGGGAATTTAATAGAAATCACCCTCCTGAGTTCAATGGAGAAAGTGACCCCCAGGAAGCCAAGAGATGGCTGAAACAGATGGAAAGATCTTTCGGATGGCTGAGTGTTCGAAAATTGATAAGGTGGTGTATGCCACGAACCAATTCAGAGGCGCAGCGGAAGATTGGTGGGAATCCACTCAGCGCAGAATGCTAGCTAATGATGTGGAAGTAAATTGGATAAACTTCAAGGAAGCTATGCTAGAGAAGTTTTTGCCATTGTTTTTTAAAGTGAAGAAAGAAAAAGAGTTCTTATAGTTAAATCAAGGTGGCATGTCACTCACGGAATTACTAAGAAATTTGAAGAGTTGTCTTACTATTCCACCCATAATGAGTATGCGGGTAACGAGAATTGGAAAATGAATCAATATAAGCGAGGCTTAAGAGGTGAAATTGATACTGCAGTGAGTCCAAAGAAACACAAGTTATGATGAGCTGGTGCATGACAGTTTAATTGTTGAAGTGGGTTTTGCTAAGACCGCTAAAGAGAGATCTGCAGCATTTGAAAAGAGAAAGGGCAGGTTTCAAGATAAATACCATGACAAGCTGAAACCAAAGGGTTCCCCTCAGAGAGGAAAGCAGTCCTACTCTCCACGGCATAATTCTAATTGTAAGACATGTGGAAAGTCAAACTCTGGTGAATGTATGAGGGGGGCTGGTTTGTGTTATGGGTGCAGGAAACCTGGGCATATTTGGGTAAATTGTCCAGAAAGGAAGAGTAGAAGTGGAGCTGAGGGTACTACCACAAGCAAAGGCAGGGTGTATTCCTTGGATGGTCAGAAAGCTCTGGCTAATTAAGATTTAATTGCTGGTATGTGTTATCTTGGTTAGAATCCAATTAAATTTCTTTTTGATTGTGGTGCATCATGTTCTTTTATTTCATATAAGTGTGTAGAAACACTTCAGTTACCTATGTCTCCATTGATTCCTCCTATGACGGTAACCACCGCTACAGAAGGCGGAGTCGTAGCAAGTTATATATGTGAGAATTGTCCTATCACAGTATCCAGTAAGACGTACTATATAGATTTGGTGTGTCTTCCCATTGTACAACTTGACGTGATTCTAGGAATGGATTGACTCTCCGCTAATCATGTGTATATAGGATGTGCTGAAAAGAGTATCTTTATGCCTACAAGTGATACAACTGAAGGTGTGGCTTTATCAGAATTGATTAATCGTACCCATCCGTTAATTCAGCTTATTTGTGCTCACGATAGGGGTTTGTATGTGATGGTTACTGTGACGTCAGAATCAGAGCTGAGTCCCAGTGACATAAGAGTTGTTAATGATTATCTAGATGTTTTTCCGTCTGAGATAATCAGTTTACCCCCAGAACGTAAAGTTGAGTTCTCTATCGACCTCATTCCAGGATCGGAGCCAGTATCTGTGGCACCGTATAGAATGTCACCATCAGAGCTTAAGGAATTGAAGTTCCAGTTAGAGGACTTGATTCAGAAACATTTTATCAGGCCTAGTGTGTCACCTTGGGGTGCACCAGTTTTATTGGTTAAGAAGAAGGATGGTAGTATGAGATTGTGCATAGACTACCGCCAGTTTAACACGGTAACTATAAAGAATAAGTATCCACTTCCAAGGATTGATGATCTTTTAGATCAGCTCAAGGGAGCAACGGTGTTTTCTAAGATTGACCTTAGATCAGGATACCACCAGATTCGTATCAAATCGTCGGATGTGTCCAAGACAGCGTTCAGAACACGTTACGGACATTACGAATTCCTAGTTATGCCATTTGGAGTGACTAATGCCCCACCAGTGTTCATGGACTACATGAACATGATTTTTCAGCCTTATCTGGATCAGTTTGTGGTAATTTTCATTGACGATATTTTGATTTATTCAAAGGACCCTCAGGAACATGCCCAACATCTGGGGATTGTTTTGGACATTCTCAGAGAAAAGCAGTTGTATGCCAAATTCAGTAAGTGTGAATTTTGGTTGTCTGAAATTAAGTTTTTGGGTCATGTTATCTCTAAGGGAGGAGTGTCAGTAGACTCATCGAAAGTTGAAGTTGTCCTTAATTGGGTCAGACCAATGATTGTGGCTGAAGTTAGGAGTTTCTTGGGCTTAGCAGGTTACTACCGAAGATTTATTATGAGGTTTTCTCAAATTGCTTTGCCTTTGACACGTCTCACTAGGAAGGAGGTGTCCTTCGTGTGGGACGAGGAGTGTGAGAAGAGCTTCATAACCTTTAGAAAGAAATTATCTAGGGCTCCAGTTCTAGCGATACCGGATCCCGATAAGAGATACGTTGTGTTTTGCGATGCGTCCTCTAAAGGACTGGTAGTGTGCTCATGCAGGAAGGGAATGTAATAGCATATGCTTCACGACAACTTAAATCTCATGAGGAGAATTACCCCACTCATGACCTTGAGCTGGAAGCTATAGTTTTTGGTTTGAAAGTGTGGAGGCATCATTTATATGGTGCGCAGTTCAACTTGTTCAGTGACCATAAAAGCTTAAAGTATTTGTTTGATCAACGAGAATTGAACATGAGACAAAGGAGATGGATGGAATACTTGAAGGATTTTGATTTTGATTTAAAGTACCATCCAGGAAAGGCGAATGTAGTTGCTGACGCCTTGAGCAGGAAATCCTTGGTTAGAGCAGAAGTGTTGATGCATACTTGTGGTCTGTATGAAAAGTTCAGAGATCTTAATCTCGACGTCACCGAAGTGGATAATGGCATTATGTTGAATAAATTAGAAATCACTTGTGATTTGCGGTCCAAAATCGCACAGGCTCAGGGATTGGTTATGGACCTCCAGAGAAGGGTCGGTCAATCAGAGTTTTCAAGGGCATCAGATGGCACGCTGCTGTTTGATGGTAGGATCTGTGTTCCAAACGATGCAGAATTAAGGAGACTGATTCTGGAAGAAGCCCATAAGAGTAGTTTCAGTATCCATCCAGGTACCACTAAGATGTATCAAGATTTAAAAAGGGACTATTGGTGGCCAGGCATGAAAACCGACATTGCGGAATTTGTGTCACGCTGTATAGTGTGTCAACAGGTAAAGATTGAACATCAAAGGCCAGCCGGGATACTAGTACCATTGGTAATCCCTCAGCTGAAATGGGAAGAGATATCTATGGATTTTGTAAGTGGATTACCTCGAACTCAGCGAGGACATGATTCAATTTGGGTAGTTGTAGACCGGTTAACCAAGTCTGCTCACTTTTTACCGGTTAGGACTACATTCAAGGCTACTTAGTATGCAGAGTTGTTTATTGCAGAGATTGTAAAACTGCATGGTGTTCCGACTAGTATTGTCTCAGATATAGATCCAATCTTTACCTCTCACTTTTGGAAAGCTTTTCAAAGGGCTTTAGGAACGAGGTTAAAGATGAGTACGTCCCATCATCCTCAAAGGGATGGTCAATCCAAGAGAACTATTCAGACGTTAGAGGATATGCTACGTGCATGCATCTTAGAAGATGGAGGAAGTTGGAATAATCATCTGCCTTTGATTGAATTCTCTTACAATAATAGTTATCACTCCAGTATAGGGATGACCCCTTATGAGGCATTGTATGGCAGAAAGTGTAGGACACCACTTTGTTGGGCAGAGGTTGGAGATAAGAGTATTCTGGGACCCAAAATTATTCAGGAGACCACTCTGAAAATTAAATCTATTCAGGATAAAATCAGAACTGCTCAGAGTCGCCAGAAAAGTTATGCGGACAAGAGGCGAAGGCCTTTATAGTTTGAAGTGGGAGATCACGTATTCCTGAAGGTTACACCTAAGTTGGGATTACGGGGCGGTTTCAGGACAAAGAAATTGTGTCCAAGATTTATTGGGCCATTTCAGATACTTAAACACGTCGGTCCGACAGATTATCAGTTGGCTCTACCACCGGCTATGTCAGGATTGCATGATGTTTTTCATGTCTCTCAGTTGAGGAAGTTCATTCCAGATCCTTTTCAACCAGTAGAGTTGGAAGCTATCGACTTTAGATCAGATTTAACGTTTCAGCCAGAACTAGAGCGGATTGTTGATCGGGATGTCAAGTCCTTAAGGAACAAAACGTACCGCTTTAATGGGCGAACAGCCCAACCCTTGGAACATACTACAGCTCCAGGTGGCGAAGAGCCGACATCGAGGTGCCAAACCTTCCCGTCAATGTGAGCTCTTGGGGAAGATCAGCCTGTCGGTGAAGCCACTTGGGAGCTAGAAACGGAGATGCAAAGGAACTATACGCATCTATTTTCAGGTAAATTCTAAATTTCGAGGACGAAATTTCTTTAAGGGGGGTAGAGTGTAATATCCCGCGTAGGTGCAACTTTTATCAGTAACAGAGGAATTATGAGTGAGTAGGGACTAAATGATAATTTTGAGAGAAAGGGGCATAAATAGGGATAAGCTTGAATAATTCTTCATTATTGCCATTTCCTTCTCTCTCTAAAATCAGATTTTCTCTCCCTCTATCTCTAGAATTCGGTTTGCATCAGCAACAACTTTGATCCACCAGTTTTCTTCCCTGATTTCTTAAACTGTAAGCAAGCAAGCAAGTTTTGGGAAAGTTTGAAGTAAGCGGATGTAATATCCCGCTTATGACCCAAGTTTTTATCAGTATTAAGACGATGTATCAGAGGTGTTTTGGGTAATGGCATTTTGGTAATTACCACTCATGGGCATTATATATATGACAAAAGTCATTTCCTCTTCATTCTACAAACTTCTTTCTCTCTCTAGAACAACTCCTCTCCCTTCTCTCTTCTTCTTACCTCACGCCATCCTCCACCATCCCTCCCTAATCATCAACTTCATTTTTAAACACTCAATCCTCATGCAAGCAAGCAAGTTTGTGACTCTTGAGCCAATTTGGAAGTTAAAGGAGCAAGGATGAAAGAAAGGAAAAAGGGGCAAAAGCTAGGGTTTTGAGAAAGAATCAAGCTAGGGTTGAAGCTAATGTTAAGCCAGCATCAAACCAAATCTAAGGTGAGCTCCTAGGGGTTTTAGAACCCACTTTGTGAGTTTTTGATGAGTTGTGTTCATATTGATCAAAGTTGGTAAATGTTACCCTAATCCCTATTGCTTGCAAATTCCTTGTACAAACTTGTTTTAATAAATCAATTCATAGATGTAAATCATTCCTTATGATGTTATAGTGCTTGGGTATGCCTTATTATGTCAAAAATGGTGGAAAAATCATGTTTTGAACTAGTATTGAACTGTCAATTTCGCTCGGCGATCGCAGGGCGAGAATACGACGATTTTCACAAAAATTTCCCTGCCTCAAATCGCCCAGCGAAATGAATTTCGCCCAGCGAAAATGGGCAGCATTTTATGACTTTTTCTGCTTCGTTCTATGACCTGTGCACGTGTCAGGGCGAGGCTTTTGGTAACCATCTTCAAGGAAAACCTTATTTTATAAGAAAAACACCATTGTGGCATATCCGAGGGCATATAACGTATATGAAATGAATGAACAAGGCTTAGCGATGCAATAGGAGTATAAGGGATAATAGAATAGATAATCCTAAGACGGCATATGATAACGATATGTCGAATCCTTGATAGGATAATAGAATTTCAGAATATGAGAATAGGAATTTAATGGTTTGATTCCATTACTTGTGAGTTGTTGACTCTTAAGGAAAAGTATATGACTTGGATAAGTCAAGAACCTACTTTAGGTGAACAAGGTTATAGGTGTATTCGGAATAGAATACTAGAGTAATAGGAATGCTTCGGCATTCGAAGTTGCAGATAAGATTACAGTGTTGGTTCTCCAACAATCATAGGAGGCTTATGAGAACGATAAGCCAAGTATCATAGATTATAGCTTATACGTTATAGGATTGTTTTGATTACAGTAACAGATTTTATGTTCATACGTTAAAGTTAAAGAATTAAAGAATTAAAGATCAAAGATATTGGCGTGCTTGCACGTTTCACAGTCATAGGCATGTTCAGCAGACTCCGGGATACGCCGGATGGGATTTCTCCGAGAGGGTTATCCACATGCAATTTTCATAGGGAGTCCGGTGCTAGCCTGATTGTCAGGAGTTTCATCGGGTCATAGGGAGACGTATTTCGGGGTTGCTCCACCCGGGGTGCCCTCCGTAAAATGAACTCAGATTAATTGTTTGTTCAACGCTAACAGCTAACATAAAACTGCTATCGAACTGTGTATATGTTTTATGTTTTATAGTTATAGTCAAAGTTACAGTTACAGTTATAGTCATAGGAACCTCATAGTTATAGTTATAGACAGTTAACAGAAAGTGGTCCTAGGTTTCCCCTCGATCACTAAATTAAAGTTATAGGCAGATTACAGTCATGGTCATAGATAGTCACAGCAAAGGTTATAGGCAATTCAAGTGAAAATTACAGAAGGACTTATAGTCATAGGCAGATAAAAGACTTGGCGATCATAGGAAATCCCCAAGATTGCCAAGGTAGGCATGGCGACCCTAGGTTCCCTGTGGTTGCCAAACAGTTGGTTGGGTAGAGCTCACTGAGACATTATGTCTCATCCCTTTCCTTCTGGTGCAGGTTTACAGGTAAGTTAGAGGTTCGTGTCGAAGATCTTCATAGAGGTACTGGACGGAGTGCAATTGCTCGTTGTGTACCAGCTCAGAAGCTTAATGGACATTTGTAAAAGTATTGTAACAGCATTGGAATATTGTACAAACGAGTAAACATGCATTTATTCTTTTGTGATGTGATATTATTATTGAAATTTTTAAATGTATCCAGTATCAGTTTAACGCACATGCTAATATACTAGTTAAAGTTAGTATGGGTGTTACAATTGGTATCAGAGCAGGTCGATTCAGACCGTGCTATGGGTCGTTTAAGATTCAATAAAAGTAGTGGAATCATTGGGTTCCGGATGTTGTTCTAAAGGTCACATCTAGTTGAGCCTGATCAACTCAGTCTAGTATATGACAGTTAGGACAAATATCTGAGAGCTGAATGTGACCAAGGAGGAAAGAAGTGTTCAAAGGGTGAAGGTTAAGACGTCAGATTCTAAGACGAAATTGGCAAAGTGTTTAGTGTCAAAGGATGGTTTTCTAACCGTGAAGTAACTGAGTCTGTTAATGGCAAAGGCTCAGGAACGTAAAATGTATTTAAAAGTATCTAAGAGTAAGGTCGAGTACCTTGGCTAGTTGGACGCATCATTGAGCGATGCCTACTCCGAAGAGATGTGTAGAGTAAAGAATTATGGAATCCTAACGGGAACCGTGATTTGGAAAGTTAAAGTTGAGGGTTGATTAGAGATTTAATTCCGGCTGCAGATGCAAAGGATTGTGATACCGAACCCAGGGATTTGGAATAAGGAATGATCAATTAATTATCGGAAGCTCTGGAATTCCAGTAAGGACATAGTGTGTAAGGACTTGTGCACTTAGAACGGATGAGGTTTTAATATCCGACGGTTAAGATACTTAATTATAGATTAAGTGAAATATTGGACAGAGGAAACCCCGGTAAGGGTATGAAGTAAAGATTGAATCTGATGTTGATGGATTATAGCAGACCGGTTTCAAGGAATTAGCCAAGAACTATTGAGAGGCTCTAGCAGCAGGAAGATCGTCATTAACGTACAAGTTACGGTTAAAGTTATGGTTAATGTTAAGGAGTTCTATGTTATCCTTTGATAGGCTCCTTACATGAGTATTTGGGTAAGCCGACAAAGATCACCTTATGTTGATAGATGTTAAAGATGGTAGATATATATATATATATACCTTGGATTGTTCGAAACCATGAAGAGGGCAACGGTCGAGTAGACATATGGAATATTATACAGATAACAAGATTAGATTGGAATGGTGAATATAGTAACAAGTTACAGGAAGGATCCAATGGGAAATAATAAGAGTTGAAGCTTACAGATTTATTAATCGGGTACTCGAAGAGGCGTAACATGTGTTTGGGCTTACAGGAGAGCCGGTAAAAGGTGAGTCTTACCGAGACGGATTATTTTCGGAGAAACCCGAGGAGTAACCAAGAGTTATGTTAGAGTTTGTGGACCTAAGTGTCTTGGGAAAAAGTTGTGGATGTGAAATCCTTACGGATAATTATAGGATGAGACTCGATTCAATGATCGATTAAGTATATGAAAGACTAGAATTTCCGGAAATCATAGAATGGTCCTGGAAGTTACCACAAGTGAAAAATGTATGAACTTAAGTTGTTTTAACAGGAGCATCGTTGGGCTCGTATTTATTGTTAAAGACTGTTTATAGATTTCGGCATACTTTCGTGAAAGTAATAACATTGTTTATGTCCAAAAAGGAAATACAAAGTCAAAGGATTGGCCAAGGAGGTTTTGTATGATAATAGTGGTGTACTACTTTTATTCCAAGGTTAATTGTTTAAATCAGAGTCGCGCAGCGGAGAAGTAATTCAATAATGAGTTAACAGACAAATCAAAGCTGAAGTTTAGAGAAAAGGATGTTTGTGAAGTCCTTGCCAGATGAATTACAGGAAAGGTATTCAGAGATTAATTCTCAAGTTACAGAATGATCGTAAGTAGTGATGACTTGAACTTATCATCAGTTCCAACAGGAGATTTTAATAGATAAGTCGAGGGATGTTTCAGATCTTGAAACTCATGAGAAATGAGAATTGAAGCAGTTTAGAAATTCAAAGGATGTGTTTTAACGCAATGAGCACATGGCGAAGGAAGCCACAACTAAAACGGTAATTCAGCTGTTCCAGCCCAGTAACTTAAAGTTAATTTGAATAGTAAGTCTAACCAAAAGGAATTATGTCGTGGCATGCAATTATTCCGCATCGTATCCACGTTATGCTAGCATGTCGCATGTAACAGGCATGTAACAGGTGATGATTAGTATTATGGATACTGATCAGGCAGAGCTTATGCTACTTAGACAATAGTGTAACATAATATAGTCATGAGACATATGTTAGTAATCGTGGTACGCAGTCGGTAAGGTTTTAACAGAAAAGTTATAAGCATAACAGGTTTGTTGTTGCCGAATAAATCTCAGTTGAGGAGTTCAGAAATCCTTGAACTTAATGTTCATAGTTAAAGGAATGAAATGTATTTCACAGATCAGAAGATTACTCATAGTTTATAGTGAAAGGCTACGTGAATTCAAGTCATGAATTAAATGATTCAGAGTTTAAGAGTGCTATTTTGAATAGCGAACAGAATAGAGTTTTCTTTTAGGAAACGGAGAATGTTCTTGAACAAAATAAATTATAACGTCTATGGGACGTAATCATAGTTACATACGGGATTGTAGTTACTCAAAGAGTGTACACATGAGTTAAGAGCAAGAAGAGTGACCTTAGTTGGGGTGGCTTTGTCTCAAGTATATTTTGACTAAGTATGATGTCCCGTTAGTTGGACAATGATGATGCGGCGTACGGTGTACCGATAGTAGTGAACGCGTACTCGATCATGTATGGGAGCTATGTGCTATGGATTATATTATTTGATGATATGTGAGACGGTTTATGCCACACGTCACTTATACTGGATTTTCATAAGTTTGAAAGTATTGGTAAAGAAGAAGGTTCCTAAGACCTTTGGCTACATGTTATTGTTGATTATCAATCGGAGCATAACCGACTTGTGAGATTTCTCGAGCTTAAAGGATTCCCGCAATGGGGGTGTGAGCAATGCTTATGGTTGTGATAATAGCCGCACCAGGACAACAGAAAGAAAGGAACGTAAACCATAAGTTCAGCCGCCACCTTATATTTGAATTGTGAAGACAGTTGTAATAGATTTCACTTTCGTTTGAGATTACTCAATATCAGATGCCTTTCAGTGTAAGAATAATTTATATGAAGAATGTTACGAGTGTAACAGTAAAAGGTCGTTTTGCGAGGCGAGAGTTATCGACAAAAGTTCCTTGAACTAAAAGTAATGTAATAGATTCCTCGGAAAGTTGAAATAATTGGGGAAAACAGAATGACTCAACGTCTTCAGGTTAATATGGAATTGTCAATTAAAGAAGAACTGATAGAATTCAGTAAAGGAAATCCGAGACTTAACAATTTTAAACTGGATTAGTAAGGAAAATGTCGAACAGAGATCATAGTCAGATAATATGGATAGGTTGGTTCGGATAACCTCATATCCTACTACGTAAGAGTTATGTAATGCACCACAAGCATCATAGTTAAAGAAAAGATTGTCGAGCATACTCGACTTATAGAGTTGGAAAATCCAAGGGATTCCGATAAGCAAGATGAATTGAAATTTTGGCTAGTAGAGAAGGTAGTATATTAGATTCATTCACAGACGATAATGAGTGGATTCTAAATTTCGAGGACGAAATTTCTTTAAGGGGGGTAGAGTGTAATATCCCGCTTATGACCCAAGTGTTTATCAGTATTAAGACGATGTATCAGAGGTGTTTTGGGTAATGGCATTTTGGTAATTACCACTCATGGGCATTATATATATGACAAAAGTCATTTCCTCTTCATTCTACAAACTTCTTTCTCTCTCTAGAACAACTCCTCTCCCTTCTCTCTTCTTCTTACCTCACGCCATCCTCCACCATCCCTCCCTAATCATCAACTTCATTTTTAAACACTCAATCCTCATGCAAGCAAGCAAGTTTGTGACTCTTGAGCCAATTTGGAAGTTAAAGGAGCAAGGATGAAAGAAAGGAAAAAGGGGCAAAAGCTAGGGTTTTGAGAAAGAATCAAGCTAGGGTTGAAGCTAATGTTAAGCCAGCATCAAACCAAATCTAAGGTGAGCTCCTAGGGGTTTTAGAACCCACTTTGTGAGTTTTTGATGAGTTGTGTTCATATTGATCAAAGTTGGTAAATGTTACCCTAATCCCTATTGCTTGCAAATTCCTTGTACAAACTTGTTTTAATAAATCAATTCATAGATGTAAATCATTCCTTATGATGTTATAGTGCTTGGGTATGCCTTATTATGTCAAAAATGGTGGAAAAATCATGTTTTGAACTAGTATTGAACTGTCAATTTCGCTCGGTGATCGCAGGGCGAGAATACGACGATTTTCACAAAAATTTCCCTGCCTCAAATCGCCCAGCGAAATGAATTTCGCCCAGCGAAAATGGGCAGCATTTTATGACTTTTTCTGCTTCGTTCTATGACCTGTGCACGTGTCAGGGCGAGGCTTTTGGTAACCATTTTCAAGGAAAACCTTATTTTATAAGAAAAACACCATTGTGGCATATCCGAGGGCATATAACGTATATGAAATGAATGAACAAGGCTTAGCGATGCAATAGGAGTATAAGGGATAATAGAATAGATAATCCTAAGACGGCATATGATAACGATATGTCGAATCCTTGATAGGATAATAGAATTTCAGAATATGAGAATAGGAATTTAATGGTTTGATTCCATTACTTGTGAGTTGTTGACTCTTAAGGAAAAGTATATGACTTGGATAAGTCAAGAACCTACTTTAGGTGAACAAGGTTATAGGTGTATTCGGAATAGAATACTAGAGTAATAGGAATGCTTCGGCATTCGAAGTTGCAGATAAGATTACAGTGTTGGTTCTCCAACAATCATAGGAGGCTTATGAGAACGATAAGCCAAGTATCATAGATTATAGCTTATACGTTATAGGATTGTTTTGATTACAGTAACAGATTTTATGTTCATACGTTAAAGTTAAAGAATTAAAGAATTAAAGATCAAAGATATTGGCGTGCTTGCACGTTTCACAGTCATAGGCATGTTCAGCAGACTCCGGGATACGCCGGATGGGATTTCTCCGAGAGGGTTATCCACATGCAATTTTCATAGGGAGTCCGGTGCTAGCCTGATTGTCAGGAGTTTCATCGGGTCATAGGGAGACGTATCTCGGGGTTGCTCCACCCGGGGTGCCCTCCGTAAAATGAACTCAGATTAATTGTTTGTTCAACGCTAACAGCTAACATAAAACTGCTATCGAACTGTGTATATGTTTTATGTTTTATAGTTATAGTCAAAGTTACAGTTACAGTTATAGTCATAGGAACCTCATAGTTATAGTTATAGACAGTTAACAGAAAGTGGTCCTAGGTTTCCCCTCGATCACTAAATTAAAGTTATAGGCAGATTACAGTCATGGTCATAGATAGTCACAACAAAGGTTATAGGCAATTCAAGTGAAAATTACAGAAGGACTTATAGTCATAGGCAGATAAAAGACTTGGCGATCATAGGAAATCCCCAAGATTGCCAAGGTAGGCATGGCGACCCTAGGTTCCCTGTGGTTGCCAAACAGTTGGTTGGGTAGAGCTCACTGAGACATTATGTCTCATCCCTTTCCTTCTGGTGCAGGTTTACAGGTAAGTTAGAGGTTCGTGTCGAAGATCTTCATAGAGGTACTGGACGGAGTGCAATTGCTCGTTGTGTACCAGCTCAGAAGCTTAATGGACATTTGTAAAAGTATTGTAACAACATTGGAATATTGTACAAACGAGTAAACATGCATTTATTCTTTTGTGATGTGATATTATTATTGAAATTTTTAAATGTATCCAGTATCAGTTTAACGCACATGCTAATATACTAGTTAAAGTTAGTATGGGTGTTACAGCGGAAGCTTAAGGAAAAAGTAAGACCAAGCTAGGGTTTTGGTAAAGGAAGCTTGTCAAAGACCATCATAATTCTAAGTGAGTTCCTTAGAGTAGCAATATCCTTTGTGGGTTATATTGTGTGAGATTCACAACAAAATTGCTAAGGTTTAGGAAAAATGATAGTTTTTCCCCTTTTTTTGATACTATGTTTGATCTTGTTTAATCCTTGATTACAACATGTTTTATAGTTCAAAAATGAGTCCCTGATATGTTTTCAAAGACCACTGGACAGTTGTGTACCAAAATTTTTAAGATTGAAACACGTTTTTCAGAAAATTCTATGTTCTGCTACAGTCGCAGAGAGACTAAGAGTTTGCTCTGCGAAGTAGCAGAGTTTTGCTACTGCCTAGCCATCGCCTAGACTTTGCTATGCGAAGCTTCAGAAGCTGATTCAGAAGCAGGCTTCAGAAGCTAACTTCAGACTCTGAAGGTTCAGACGCAGGCGATCGCAGAGCGAAGCTCAGGGTCGCAAAGCGAAGTTGTACAGAATGACATTTTATTTACAAACAACTGTACCATGCCAATGATATTTGATATGCTTTGCGGTATAGATACTCATGAACCTTCAATGATTAATCTAGGATAAAGATAGGCATCATACAGAGAGATGGGTATTTTATCCACAAGTTATCCAAGTAGTTAAGGGTTAGTTTTCAGGATTCCCTTAACTAAGCAGATTATTATGTACTCAATTAAGTGTACGATGTACAAGGAATGTTTCAACATTCAAAGCCTCAGATAGGCTTAAGGGGTTCAGATTCCCAATATTGATTAAGTGGCTTATGAGAACGATAAACTTAGAACCTTATATTATAGGTTAAGCATCACATTTTTAATAACGTGATGAATGCATTAGATATGCATATGTTCAGAAGGATGTATCAGATATACATGAGTTATAAGCCAAGAGTTTAAGTATAAGTTTTAAACGTGTCCATCAGGCTCCGGAATATGCCGGATGGGATTTCTCCGAAAGGGCTATCCACACGTAAGTTTATAAGACTATGTTAACGTGTTCAGCAGACTCCGGATTATGCCGGATGGGACTTCGCTGAGAGGGTTGTCCACACGTATGTTAAAGTTTAAACATGTCCAGCAGGCTCCAGATTATGCCGGATGAGACTTCTCCGAGATGGTTGTCCACATGTAGGATAAGTTGTGTCCAGCAAGCTCCGGATTATGCCGGATGGGACTTCTTCGACAGGGTTGTCTACACAACGATAAGAGGAGTCCGGTGTTAGCCTGATATGATAGGAATTTCACCGGTATGATGGGAGATGTACTTCGGGGTTACTCCACCCGGATGCACTCCATAAAATGAACCAAGATAAGTAATTGTATGTTCAACGCTAACTTTCTAACTTTATGTTGAGCAAGATGTATATGTATTTATTACATAAGTTAATGTCAAGTACTATTCAGATAACAGGAAGTCATCATAGGATATCCCCATATCACTAAGTATGAGATCACGTATATGATATGTATATGATAGAGACTGACGGCGATCGTAGGAATCCCCGAGATTGCCAAACTAGTGCATGGCGACTGTAATATCCCGCTACAAAATCAAGTATTTATCAGAGGTGAGACGATGTATCAGAGATATTTTAAGGAAGGGCAATTTGGTAATTGTCGTGTCAATATTTTTATAAAAGGGGCTAAACCCCATAATTTCCCTTATTTCTTCATTCTTCCTTCTCTTTAAACATTTTCCTCTCCCTTCTCTCTACTTCTCTCACGCCAACATTCCTCCCTCCCTCCAATAATCATCAATCCCTACCTCAATCTCTCAATTCTCATGCAAGCAATCACTAATTTTGGAAACTTTGAGACAAGAGTAGCTTGAGGAAGCAAGAAAGAAAGGAAATGATTTAAGCTAGGGTTTGAAGAGGGAAGCTTGGCAAGATCAGAAGCAATCGCTAGGTGAGCTCCTTAGGGTTTTAGAACCCATTATGTTTGAGTTTGAGTGTATATCTCATTTTATGCTAAGTTAAGGTTTTGTGCCCTATTCCAATTACTAGTCAATTCCTTCCTCAATCATGTTTAAAACTGTATAATTTCATTGGAAAATCATTCCTAACATCTTTGGGATGCTTGGGTAACTTGGATGGAGTTAAAATGGTGAAAAATGCAATTTCTGGACAATTTCTGTACTGATAAGCTCGCTATAGCGAGCTGGAGCTCGCTACAGCAAGCAGAACCATTTTGGCCATGGCACAGGGTCGCTATAGCGACCAGCCCGTCGCTATAGCGAGCTCACCAGAACAGCAATTGTCAGCTGAGCTGTTTTGGGTGATCCGACGCGTGTAAGTGAGGTTTTTCGCAACCGTTTTCTACAAAAACTTTAAGGAATCTAAAGACATCATTTTAACTCATCCTAAAGGCCTTTAGTGGGAAAAATCATAAGTGAGCAAGTGATAGGCAAAGTATAGGAAGTGCAAGAACAAAGGATTAGATGAACAAATCCATTACATGTGAGTTGGTAAACTCTTAAGGAAGGCATATGACAACGATATGTCTGCAACCTATGATAGGTTAACATGAATAGAGTTGTATCCAGGTAAGGGTACAAGAGTACTAGGAATGTTTCAACATTCAAAGCTTCAGATAAGCTTAAAGGTTGGATTTCCAACAATGACTAAGTGGCTTATGAGAACGATAAGCATAGAACCTTATACTATATGTTATGTATCTCAGGATTAATTACTTGAGGAATGCATTAGATATGCATATGGTTAGAATGAGGTATCAGATATACATATGTTATAACATAAGATAAGTATCAAATTTAAAGGTTACACGTGTTCATCAGACTCCGGGTTACGCCGGATGGGATTTCTCCGAAAGGGCTATCCACACGTAAGTTTTTAAGACTATGTTAGCATGTTCAGCAGACTCCGGATTATGCTGGATGAGACTTCTCCGAGAGGGTTGTCTACATGCAAGTTAAGTTGTGTTCAGCAAACTCCGGATCAGGCCGGATGGGACTTCTTCGAGAGAGTTGTCCACACAACGATAAGAGGAGTCCGATGATTAGCCTCAGATAGGAATTTTCACCGGTTATCAAGGGAATGTGCTTCAGGGTTACACAACTCGGGGGCATTCCATAAAATGAACTCATATAATTATTGTATGTTCAACGCTAACTTTCTAACTTTATGTTAAAGTAAGATGTATATGTATTTATTACATAAGTTTATGTCAAGTACTATTCAGATAACAGTTATCAGAAAGTGATCATAGGATGTCCCCATATCACTAGGTGTGAGATTATGTTATTAGGCAGAATTACCTATCAGGCAGGTATCAGGTGGTGATCTTAGGAGTCCCCTCGATCACCAAGTTATAGTCTAGATTTCATGACTATTCAGTTATCAGGCTCAGACAGTGATCCTAGGTTTCCCCTTGATCACTAGTTTAGCAGGATGTAGTTTAGTTATTATGACTACACATGATAACAGGAACAGGCAGGTATACCCTATATGGGAAAGGTTAAAGTTTGGCGATTATAGGAATCCCCGAGATCGCCAAAAGTAGGCATGGCAACCCTAGGCTCCCCGAGGTTGCCAACAGTAGGTTGGGTGGAGCTCATTGAGACATTATGTCTCATCCCATTCCTTCTGGTGCAGGTTTTCAGGTTAACACGAGGTTCGTGAGGATGATCATCAGGAAGACGCTGGATGGAGTGCAGTTGCTCGTCATGTACCAGCTCAGGATCTTATCAGACTTTTGTTTACGTATTTACTATGGTACTTGAAAGGTTGTATAAACGAGCAAAATTGTATTCATTCAGTTGTGTTGTTTTATTATTATTGAAAACCTTGATGTATCCAGTACCATTATAATGCACATGCTAATATTCTAGATAAAATTAGTATGGGTGTTACAGCGACCCTAGGTTCCCTGAGCTTGCCAACAGTAGGTTGGGTGGAGCTCACTGAGACATTATGTCTCATCCCATTCCTTCTGATGCAGGTTCGCAGGTAGCACGCAGCAAGGGTAAGGAAAAAGCTTTGGACTGATCGTGTTGGTTTTCTAGTTGTTTCAGTTAACCTGTATTCAGATGTTGTACTTTTAATGTATAATTATCAGAGATGACATGTATTAACAGTTGGATGTATTAATACTTATGTGATGTAATAATATGAGATAACTTTCTGTATTGTA
Organism: Medicago ruthenica; assembly: GCA_018208015.1. Taxonomy (NCBI): domain Eukaryota; kingdom Viridiplantae; phylum Streptophyta; class Magnoliopsida; order Fabales; family Fabaceae; genus Medicago; species Medicago ruthenica. The sequence continues at coordinate 56,513,804 of CM031373.1, forward strand.
AATTAATGCATCCAGTACGAAATTTTTATACTCGTATAAGATCCTAGGCAATCTTTATATGGGCGTTACAATAAAGTTCCTAATCCAAGCTTCCATTTCATTTAACAACTGTTTTGGCCAAGAATAGATTGAGATTGAATGTATTAGCATACCCTGAATAACACTCTTCACTAGAGTGACTCTACCAGCAATACTTAAGAGAGATGCTTTCTAGGCTGAGAGTTTAGACTTGATTCTATCTGCTATAGACTGCAAGTAAGATTTCTTAGGTTTCCCCTTAAAAATGGGAACCCCTAAATAGACAAAAGAAAGACAACCCTTATTAAAACCTATTAACTAAGTGATGTGATCAATTTTGGAAGTGGAGATGGATCCATAGAAAACTGTTGATTTAAAGGGATTGATAACCTGTCCAGAAGCTAGAGCATAGGAGTTGAACAATTGCATTAAAGCACGTATTGAAGAGATTTTACCTTTGCAAAATATCATGATGTCATCAGCATAAAGAGCATGGGAAGGTACTGAAGCTGATCTGGAACCTTTGATTAAATCCAACTTGCGTTGCTCCACAAGTTTAGTGATGTTTCTGCTTAGAACATCCTCAGCAATGCAGAAGAGGAGAGGTGAAAGAGGGTCACCCTGCCTCACTCCTCTTTTACAATGAAAGTATCCATTTTGCTTGCCATTGACAAAAATTGATAGAGTAGCTGATTTAAGAATTGTGTGAATCCAAGAACAAAACCTTTGATTGAAGCCAAACCTATTCAGAACACTGAGAAGAAACTCCCATTCAAGAGTATCAAAAGCCTTTGAGATATCTACCTTGAAAGCCAAGTTTCCTGCAAAAGCTTTGTGATGGAGATGATTGATAGCTTCAGATGTAACACATATACAGTCCCTAATATTCCTACCTTGAATAAAACCTCTTTGTTCTGGAGAAATGATATTTTTCATAATAGGAGCCAGTCCGTAAATTCTTAATTGAAGTGATTTATAGTTAATTCATTTTCTTCATTCACATAATTATTTGACTTTCTTTCTAATTTTCTCTATTAATCACTTAATTTGTTCTTAATTCAAGTATTGTCATGTTAATTTCAAGTGAATTTCAGTTAATTTCATGTTATATTTTCTAATATGGGAAATGCTAACATGTGTCCTTACTAAAGACGCATGTTAAGGTACAAAATATATAAAAATTTTTTTTGGAAATTATGTCAATTTATTTCGGGAAAAATTGAAAATTAATTTTTTTTTTCAATAAATACTTATTTTTGTTATGGTTGAAAAATGTTGTTAGAACTTTATATCACTTATTATGTTTTTCTTCTTCCTCTTCTTCGTGCCACCACAGAGACAGAGAACGAGAAGAAGAGTGGAATCCTTCTGGAACAAGATGTAGAGATCTATTTTGATAAGTAATGTTATTGTAATATTATCATATAAAATCCTAATTGTTTTGTGTTATTCCGTTGATTTTCTATTTTTTAACAAATGCATCTCACAATTGTTGTAGCTATTATGGGCTTGGTGTTATCTTTTTGAAATATATAAGTAATTATCAATGATAACAAATAGAATCATAACCAACAAGTTTCTAAATAGGGCTAAATAATCAAATACACTAAGAATTCAAAACACATAAACATAAACACACAGGGGTGGGTGTAGTGCTGTAAAAAAAATGGGTCGGGCTAATGGGCCAATTTTGGGTCGGGTCGGGCCTTAAAAAGCTAGCCCGAAATGTACTCGGGTTTTTTCCCAAGCCCATTTGTCCCATATAAAAATAGATTGGGCCGGGCTGCCCATCGGGCTTCGGGTAGGCCCATTATCAATATTTTCCTTTTATTTTTGTTAAAAAGACAATATATTTTTTTAAAAATTATCTACTAATTTAAAATTATTAATAAAAATATTTAAATAAATAAACTTAATAAAAATGAATGAATTTAGCTTAAAGTTTTAAAATTTTAAAGTTTATAAATTATTAATTTGATTCAATTGAAGGAATAATCTAGAGTTTAATTAATATTCAATGTTAAGGTAAAAATTATTTACACTTTTATGTCAATCCAATTATATTTTAGCAAAAAGATAGTAGTGAGTAACTAATATATAAAGCAAATATAAAAAAGAGTGAATAAATTTAAAAAATAAAACTAAAACGGGCTGGGCCTATAAATGGGTTGGGCCGGGCTGGCCCATTTATGTAGTCAGGCCTCTCGGGGCGGCCTGGACCGGGTCAGCCCATTTGACACCTCTAGGTGTGTGGGGTGGGAAAAGTAAGAGCCAAAATAAAACTCATCTGAAAAACGAATTTCAAATTTCAAATTTTGTGTATAAAAAGACAGAATTCACTTCACTTTTCTCATTTCTTCGTTTTCATTCTCTCTCTGCAATTGCAATGGCGAGGTTCAACAGCGAAAATGATAGAACATCAAAATAGGATTGAGAATTTACGACAATAAGTGGACAAAATGATCACTCATCCTCGTCTTTATCTCTCCGAGTTCAATGGAGATCAGATTCAAGTAAGTTTGCTTTTCTGTTTCGCTTCGATGAGTTTGTTAATTACTCACTGATTCGCTTCACTGATTTTGTTAATTATTCCGTTAAGTTAACTTTGTTGTTCATTTCAACATCGTTGATTCATATCAAATTCATAATTCATATCAAATTCATGTATGTTATGTTCTAATAATTCACGTGAATTTCAAACGGAATATCTAAAATTAAGTTTAGATGTTAAGTTCATAATCCACAACTCGATTTTCAGTTTAATCGTTTTGTGATTCTAAATTTGTTAGGTGTTTGTTAAGTAGTCATGCACGTGAAGTTTAGTTTCACATGTTCACTTTCCAAATTGAGGTGATTTATGTTAATTCAATGCATTCCTAATTCCTTAATTGAAGTGAATTCAACGAATTTCATGTGTTAATTCAATTCCTTCCTTATTCCTAATTGATGCGATTTATATTAATTCAGTGAATTTTATGTGTTAATTCAATTCCTTCCTTATTCCTAATTAAGGCATTTTATGTTAATTCAATTCCTTCTTTATTCCTAATTGAGGTATTTGACTTAACTTTTAATTTTCTCTCTTAATCATTTAATTACTTCCTAATTCAAGTGTTGTCATTTTAATTAAGTGAATTTCGAACCGAACAATTTTGATGTTAAGTTTTTAATCCACAACTCGATTTTTCACTTTAATCCTTTTGTTATTATGCGTTTGTTAATTTTCAAGTAGTCACGTAAATTTTAGTTCATTCAATTTAACTCCATTTGATTCACTTTCCTAATAGACGTGATTTATGTTAACTTAATTGAAGTGAATTAAGTTCTTAATTCAAGTTATTTATAGGTAATTCATTTTCTTCATTCATAGACTTGTTTGACTTCATTTTTAATGTTCTCTGTTAATCACTTAATTAGTTCTTAATTCAAGTGTTGTCATGTTAATTTCAAGTGAATTTGATATTATATTTTATAATACGGGAAATGCTAACATGTGTCCTTTTTAAAGCACATGTTAAGGTACAAAATATATAAATTATTTATTGGAAATTATGTCAATTTATTTTGTGAAAAATTGAAAATTAATTTTTTTCTTCAATAAATACATACTTTTGTTATGGTTGAAAAATATTGTTAGAACTTTATATCACCTATTATGTTTTTCTTTTTCCTCTTCTTTGCGCCACCACGCAGACGAAGAACGAGATGAAGAGTGGATTTCTTCTGAAACGAGATGTAGAGATCTATTTTGATAAGTAATGTTATTGTAATATTATCATATAAAATCCTAACCGTTTTGTGTTATTCCATTGATTCTCTATATTTTTAACAAATACATCTCACAATTGATGTAGTTATTATAGGGGTGGGGTTATCTTTTTGAAATATATAAGTAAATACCAATGATAACAAATAGAATCAAAACTAACAAATTTTCAAATAAGGCTAAATAATCAAATACATATTAGAATTCAAAACAGATAAACATAACATAAACACATAGGGGTGGATGGGGTGGGATAAGTAAGAGCCAAAATACAGGAGTCAACAAAATAAAGCCCATCTGAAAAACAAATTTCAAATTTCAAATTTTGGGTATAAAAGATAGAATTCACTCCACTTTAATCATTTCATCGTTTTCATTCTCTCTCTGCAATTGCAATGGTCAGGTTCACTAGAGCAAACGATAGAAACATCAAAACAGGATTTGCAATTTACGACAATAAATGGACAAAATGATCGCTAATCATCACCTTCATCTCCGTGAGTTCAATGGAGTCAGATTCAAGTAAGTTTGCTTATTTGATTCGCTTCGATGAATTTGTTAATTACTCACGGAATTTCTTAATTATTCTGTTAAGTTAACTTCGTTTTTCATATCAACTTTGTTGATTCATATCAAATTCATGTCTGTTAAGTTCTAATAATTCACGTGAATTTTTAACAGAATATCTAAAATTAAGTTTACATGTTAAGTTCAAAATCCACAACTCGATTTTCAGTTTAATCGTTTTGTGATTCTGAGATTGTTAGGTGTTCGGTAAGTAGTCACGCACGTGAATTATAGTTTCACTTGATTCTTTTTCCTAATTGAGGTGATTTATGTTAATTCAATTTATTCCTAATTCCTTAATTGAACTGAATTCAGTGAATTTCCTGTGTTAATTCAATTCCTTCTTTATTCATAATTGAGGTGTTTGACTTAACTTTTCATTTTCTCTCTTAATCATTAAATTACTTCTTAATTCAAATGTTGTCATTTTAATTAAGTGAGTTTTGAACCGAACAATTTCGATGTTAAGTTCATAATCCACAACTCGATTTTCAATTTAATCCTTTTCTGATTATGCGTTTGTTAATTTTCAAGTAGGCACGTGAATTTTAGTTGATTCAATTTAACTTCATTTGACTCACTTTCCTAATAGTAGTGATTTATGTTAACTTATTTGAACTGAATTAAGTTCTTAATTGAAGTGATTTATAGTTAATTCATTTTCTTCATTCACAGACGTGTTTGATTTCATTTTTAATTTTCTCTGTAATCACTTATTTAGTTCTTAATTCAAGTGTTGTTATGTTAATTTCAAGTGAATTTCATGTTATATTTTCTAATACGGGAAATTCTAACATGTATCCTTACTAAAGCACATGTTAAGATACAAAATATATAAATTATTTATTGAAAATTATGTCAATTTATTTCGTGAAAAATTGAAAATTAAATTTTTTTCAGTAAGTACTTACTTTTATTATGGTTGAAAAATGTTGTTAGAACTTTATATCACCTAGTATGTTTTTCTTCTTCCTCTTCTTCGCGCTACCACGAAGACGGAGAACGAGATGAAGAGTGGATTCCTTTTGGAACGAGATGTAGAGATCTATTTTGATAAGTAATGTTATTGTAATATTACCATATAAAATCTTAACCGTTTTGTGTTATTTAATTAATTCTCTATATTGTTAAATATTGCATCTCACAATTTTTGTAGTTATTATGGGGGAGAAGATCCTCTCCAGTAAAAAACTCTGCAGTTTTCTGCAGTTATTGATCCCAGCCATTAATTATGTTCTCTTTCCATTTTTTTAATATAACTACTTGTTGCAAAAAAATAATTGTGTGGTGTTGATTTACACTGCACAGCCTCCAGTGAAATTATCACTTGAGAGGATCCAAGTCCGTTTTCAAGTAAGGATAAATAATCAAATACACTATGAGAATTCAAAACACATAAACATAAACACATAAGGGTGGGTGGCGTTGGAAAAGTAAAAGACAAAACATGAGCGAACAAATTAAATATTATATGATAAACAAATTTAAAATTTGAAATTTTGGGTATAAAAGACAAAATTCCCTCCATTCTACTCATTTCATCTTTTTCGTTCTCTCTCTTCTCTCTCTTTGCAGTTGCAATGGTGAGGTTCAGCAGAGAAAAATGATAGAAACATCAAAACAGGATTTGAAATTTACGGCAATAAGTGGAAAATATGATCGCTAATCCTTACATCAATTGGAAATTACATTCGAGTAAGTTTGCTTTTCTGATTCGCTTCGTTGAGTTTGTTAATTATTTACCGATTTGCTTCATTGAGTTTGTTAATTATTCCGTTAAGTTCACTTTGTTGTTCATATCAATTTTGTTGATTCATATCAAATTCATGTATGTTGAGTTCTAATAATTCACGTGAATTTCTAACCGGTCTCATACATAAAGGGACACCAATTTTTTTTAGCATTACATACATACAGTATGTATAAATATATAGAGGACACTAATTTTTTTTTTAGAAGTATATGTTAATAGTTAGAGGGGTAATAACTTTTTGTATTTGTGCGCTTGTAAAATCTCTTTTATTTTACGTATCTGTGTAAAAAAAGAAGAAAGAAAATAGAAAAGAATAGAAGAACACAAATGAGAGACCAAATTAATAATTAATGATGTTGAGGTTTCTTATCTAATTTTAAACTAGTCAATAATATAATTTATAATTTACGGTTAAATAATTTTTTTGTTCTTAAAAATATATCAAATTTTGCTTTTAATCCTCGTAAAAAAAGGTGGCATGTTTTAGTCCCTAAATTTTTTTTCAGCCTGAACTTTTAGTTCATGTTAAATTTAAATTTGTTTAATTATCCTTAGACTTTTAAATTTTTGAATGACTTTTTGGATGCATGTTTAGAACCTTATAAAATGTTTTTTCTTCACAAAAACTATAAGTTTTAACATGAAATACATTAAATATGAACTTTTTAAACTTCCATAAGTTCAAGATAAAAGTATTGAAAATTTGGACCTAGAAATTATATTTTGAACTCATTTTTTACATAAGTGTTTTTTATAATGTTCTAAACGTGATTGAAAAAAAAAATCACTCAAAAATTTAAAAGTCTAAGGATAATTAAACAATTTTGAATTTAGTACGGACTAAAATTTTATGTTAAAATTTTTTATATGGACTTAAACATGTAATTTTTTTTATGAGGACTAAAAAAAAATTTCATATATTTATAGTGACTAAAAACTTGTTTAGCCCTATAATTCTTTTGAGCAAATTTAGCACTATAATTTATCCATTAAAAAAATAAATGTTAAAAAATTTATATGATTATTTATAATAAAATAAAAATAAAATCAGTTATGAGATAGACAATAGATACATAATACATAAATATAAGAAGAGTTAAAATTTACAACCAATTTGTATTTCTAAAATATATAATATTTATTCTCACATGACATACATGACTCAAAGATTATATTTAACACATGAAAAATGAGTGAGATATGTATATTTGTAAGATATATTGGTGGGTTAGTATCCTACTTTGAGAGAGAAAATGTTAGAGAGAGAAGGTCTGGAGAATTTTTACTATTCATCATCAACCTAACCTAGAAACCCTAAACCGCCTTAACCGATCTTTGCCTTTCAGCCATGGAAAACTTCAATATACCATGGAAATGTCTAAACCTTGATCCTACACCATCTAAACCAGCCATCAACCAAACCAAACCTCCAAAAACCTTGCACAAGCTTTATCTAACATATGCGAAATTCCTGAGTCGAAACTTCCTCAAGCTGTTCTTAAGGGTGATGAACTTGCAATCCAGATACCAGTAGAAGAATATGAAGTTGGGATTGCAGCATGCATGGAAGGGTGATATGGCCAAAAAGTTCTACACCTTTAAATGCGGTTGCCTTGAAAGGCAAGTTATATCTGATTTGGAAGGGATTCTCAAAGTGGGGGATCACCTCTATTGGTAAGGATTTTTTTGAGTTCATTTTTTCTTTAGTGGTAGATGTTAGAAGGGTCAGATCCATAGCTTCATGGAATCTGAACCCAGGTTTCTTAAAGCTATTTGCATGGTAAAAAGATTTTAACCCTAGAAACCAACATAACTCATCAGCACAAGTATGAGTTAAAATATATGGCTTGTCTCAAGTATACTGGAGAAAGAACATACTCTTTTCAATAGTTAGTGGGATAGGTTCACCTATTTGCACTGACTTTGTAATTGCTAAACCCATTTTTGAGAGAACCTTTGGACAATACGCTAGGGTTTTGGTGGAATAGATTTAACTCAGGCCATGAGATACAAGATACTTGTTGAAAGAAAAGGATATGCGTTTTATGTTGACCTAGATTATGAAAATGTCCCAGATTACTGCACTTATTGTAGAACAATTGGTCATCATGTCAATTTTTGTAAGAGATGGAATCTTGAAGTGGAAGTAATGCCAGAAAGAGAGCAAAGGAGGACTAACAAAGAGCCTAAGAAGATTTTTGTTCAGAAAAAGGATGGTAGAGTGGAACATGACACATCTAATGAAGGTGTTAATGTTGAAAAAGAAATTATTAACATAGAAGATAACAATGCTGAAGAAGATAGAAACACAAGCAATAATGATTCAGCTTTATTGAAGAAGAAAGGAAAAGCACCAATGGAGGTTTTGACACCAACTGATATTTTGAAGGAATAGGACAAAGCTTTAGAAAATGAGTTGATCATTGATTTACAAGTAGCTGCTAACAAAGAATAAGAGGTGGAGAATCAAGACTAGTGAAAGTTCACAAGGTTCTTTTGTAGATGCTACACAACAAAGAAAAGATTCTCAATCCATTGAGGATGAAGAAGATAGTGAAATACCAACACCAGAAAGAGTGCAAAAGGATATGGATTTTTTGAGTAGTTATTTACATCAAGTTGGATTATGTCAGGATTCAACTTAAATATTATTGCTTTGCTTCCACAAGCTCATAATGCTTCTTCCATTAATCAATACAGACCAATAGCAATGGCCAACTTCAAATTCAAGATTATTTCAAAGGTGGTTCCAGACATGTTAGCTCCAATCATGCCAACTATCATCTCTGAGGAACATATGTGTTTCATTCATCAAAGAAATATTAAAGATTGTTTATGTATTGCTTCTGAAGCCACGGCTCTTCTGCACAACAAGTCTTTTGGGTGTAATCTAGCTTTCAAAATAGACACTACAAAGGCTTTTGACACTCTAGAATGGCTATTCTTGCTGAAAGTGCTAAAAACCTTTGGCTTCAATGATGTATTTTGCAATTGGATACAAGTGATTCTAAACTTAGCTTTTATATTTCTGTCTGTCAATGGTAAAGCTCAGGGCTACTTTAATTGCACAAGGGGTGTGAGACAAGGAAACCCTCTCTCTCCACTTCTCTTTTGTTTGGCAGAAGATGTCTTAAGCAGAAGTATTTCAAGACTTGTTGATGAAGGTAGGCTTGATCTCATCAAAGGCACCAGACATTGTTCAGTCCCATCTCATTCTTTTTATGCAGATGACTTGATGATTTTCTGTAAGGGAAATATGTCTAGTTTGATTGCTCTAAGAGATTCTTTTCATAGATATGCTTTGAATTCAGGTCAAATTATAAATAGCTCTAAATCTACAATCTTTTCCAGTTATATCACCAATGCAAGAATGATCAGAATTGTGCAACTTCTTAACTTCAACATTGGCTCTTTTCCTTTTAATTACTTGGGTGTTCCTATATTTAAAGGAAAGCCAAAGGCTAATTACGTGCAACCAGTTGCAGATAAGATCAACATGAAATTATCAACTTGGAAAGCTTCCCTCCTTTCTATGGCTGGGAGAGCCCAACTTGCAAGGTCAGTCATTCAAAGCATGATGAAATATAACACTTCCCTCTACTCCTGGCATGTTTCCTTCATCAAGGAAGTTGAAAGAAATGTTAGAAACTTCATATGGAGTGGAGATAAAGATAAAAGGAAATTAGTTACAGTTGGTTGGAAGAAGCTTTCTAGGCCATCAACTTAGAGAGGTTTATACTTAATATCATTGCAAAGTTTGAATATAGCTACTAACCTGAAATTATGTTGGAACTTGTTGAATTCAGAAAAGTCTTGGAGCCAAATTGCTGAAAGATAGAGTCATTATGAATAGAAGAGTCATCCAGCATCATATCTACTCTTCTATCTAGAGTATCATTAAAGAAGAGTATCATGTGATTATTGAAAATTCAATTTGGCTTATTGGTAAAGGTGATAACATCAATTTCTGGAATGATTGTTGGTGTGGTCAATCCTTGGCAGACTTATACAATATTCCAGATCATATTTCCAATCTTCTAACATCATCTGTCAGTAATTATATTCATAATGGTGATTGGAAATTCCCTCCTCAACTCCTTCTAAACTTTCCTAATCTAAGACAACTTGCTCAACAAGTTATTATCCCCTTGGAAGCTCATTGTGATAGCCTGCATTGGAAACACACTCAAACTGGTGACCTTCAACTCTGAGATGCTTATTCTTTCAAGCACCAACAATTTCAAGAACTTTGTTGGGCAAAAACAATATGGAGTGCAGATGTTCCCCCATCAAAATCACTCTTTGTACGAAGAATGATGCATAATAAAGTCCCAATAGATGAAAACCTTATGATAAGAGGTTATAACATTCCATCTATGTGCAATCTTTGTTTCAGGAAAGCTGAGACATTTTTCAACATATTTTTCACTTGCCCTTATGCTCTCAGAATCTGGTCCTGGTTAGCATCTGCTCTAAACTTAACTCTCAATTTTACTTGCCTAGAAGATATATGGAAGATTTGTGACTTATCTTGGTCCCCTCAATGGAAAGTGGTGGTGCTTTCTGCTTTGGTTAATCTTTTTAACACTATTTGGTTTCTCAGAAATCAGGCAAGTTTTAACAATAGGATTATAAACTGTAAATCTGATATCTCTATGATTATTGCGAGCACATCTATAGCAGGTAATGCAACTAGAAAAACTTCAACAAATTCTATTAGAGACTTCACAGAGATCAAGCTTTTCAATGTGCCTATTCACCATCCTAAAGCTCCTATAATTAAAGAGGTTATTTGGAGTCCCCCTTTTTAGTCTTGGATCAAATGTAATATTGATGTAGCTTCAATTGGCAACCCTGGCAACTCAGCTTGTGGAGGAATATTTAGAGATCATGAGGCAAACCTTTAATGTTGTTTTGCTGAACCTATTGGTCACTCTAACTCTTATCTTGCAGAGATCAGTGGAGCCTTAAGAGCTATAGAGTTTGCCTTTCAGAAGGATTGTATAAATCTATGGTTAGAAACAAACTCTTCTTTGGTGGTTTTGGCTTTTCAAAAAGATGGTAAGATTCCTTAGAGCTTAAGAAACAAATGGCAAAACATGAAGATCAAGCTTAGGCAGGTGGTGAATTGTTTTGTTACTCATATATATAGAGAAGGAAATGAAGTTACTGATTCCTTAGCTAATGTTGGTCTATCCTTGCAAGTCTTAACAGTTTGTAATGAAGCTCCTAGCTTTATTAGATCAAATTATGTAAAAAAACAAATAGGGATGCCTTCATTTAGGTTCATCTCTTTTTAATGGAGTTTTCGCCTAGTCCCCTCCATTTTGTTCTCTTCTTTTATATATATATATATATATATATATATATCTTTTGGTAGGTCAGCATCTTAGCTGCCTACTTTTTGCTTTAAAAAAAAAAGATATATTGGTGGTTTATACATGTGTTAGTGGTGATTTTTGTGCTTGAAATTCATGACACCAAAAGTCATATTTAATACATGAATAACGAGAGAGATGTGTATTTTAACAGCCTGATTTTCATTATTAGTTTATTAATATTATTTTATTTAATTATTGCTTTTATTAAGTGGGTGAATTGGTGAGTTAGTGGATTTTTAGAAGATAAGGGTGTTTTGGTAATTTAGGAGTGAAGGGTATTTTTGTGAAGTTTTTAGAAATAAGAGTTTTGGGAAATTGAGGAAATAGAGGTGTAGGAGTAAATAGGAGGTTTAAGTGAAGTAAATGAGTAGTGTTTTATTTATGAAAAATGAATAGAAACTAAGCCCATTTAGTTTGTGAGAACCAAAACCCAAAACAAGAGAATATAAATAGATAGTAGTGTTGGTAAAATTAAGGTTAGACTCATAACACACATTTGAGAAAGAGGTAAGAATAGAGACAATGAGGAGAAAGAGGGAAAAGCTAGAGAAAGAAGAGGAAGGCTTAAGAAAATCAAGAAGACAGGTGAACCAAGCTAAGGGGAGGCTAGAATTGAAGTGTTAGAGGTATGGGTGCAAGTTTTATTCTCATTTGGAGATTTATGAACAAATGGGTAGATTAAGGTTTTGTGTGATTTTTGCTAAATTTATGTTTAAATGATAAATTGATGATGAAATTATGATTTAGTATGTTGTTATGATTATGTGTATGTGACTATTTGAGAATCCATGATGTTATGATGTTGAATTCATAAATTGATTGTGTTGTTGTGTTCTTGAGTTTTATGTGAAATTGGTGAAGTTCATGAAATTTGTTGCTAGAATGTTGTTGTGATGTTGTTACCATTTGAATTGGTGAAATGTTGTTGTTACCATGTTGAGTTTAAAATTAACATGTTAAGTTTGTGATGTAGTAAGTTTTATGAGATAATGAGAATTATGTTAATCATGTTTAAATGAGCAGAATTAAGTTGATTATGATGGAATTAATGTATAATTGATTAGATGACATTAGTATGATGATTTGTGTGTATTTGGGGTTGATTTAGAAGGCTTAGAAGAGCTTAAAATGGTGAAAATCATGTTTTTGAAATAAGCTGATTTTTGGGACTGATGCATGCGCACGGTCGTGCTCCTTAGGCGCACGGTCCGTGCTCAGCTCTCGGACTTCTCCAGACTTGGGAAAATCGATTTCTTTCACCATTTTCCGTTCCGAACTGGGTCTAGATGTAAACATGAAAGTTGTAGATATGGATGTTAGCTTTCATTTGCCTTTAGTTTGACTGCATTTGGATTTTTAGAACTTGAGTTATGATTAAAATACTACATGTAGGTCATGTTGTGTTTTTCATGAAACTTCAACATAACTTTTTCAATGGACCATGAAACATTCTTGAAATTAATAATGAGTTTAAGGAAGTCGTTAGAGTGAATAATTGAACATGTATTTATTTAAAGTTGTGATATTTAATGATGTGTATATAATGATGTGAAGATAATGTATAATTTAAAGATGTGAATACTTGATTTTGATGAAATGAATTAGCATAGCATGAATGATTTAACTTGGAATATTTTTGAATGAACATAGTGATTGGAATGATTATTAATGAACTTGTGATTTAATTATGAAATGAGTTATGAATTGAATTATGATTTGACTTATGAACTTGTTAGACGATTTATGAAGACGATGTGATTAATGACGTATGCTTGATGATGTAGAATGATATGTTATGAGTATACCATGAAGTGATGTGATTATGTAATGGCGTGATTACACATTGATATAATTAATGAGATGAATTGATTATATTAGGAATATTACGATAATGTTGATTTGTCGATGTGATTAAATGTTGATGCGGTGATGAGATGATTTGATGATATGTGGATGTCACTAGTACAAAAAACACTTATTAGGACAGAGATTTTAAGTGGGATGCTATCCACCTGACTTAAAAACCCATGCGGAGGAAAGGATTTTGAGACCAATACATATTAAATCGGTTAACCCCATTTTAAAACCATTTCATATTAAAATTAAAAATATATCTCAACCTGAAACCCTTATCACACAACCTCAACACCTCTCTCTCAAAACCCAATCGAAGAACCTCTATGTCTCTCGAAACTCCATCACTTCTCACTCTCTCTCGCCACCTATTCCCACATCAGAACTCTCCATCTGTAATATCCCGCTTAAGGCTTGAATATTTATCAGTATTGAGACAATGTATCAGAGACATTTTATAAGGAATGGCATTTTTGTGATTTTGAGGGTTAGGCTATAAAAGCCATATATCCCAAAATCCTCTCATAATCCTTTTTCCTTTCTCTCTCTAAACCACAACTCTCTCCCTTCTCTCTACCCTCTCACCCGATTTTCCTCCTTCCCATCTCAATCTTCAACTAATCATTATTCCATTTGATGCTAAACCACATGCAAGCACCAATTGTGTGATCCTTGAGCTATTTTGGAAGCAAAAGGAGCAAGGAAGAAGGAAAGGGAATAAGGGGCAAAAGCTAGGGTTTTGAGAAAGATCAAGCTAGGAAAGAAGAGGAATTTAAGCAAGCTTTTCAGTTGAGCTCCCTAGGGGTTTTAGAACCCACTTTGAGAGATTTTGTTGTGTAATGTTGTGTATTGAGCAAAATTTATAATTAGTGCCCTAATCCCTTTTGCTTGCCAATTCCTTGTTCAATCATGTTTTAATCAATCAATTTATAGTTGTAAATCATTCCTTATACTGTTATGGTGCCTGGGTATGCTTAGATATGTCAAAAATGGTGGAAAATCACGTTTTGAACTATTTCTGGGCTGTCAATTTCGCCCGGCGAGCTCGGGGCGAGATTACAGCGATTTTCAACAATTTTTCCCTGTCTCATTTCGCCCGGCGAAATGGAGCTCGCCTAGCGAAATCAGACCGACCTCCCAGGGCTATTCTGTTTCGTTTTGTGAGCTGCATACGAGTCAGGCGAGGCATTTGGTAACCATTTTCAATGAAAACCTTATTTTCTAAGGAAAACACCATTGTGGACATATCCGAGGGGCATTTAACACATAATGAATAGATGAACAAGGATTTGTACAATAGCTTAGGATTGATTAGAATTGTTAGGGCAAAGCCCAGACGGGTATGGAATGTTTCCAACAATCAAGTAGTGGCTTATGATAACGATAAGCCTATGACCCTATACTTATATGTTAAGTTTTGGGAGATTGATTCCCATTAAGGAATGCATTAATATGCAAAAGCTTATAGTAAATTATTAGACGCACTTTCAAGTACTTAAGACAAGAATTAATGAGAATAAGAATGCATTAGACATGCATAAGTTTATAAGTTATATGTATATGTATATAAGAAGAATAAGAGCAAGAGTTATATAACGACCTTATGTGTCTCCAGTGTTCTCGCTAGTTAGAGCACGGGGGTTCCCGCTAGTTGGAACGGTGTAGATACCATCCGCGAGGATAGCCGCACATAAGAGTTTAATTAAAATATTAAGTCGTGACTTTCGCTGTTCACGCTAGTGGGACACGAAAGGTTCATGCATAAGTTAAGACTAATAATCAAAGTATATTAATTCGCGTCTCTCGTCGTTCACGCTAGTGGGACACGGGAGGTATACGCGTAAGTCAAGATTATTAATTAAGTCGTGTCTTCTGTTGTTCACGCTAGTGGGACACAGGAGGTTCACGCTAGTGGGACGAGTTATTCCGCAAGGATGACCGCACGACGACAAGAGGAGTCCGGTGTTAGCCTGATATGATAGGAATTTTCACCGGTAGAGGGGAGATGTACTTCGGGGTGACTCCACCCGGATGCACTCCGTAAAATGAACTCAGATAATTATTGTTTGTTCAACGCTGACTTACTAACTTTATAATTAAGAATGATGTAAAGTAATACTTATGAAATTATTATGAGAATATGATGATTAGTCAGCAGAAAAAGAAAGTGATCATAGGATGTCCCCAGATCACTAAGTATGAGTTTAAGTTTAAGATGAGATTATGATAAGTATAAGATATGATTGAGACAAGTAGCGATCCTAGGTTTCCCCTTGATCGTGAAATATGTAGAGAATGACGGCGATCGTAGGCATCCCCAAGATCGCTAAGAGTAGGCACGACGACCCTAGGTTTCCCCCGTGGTTGCCAACAGTAGGTTGGGCTGGAGCTCACTGAGACATTATGTCTCATCCCAATCCTTCTGGTGCAGGTTTACAGGTTAGCAAGAGATTTTTAGATGAAGTTCTTCAGGGAGACGCTGGATGGAGTGCAGTTGCTCGGCATGGACAAGCTCAGAAGTTTATCAGTTTATGTTTAAGTATTTGTATAAGATATTTGGATAAATGTATAAACGAGCCAACTTGTACTCATTCAGTTGTATGTATTAATTTTATTATTGAAAATTTTAATGTATCCGGTATCAGATTAATACACATGCTAAATATTCTAGATAATTTAGTATGGGTGTTACACCATCACCCTCTCACTCTCTCTCGCCACCTATTCCAGTTTACAGAATCTTGCTCGCTCACTCAGTCCACAATCCACCTTCTCACTCGAAATCCATCTAGAAAGGTTAGTGAATCACAATATCCATCTTTGTATATTGATTTTATTGTTGTTAAGTCGTGATTTTTAATTTTAGGGTTTCTGATTTGGGGTTTTTTATTTATGTGCTCCTTCGCCTTTGATTTGTTGCGAATTTTGATTTTGGGTTTTAGGGTTGCTTTAAATTTGATATGATGCCAAGTTTTTGATTTAGAAAATTGTGTTCTTTTGAAATTTATTTTCGCAAAACTGTATTGTTTGACATTGCCATAGGTGCGCCATTTGATCGATTTAGTTCGAAACTTACCATTAACTCCAAGCGGGCCAATCATATGGAATGGGGGTTCAGAACAAAGTATGTTTTATTTTGCCAGCTAATGTGGCTTTTGCTTAAGATGCTATGTTTCTTCATTCATTTTTGTTATATACCTTTTTCCTTTTTCTGCAGGTAGTTTATCATCTCTTGTGGTTCCAGCAGCTGCCTTGGGTGTTGCAGGTTATGGTTACATGTGGTTGAAGGTATGGAACTGCTTAGATTCTTACAGTACTTGTAATAGTTTCATTAGTTTGTGGTTGATAGTTAACACAGTTTATTTCTCTGTTATCAGTAATTGTTGTTTCATAAAGGGTTGCAAACTGTTTGTTCGCTTATTTGATTACCCTGAATTTTTATGAGTGATTTTATCCATTTGATATTCTGAAATAATTGTTATTCCTTGATACTGATATCCATGTTTTTCTCTCAATACCAGGGCCTTTCATTCTCAAGTCTTATGTACGTGACTAAACGTAATATGGAAAACGTTGTTGCAAATTTGACAAAAAAGCTACAGCATGTCTCAGATGTCATAGCTGTATGTGTCCATTTACTACATTGTATATTCTTTCAATACTTTAAGTTTTTAGTTAGGCACACACATTCATATGAGCAACATGGTTTTGAGCATGATTGCATCATCAACTCGTCCATTTGAAGGGTACCGAACCCTCTGGACATAATGTTTGATATTCCTTCAACTGATTAGTTGAAATCGTGGTTGTCAAACACATGTTAGATCCTGAGATTCGTTCAATGTCACACGTTATTCACTGTCAACCACAGCTGAGCGGTGAAAAGATCATTTTCATGTTAGTTCTTATAAAAAAAGATTAGAAGAATGCAATTGGGAGAAGTCACTATTTAGTTAGGGTGGTGGGAGAAGAGAAGAGATAATTTCATGATTTCTCAATGACAAGTTTGCACTATTTTTTGGCCAAATTGTGTAAATATTCTTCTGTATGCTCAAAATAATATGTCAATTATATTTGAATGTTTGAATTTATGGTTGGGTATTCTGATTCTGGTAAAGATGCTGGGCGCTTTACCGCTGCTTGGGAACTTTACAAAGCTCAGGAGGATGTAGTGGTTATATGACAAACTAACTTATACTCAAGAGAGTCTAGGTATTATATTATTTTGCAGGATTAGTAAACCAATATATGTCCTTAAGTTTTCTCTCAAGGTCTCTAGAATTGGAGTAGAGGAGGGAGATAAAAATGTACATCAAACTCTTGAAGAGGATTAGTTTTGTCATCTCAATTAACATCAAACTCTTGAAGGATTATGCTTCAGTGTCTGATTATTTTTTTTTTTCTGTTGGTGAAATTCTTTGCTGCTTCTGATTGAATTCACCTAAAAAATTATGCAGGTTTGCTCTACCACTGTTTGTCACAACTTGTGCAGATCTTAAAATTGTGTGACTATAGAACATTAGCAATTGGTGATGGCACTATTCCCCTGCTTCTTCTTTATCCACAAGGTCAACTATTCTTTGTATATTAGTAAAAAGAAGAATTGAGAAAATTATGTTTTTAGTCCATAAAAATAACAATTGTTCAACTTTGATTACTATAAAATCTTTATTCATTTTTAATTTCTGTATCTGATAAAAGTAGTGTTTTAATCGCCGGTGGAGACTTTAGTTGAGACTCGATATATAGAGACTAATTTGACAAGTGTGATTTTATAAGGACTAAAGACATCAAATTATACGTACTGTTGTTATCCATATTTGCTTCGGATTACCTTAATATCTTCATTAACAAATATTGAGCTCTCCTTTATCATTTGTGTGTTTGTAAACAGCTCTGGCCCTGGTGAAGAATCGATTGAGATAGACCCCGAAAGCCAACCTTTGATCAGAGGGCAGATGAGGTTAGTCTACAACATTTCAGCTATTTCCCTGGACAAATTGAGTTATATTCAATATCCTCCTTATTATTGTAAATTTTATATCTTTGTAATGCAGAGATGCATAGCTTATTATTGGCTTAGGTCTTAGTTAACTCTTGATTTTAGAAAGATTTGTGATAGGTATCAATAAACATATATAATGAGATCAGACTTTATTAAATAGTGATTGAAACTCTGAATGGTGTAGGTACAAGAAGCAAACTGGGAGCTGTACAAGAAACAGAAAGAGGCTGAAGCAATTCTGTATGAGAAGAAGGTAGAGGCAGAAGCACAGAAAGCACTGGCAGATGCAACATTTTATGCGCGCAAGCAAGAAGCTGAAGCAGAGTTATACGCAAAGAAAAAAGAGGCAGAGGGGATTGCGACACTTGGGAATGCTCAAGGAGCGTATATTATGACACTTGGGAATGCTCAAGGAGCATATATTGTAATCTATAAATGCTTCTGATGAACGCATAGAAAGCACTTGGGAATGCAACATTTCACACCATATTTTTTATGAATTTTTGCTTGTCTGATATAATTGTGCTTCTGATGCTCTTGCCTCTAATATATTTGCCTCTGATATGCTTATGCGTCTGATACAATTCTGCTCCTGATACAATTTTTTTTACCCTTTTTAACCTTTTTTAAATGAGTTCACCCGATTTAATTAGAAGCTTTTAAATGGGATGAACCGACTTAATAAAAGATTTTAAATCGGTTGAACCGATCTAAATTATGTTTATTAAATGGGATGAGTGAACCGACTTAAAAAGCTGATTATTTTTTGACCCTTTTTAACCTTTTTTAAATGGGTTAACCCGATTTAATAAGAAGCTTTTAAATCGGGTGAACCGACTTAATAAAAGATTTTAAATCGGGTAAGAGGAAAGACTTAAAATCAAAACAGTTTTTTAAGTCGGCCACCTATAAATCGGTTCTGGAACCGATTTAAAAAGTCATTTTCACCCGATTTAAAAAGTGTTTTCTGTACTAGTGTGCATTGATTTGACAATGCAATGATGTGTTGATGTGTTAAGAAGTTATATGATGAAGTGATTATATAACGATGAGTTATATGATGTTGTGCATTGTCGAGTCTATACTTGGTATCCATGGATTCATGGTCAGTCTTATCGTACATTGATGTACTTGATGTTGTGAATCATACTTTATGTACTTGACGTTGTGGGATCAATTCAGTAACATACCTCTGAACATCCAAGATGTCGTTGGATCACTCAGTAACATACATGTGATATCCAAAACTTGGTACCACATGCATATAGAGTCGAGTTAGGCACATTGCATACATCACTTTGAGTCTATGTGGAAGATGTCTTGTTTGCCTATGTGTGATTATGTGATGATGTGCATATTTGAAGATGTGAACGTGACTATGTGTTATGTAGAAATGCGTTTAATTGAATATGCGATGTTGATATATAATGACGAGTTTATGTGGAGATGTTTGAATTGATTATGTGCATCTATGTGGAAGATGTGTGATTTGACGAAGGTGATGAAGTGTGAATGCTATGTATTCAACTCGATGAATATTTGATGACGTTGATTTCTTGTTTATATACTTGTGATGATGTCTTGAAGTTCGTTGAACCTATAAGTATATATGGATGAGAATGCAAGTGTCGTTTGCCTGATTATATTGATTATATGCATACTTGATGTGTTGAATTACCTTGATGTGTTGAATTACCTTGAAGCTAAATTTAGTTGTTTTTTGAGACTAGAACTAGGTCAGCTTTTGGAAAAATAGTTGGTGTTGTTGTTTGTTACACACTGAGGTGTCTTTCTTTATATCGACTAATTATACATGCAGCGCAACTAATTTTTTTTTTTAGCAAATGTAGCCCAACTAATCATATTATACATTCATGTCTTTTTTTTTTAAAAAAATTTACAACACAATATTTTTAACTTCATTTTAGTACCTTAAAATTTTTGTTCAGAATCCACTAATGTGCACAGAAGAAAAACATTGAATAATATAATCAAAAGGAGCATCATTATTTTAGTTGGCGCGGGACGTCAATAATCTCAAGACTAGCTCTGACCAGCTTTGAAGCAATATTTGTATGCCAATAGTGAACATTAACAAATAGTAATGAATAAAGTGATCGTATTATAAATAATTCACTTTTTAATGCATTCAATATATAAAATTTTATAAAAATTTATCATTTGAAGTCTTTAAAGAGTACTTTGAAAGCACTAGTAGCATTTTCTTAATTATAATTTATAAAATACTTTACAAAGAGGAGTGATTTAGGGTCAGTTTTGATCTGAAATCACCCCTCCTGATTGTTTTTCTTTCTCATTTAGTTAAATAAGTGATTACCACATATTTTTCCGTCTTCGTTCATTTATTTTATTCTATTTGTTTTGATTTTCCGTCTTTGTGCGGTGTGTTTTTTGATTTCACGTCTTTGTACGGTGTGTTTTTAGATTTCACGTCTTTGTGCGGTGTGTTTTTGATTTCCTGTTTTAGTGCGGTGTTTATTTGATTTAGGTTGAAAGATTATCTTTGATCAAGTGCAGATTCAATCAATGACTTTGACATCGTCAACGTTGCAGATCCGGATACATGATTATTCTAGAGACTTGAATATAGTCATATTTATATGCATATGTATTTTGCCGTTTTATGCTATTAACATGAATGTTGTAAGTTTATTCACATATTCATCCTTTTTGTTTTTAACAACTTTGAATTTGTATTACGTCAATGTACTTTATCGATTTGAATAAGATAGTTTGTTTTATAAAAAAAAAATAAAATACTTTACAAGAAAAGTTGTTAGAATTACGCAAATCACATAAAATAATGGGATATTTTGGAACTTTTTTATCCTAAAAAACAAAAGGCAACAAATTATAAAATGACAAAATGTGAACCACGTGTTGGAAATTGATAAGTGGCAAAAGTAACTCACATGAAAAAAGCTTACCACGTCAAAATCACAAAATGGAATCAATAAAAAATAATTGTAACAATGAAGCAGAGGACGAGAGTGAGTGGCTTGCAAAAGCAAGAAAGCAAAGTACATTTTGGATATCCAACCACGTCTCAGTTTCTGATTGTTTCAACTTTCAATAAGATTATTTTTTAATGGAAAAAATACAAGGAAAAAAAAAACTAATTTTGTTGCAAAAATTTAAATTTAGTGGATGACTGAATCAACTTATTATAGCTCTATCATTTTTAATCTCTTTATATGTTGATATTAATTCTGCACTCCTCTTTAAAATAAGTTTCTTTTAACCTATGCATTGATCTGGTGTTGTAGATTTGAAACATCAAAGTATGTTTCTCTTAAGGTTCTAAGTTTGAATTCTTTATGTGTTAATAACTCATGTGTTGTATTAGTTCATATAAAGTTTTGTTCTACCTTCAATTGGATCCTTGGCTATATAGAATAATACACTGCAACACCTTTTCATGATATGAGGTGCTAATATATACAATTGATTTACAATTCAAATTGGACAGAATTGATGGCACCTAGTAATGCTAATAATTACAAATAATGTACAATGATATTTCTGGAGTCATTTTAGGAAAACAGACTCCCAAAGATCAGCACCTAATAACAACATGATCGTTGACTAATATACAAGCTTAATGAGAATTCAATGATCCTTTACGCCCCCGCAATATGGAGGAGGGGTCAACGACTCCAATCTTGGAAGTAAGGAACTCATGTCGTACTCGAGAAAGGGGCTTGGTAAGTAGGTCTGCAAGTTGGTGACTAGAGGGAACATGAGAGACTTGAAGTTCATTTTTGGCAACAAGATCACGAACAAAATGATAGTCTATTGCTAAATGCTTCATACGCGTATGAAAAACTGGATTCACACACAAATAGTTGGCACGAATATTATTAGAAAAAATTGTTGGCGGTTGAGCTAGGTTGATGCCAAGTTCTTGTAAGAGTTGTTGCAACCATAATATCCCAGTAGTGGTTGAGCCAATGGTGCGATACTCTGCCTCGGTTGACGAGCGTGCAACAATGGGTTGTTTCTTGCATGACCATCATATGGCATTGGGACCAAGATAGACAATTTAAGCTCCAGTAGATTTTCTATAAGTTATGTCACCGCCCTAGTCTGCATCGCAAAAAAGCGGTTAGGTTAAGAGTTTTAGTCCGAGTCAGATGTAATCCATGTGCTATTGTTTGTTTGAGGTAGCGCAATACACGTTTGAGTGCTTGCATATGGGTGACACTGGGAGCCTGCATGTGTTGGAATAATTATTCACAGCAAATGCAACATCAGGGCGAGTTAGAGACAAGTAGTGTAATGATCCAATGATACTACGATAGGATGATGGATCACAATTGGGTGTGTCAACATCTGATATGAAAGAGCACGAAGTAGACATAGGAGTGCTGACCGGTTTAGCATCAAGCATGTTATCTTTTACTAATATATCTCTGATGTAATGTTGCTGAGATAAAAAAAAATACCGATGGGAGTAGGAATAAGCTCCACTCCAAGAAAATGACTCGGGCTGCCCATATCTTTTAGAGAAAATTTATTGGCCAAGGCAGTCTTGAATTTCTGAAGAAAGGCGGTGGTGTTACCTGTAAGTAGAAGATCATCAACATATACCAAAAAATATGCCACAACATTGCCATGTTTATAGATGAAGAGGGAGAGATCAGTTTGAGATTTTGAAAAACCATATTCCACCACGAAGGAGTGTAGTGCATTGTACCATGCACGTGGGGCTTGCTTAAGACCGTAAATTGATTTGTGTAGTTTACACACATGGTTTGGATAAGCATGATGAACAAACCCAGGTGGTTGAGACATGTAAACCTCCTCTGATATTGTGCCATTTAAGAAAGCATTATTTACATCCATTTGCATGAGATCCCAACCTTTGGAAAGAGCAATAGAAAGTACCAATTTTATTGTTTGAGGCTTGATTACAGGACTGAAAGTGTCTTTGTAATCAATACCAGGGCGTTGATGAAACCCCTTAGCAACCAACCATGCTTTATAGCGAACAATAGAGCCATCAGGATGACGCTTTAAGCGGAACACCCATTTGTTTCCAATAATATTGAAATGGGGCTGAGAAGGGACCAAGGACCATGTGCCATTTTGCATTAGAGCATTAAACTCATCAGCCATAGATTGCTTCCACTCACTATGGTGAAGTGCCTGAGTCACACATGTTGGTTTTGCAGTTGGCGATAATGGATATTTGGTGACAGAAAATTTTCTTTGGTTTGAATATACCATTCATCCCCCGAGTGGTCATGGGGCGAGTCGTTGTTAAGGATGCTGGAAGAGACGCCTCTGCAGCCAGTTGAGAAGAAGATAACGTGTACTCTGTCGTCAGGTGTGTAGGAGGTTCTGATGTGGTTGGGTTTGGATCACATGAAGATATTGTGGTAGGGGAAGAATTAGTTGTGTGTGGATTTTGGTTTAGGTTTGATGTGGTGGGATATGGTGAGTGGATCGTAAGTGTAGGTGGGGGAGATGATAAGGAACTAATTGGTGAGTTAATGTGGGGATTAGTTGGCTTTGGAGAATTAATGGTATTAGATGGAGTGATGGGTGTAACCGATGATGAGATATTTGTTAAGGGTAAAGAGTTCATGTGATTAGGTGAATTTTGGGAGGGTTGAATTGGTTGGGACGTGAGTTGAGTTGAGTTAGTAGAGTAAGGAAAAACATCCTCCACAAACTGAACATGTCTAGATACATATGTTTTATGGGTTTTAAACTTATAGCAAATATAAGCACTTTGAGTTAGACTGTAACCAAGGAAAAGACAAGGCTCGGACCGAGGTTCAAGTTTGTTGTTTGTGTAAGGTTTTAACCAAGGAAAACATAAGC
Source organism: Medicago ruthenica (assembly GCA_018208015.1). Classification (NCBI taxonomy): domain Eukaryota; kingdom Viridiplantae; phylum Streptophyta; class Magnoliopsida; order Fabales; family Fabaceae; genus Medicago; species Medicago ruthenica. The sequence goes on from CM031373.1 coordinate 56,537,998, forward strand.
ATCCAAAGGTTTTTAATTTAGTGTAATTGAGTGATTGGTTAAAAAGGATATTATAAGATGTGTTCATGTGAAGTACATGGGTGGGCAAGCGGTTTATTAAATAAGTGGTTGTTTGGAAGGCATGGGTCCAGAAGTGGGATGGAAGGGAAGCTTGATTTAGAAGACATCGAGCGGTTTCAGTTAGATGACAGTGTTTGCGTTCAGAGAGTCCATTGTGCTCTGGGGTGTGTGGAGGAGTAGTTAAATGAGTGATGCCATGGTTTTGTAAAAAGGATCGAAGTTTAATGAATTCACCGCCATTGTCAGAGTATAAGGTCTTGATTTTATTGTTAAAATTTCTTTCCACCAAGTTTTTGAAAATGGGAAAAATGGTTGAAACATCAGATTTAAATTTCATTAGATAGAGCCAAACATATTTAGAGAAATGATCCACAAAAATAATGTAGTACCGAAAACCATCAATGGAATTAACGGGAGCAGGCCCCCAAACATCATAGTACAAAATTTCTAGTGGATAATGACTAGAGATAGAAGACTTAGAAAAAGGGAGCTTATGGATCTTATTGGAAAGACAATCAAAACATTTGTTATATGATTCACTAAAAGAAATTTTATTGGTTTTGAGTGCATGTATGAGCGTTGGGTAGGCAGAATGATCCTAGGCGTTGATGCCAAAGCTTGAGAGTAGGTGTGGTGTGGGCAAGAGAGGCATGTGGAGTGGATGTAGGAGCGAACTTGTACACATTATCTTCATTCAATTCTCGCAGAAGTATCTCCCCCGTGCGTAAATCTTTTACCTCGAAATGCCAAGGAAAAAATTCAATAGAAACTTTATTAGTTTGGCATAATTGATATACATAAAGTAGATTTTGAGTGACAGTAGGAACACATAAAATATTTCATAGTTTTATGTTAGAAGAGGGAGTGGAAATTGTGGTAGAACCAGTGTGTGATAGGCAAGTGATTACTATTTACAACTTGCAGGTTATCAGCGCCATTGTAGTCAATCTTGATGGACAAATTTGTCATATCATTTGTGATATGATAGGAGGCACCATAATCAAAGAGCCATGACGGAGGAGGAGGCAGATAAGATGGATGTGTGACCTGGGCAACATGAGCAGAAGTATTGCATGGTTTATTTGGATAGCAATGGATCTTGTAGCATGACTTAGCCGAGTGACCATATTTTTCACAATATTGGCAGACAAGCGAAGTTTTCTTGTTGTTTGGATCAGTAACCTGGTTGTTAGAGTTGCGACCATGATTGTTAGTGCTGCCTTGACGACGAAGCTGAACGTGATGTGCAGTCACAAGAGTGTTGATGGAAAGGCGCTCATCACGTTGTTGATACATCTCAAAATCCACCAATTTGTCATACAACTCATTAAATTCTCTGAAAGTTTATCCAAGACCATTTAAGGCATGAATGACCATATCAAGATCATCCATTGAATGCCCAATAAAAGCTAACTCATCAACAATGGTTCAAATGGATTGAAGGTATGTGGAAACAGAAGAGTTTCCTTTTGAAATAGAGCTAAGACGCTCTCTGAGTGACATGATTCTTGAGCGTGATGTATTAGTGAAAGCTTGGCTAAGAGCAACCCAAGCCTCGTGAGAAGGGTCAGCAAAAGCCATAACTGAGTGTGCCTCGGAGTCACAGGACCCAAGTAAAGTAAGATAAAGCAGTTTATCTTGACGAATCCAGATAGAATACGCTGGATTTAGTGCTGCAGTAGCACCTAAACCTGTAGTGGCAGCAGGACAAGGTGTTGTGCCATCAACATAGACAACAAGATCACGAGCTATGAGAAGAGCATTAACTTGTTTATACCACGCTGGATAATTTGTGGAAGTGAGTTTGATAGGATGATGAGTTGTTATGTTAAATTCAACGAGATCCTTTTGTGTGGTTGAAATAAAGTTTGTGGTAGCAGTTAAAGAAGGGTCCATGATAGGATCGGGTTAATAAAAGGAGATTGGGGCTGTTAAGCAAAAGGCAATGCTGATACCATATTGTTAGTCTGTATTTTCGACAAAGGATATTAAATGCGGTCAATAAGGTTTGACTGAACACGTGGAAGAAATGTGAAGCTTTTAGACATAAGAAGTTTCTAAGATGGCATGCTCATTCGTCAAGATCGGAGGAATAAAGTTGGTCGAAGGGTTTCTCGACAACTCGAGAGTCGATTGTATTCTGAAGAGGTTCCTTTGCAAACTGTCGGAGTTCGTGGCTGTCGAAGGAATATGATTTGAATTTCAAATAGGTTATTCTTCCTGTTATTAGGCGTTAGTAGCAATTATAGTTTGGATATGATTGTACAATTATTTTCTTAAGTATAAATAAGAGTTTTCCATGAGGAAAACAGGGTCACAAATCAAATACATAACATTCTATACACTCGAAATATCCAAGTTACAGCGAGAAAAGAGTCACGAATCATGTATGATCCTTGTGAACAACCTTTATTTCGAATCAATGCAATTTACTTTACGTTAAGTTAATTCTTGCAATTTACCTCTATTCTACAATTTCCATTCAACAAGTTCAAGCAATCGAACTTGAAGATTATCTTTATTTTCATACATTCGAAACATATAAGAATCAACAAAAACATAGAGAGATTTTCAAACAAACTTGACACACAATGGCCTGAGATTACTGGTTGATCTCGCAAGTAATAAATCTATAATCAGCGGTTGTTTACCAAAAACCAAGGTAAACACATATAGAATAATACAGTGCAATACCTTTTCATTGATATGAGATGCTAATATATGCAATTGATTTACAATTCAAATTGGATAGAATTGATGGCACCTAGTAATGCTAATAATTACAAATAATGTACAATGATATTTCTAGAGTCATTTTAGGAAAACAGACTCCCAAAGATCACACCTAATAACAACATGATCGTTGACTAATATACAAGCTTAATGAGAATTCAATGCTCCTTTATGCTAATGGGTGGGGATCGACCCCTTTGATTAATTGACTTTTGACCAAATACTGAGTTTTAAAAAATAAAAATAAATTCTTTTATAGAAAAAAATTGTCTCTAAATATGTGTCAAATTTCAAAATATGACATACAAGTAATTATATCTTCTCAAATATACTTTTAATATTATTATTATTATTATTATTATTATTATTATTATTATTAATAAGTGTCTTGAAAGATAAAAAGTAACTTATAAAAACATTCATATACAAATGGAAATTTTAATTAAATGTGGGAGTAATAATCTGGCCCACTCTCTTGCTAAAAAACGTGTTGTTCATTCCAAAGGGGGTGTGGATAGATAAAATCCCCTTTCTCGATTCTTTTGTATATTGTTGATCCGGGCCCTGATGGGCTTTGATCCTTTTTCAGTAGTCGTATTAGAAAAAGTTACTCTTCTCATTTATAAAATTGCTCATTCACTACATCAGCGGCAGTTAACTGCCACTCGGCATTTTTCAGGGGCATTTAACCGCCGCTGGTACTTTTAAGATCAGTTTAATCACTTTTTAAGTCGATTCGTTCGATCTTAAAAGTGGCAGCGACAGTTAACTGCCGCTGAAAAATACCGAGTGGCAGTTAACTGCCGTTGATGTAGTGAATGAGCAATTTCATAAGTGAGAAGACTAATTTTCAAACAAATGATACAAATTAACACATTTTTGCTTCCTAATTCATAAAGAACACTAACAGTACTCTCCAACAAGTCCTTCCTATTTTTTTATTCCCTAAGCTCTCTTCTATTTCTTCAATGAGGGGTGGTTTTTGGATCTTTTTTGACCCAATATCACCGATTTTTATCTTTTTCCTCCATCTTTCAATCCAAATAAGTGATTTTAACATAGATATATGTTTTTTGTTTGGTGATTTTGTCGTCTCAGTGCGATGTTGTTTTGTTCTTCTTCTTGTTGGGGCGTTTGTTGATATCGAGTCAAGGTGCAGTGTTCGTTGGCCTCTGATTGACAGATTAATTTCAATCAATTACAAATTCAATCAAATGACTAGTCTTCAAAATATGACTAGTCTTCAAATTGACTCTGTAATATACGTAAAGTCTTAAAAATGACCCTGTAAAAATAAAAACATATATTCTATCCATGTAATTTGAGATTCTTTTTATTTTTGACCCTGTAAAATATGACTTTTCACAAGAAATTAGAATTTTCCAACAGAATGAAGGATTAATAATGAATTTTCATTTTCCCATAATTAAGAATTACTTAAAGAATTTATAATTAATTCATCCTTCATTTTAAAACTCCAAAATTTCATGGAGAAGGTTTTTATGATGTTTTAACCATGTCTACGAAATTGGGGAATGAAATTTAACCGGTGAGTATATGCTCACTCGGAAGAACATTGCTATTTTACACGTATTAGTTGAAAAATCAAAATAAATCGAGGCGTCTTATGAATGCTATGAAAATTTTCATATCCTTTGTGAGTTTTTATAGATGTCTCTATAAATAATCAACTCAAAATTTGATTTATAGGTCAAGTTTTCCGTTGTTTTTTTTTTTTTGTTTTTGACGCTTTAAAAATTCATAATTAATTTGTTACTTGGCGGAAAATTCTAATTTACTATGGAAAACCATATTTTAAAATCCTAAACATGCCCGCAAAAAATGATGAAAACATTCGACCTCTAATTCACTTTTCTAAACTTCGCGTATATTACATGGTCAAAAATAAGAAGAATTTCAAATCACAAGGTGTAGTACCCTAATTTTGTCCAAGTCTTTTTTTTTTTTCATTTTTCATTTCTTTTCTTAAAAATAATAAAAAAAGTTTTATTATTATTATTATTATTATTATTATTATTATTATTATTATTATTATTACTTTTATTATTTTTATTATTATTTTTATTATTACTTTTATTTTTATTATTATTATTAGTATTTTTATTTTTATTATTATTATTATTACTTTTATTATTATTATTATTATTATGTTCATTTTTATTCAAGAAAGAAAGAAACATGCGCCCTTTCTCTTTGTTTCCACCTCCACCTTGCCATTTGCTTTATCAAAACCAGTCAAAGATTGCTGCAAACTGCTGCTCCTGTTCTTGCAAGTGGCTGCCCCTGTTCCTGCAGTTGCTACCCTGTCCAACACATCCTTTCCTTTCCATTTTCTTCCATTTTTTCTTTGTCAAAGAAGGCTGCAAGCTGCTCTCTGTTTCCAGTGCACCTTCTTCTTTGTTTTCTCCCAACCTCTGCACAAAGCAGCACCCCTCTTTTCCTGTTTTTCTTCCCCAAATCTACAAGAATCAACCCAAAAGCAACCTCTGCACAAAACAACACCCTGTTTTTTCCATTTTTCCATCAACTTCTGTCAAACTCATCTCCAACTTGTTCTGAAATTAACCAAAGTCTTCACTAAGATCACAAGTCTTGGTCATAGCACACAAAAAAGCCCAGCTTTCAAGGGATTTTCATGATTATAAATGATCACAAAATTGCCTATATAAGAGGCACGAAAATCAGATGAAGAAGGAGGATTTTTTTTGAGATCAGAATCTGAAAACCAAGAAATAGAAAAATCATATATCAAAACCTTTGAAAAGAAAGAAGCTCTGTTTTTTTTTTTTCTGTTTTTTACAAACCATCACAACCCAGTCAAACAGAATCAAAAGCAACAACTAAATCACAAGAAACATCATACAAAGAAAGAAGAATAGTAGCAAAACATCATTGTTGTTGCTGTTCATCTTCTCCATCATTTCCATCTTCAAGAAACCACAACCATCCAAAAGCCCTTTTCATTTTCTTGCATCTAAAGCTTTGGCTAGGAGTTTGTAAGTATTTTGAACTTTCTTATCTCTTTTTTGCATTCTGTTTGCATTCTGTTCTACTGTTCCTGTTATCCCTGCATTATTTTTCTGCATTTTTAGAAATCTTTAACTTATTTTTGCACTAAAAACATCTTTCAAAAACCCCAAAAAATCACAGAGTTTACAAATCACCAAAACAGAAGTGAATTGTTTCTTTTTCTTACTGTTTTCGAACATTTTTACCCCTGAGGTTCTGAAATCAGAATCAGAAGCAGCTTCTGAACAGTACTTCAGAAGCAACTTCTGAACAGTGCTTCTGAACCCCAGAGTCTGAACAGTGCGTCTGATGGTCAACAAAAGTCAGCGTCTGAACAGTGCTTCTGAAGTTCAGAGTCTGAAGTCAGCTTCTGAAGGTTTCGCAGAACGAAGTCCTAGTCGCTCTGCGACCGTAGCAGAACAGTGCTTCTGAACTTCAGAGTCTGAAGTCAGCTTCTGAAGGTTTCGCAGAGCGAAGTCCTAGTCGCTCTGCGACCGTAGCAGAACAGGGCTTCTGAACTTCAGAGTCTGAAGTCAGCTTTTGAAGGTTTCGCAGGGCGAAGTTCTGGTCGCTCTGCGACCTGTAGCAGAACTCAGCTTCTGAGTTTAAACCTCTGAAGCTAACTTCTGAGGTTCTGAAGTGAGGATTCAGAGTCTGAAGGGGCTGTTTACTCATTTTATTTCAAAAAATACAAAACATAAAAAAACATTTTTCTTTTTCTTTTTTGTGTACGAATGAAAAAGGAAAACTTGGGTAGACACCCGACGCTTCGCCCGAATATTCGGAAACGAGGTAGACACTTCGCTTTCGGTTGAATATTCGTCCTCCGTTTAAAATCAATCTCAACCCACCAAACTTTATCTTTTTCACGCCCATGCGCGTTTTCAAACGGATACCATCGCCCAAGTGCGAGTCCGTCCTTTTTAATCAAACTTTTTCACACCCATGCACGTTTTCAAACGCATATCATCGCCCAAGTGTGAGTCCGTCTTTTTTTAAAGCAAACTTTTTCGCCCAAACGCAATCAAATCTCTTTTCACAAACAAACATGTTTTATCAATTTTAACGCGGTACAAACAAATGCTTAAGCCTCCCACACACGAGCATACAAGCTACGTTTAACCGTTAGAATACGATTAAAACATCGTTCTTTAAAACCAAATCATGTTTTTACAAATAAAAACAATCAACACACAAACATTTCCTACAAAGAACTACGTAGCTTTGAATTCTCCATCGCACCAGGAGATATGTAGGAGCAAGATCAAACTCTTATCAAGCACAATAAAAAGCTCATTTTTTGTCTTTAAATCTTTTCCCTTTTTTTCTTTTATTTATTTTTTTACAAACATTTGGCATGAAACTAACATAATTGAACGCTAAACTAACTAACGGTTCCCGTTGGATACAACGGATGTGAGGGGCGCTAATACCTTCCCCTCGCATAACCGATTCCCGAACCCGAAATTTGGTCGCAATGACCTTGTTCTCGTTCTCAAAGGGGTTTATCGACGTTCCCCTTTTCAAAAACAAAACTTCGGTGGCGACTTTACTGTTTGAGCGAGCGCTTTCCGCCCGCACATTTTTCCCGCCGCTTCACAAGGCTAAAAGATGTGTTTTTGTTTTTACAGGGTTATTTTTTCAGATTTTGCATATATTACATGATGAATTTCAACAATTAACCCTAATTTTTATGATGAGATGATATTTTGATGTTTTTGGTAGTTTGTAGTTAGGACAAAAAGATATTCCATAATTTAATGAGGGACAAAAATTTCTGATTTTGTCAAGCTCTTAGTACTTGTTTTATCCAGGCCCAAGACCAATTTATAAACCAAAAAGAATAAAAAACATATTGCCCAATCCTTACTTTTTACAAAAAAAAAAAAGTTGTGGCAACAATGCATGTTGATTCATATTTGTAAAATAATTACCTTGAAATCTTTATATTTTTTATTTTATTTTATAAAGATAAAGATGGAAATCAAGATTACGATAAATTTATTTATTGTTTTCTATGAATATTTATGTAACTTCATAAAAATACTTTTTTCTATGTTCTCATATTTTGTTAATTACATACTCTTCTTTCTTTCCTCTATCTTTCTTTTCTCTTTTTTTTTTTTGGGCTAAAACCGAAAGCATTTCATTAGATAATAAGTCAGGGATACATGACGGTCCATCAATAAACAAGTGGGAGCAAGTGTTTAATGGGGCTTCCTGTGCTAACTCATGAGCGATCTCATTTGTTTGCCTCCGGCTAAACTCAATCATAGAATTGTGAAAAGAATCACAAAACAATTGCCTACACTGCTGAATAATGCTTCCAAACTTGGTGTTATTGTTACTGCCACTGTTGAAAGCATTGATCACTACTTTGGAGTCAAGTGAAAAATTCATACTATCAAAACCCAAATCAATTACCCACTGCAAAGCTTGATAAGGACCCAGTGCTTCACCTATATCCACCGAACATAATGGAAAAAATCATGTTGTTTTCGCAAGAACATAACAACCGTCGGCATCACGAGTACACATGTCAATATCAACCTTATTTTGATCAGATGAAAAGGAGGCATCAACAATACATTTAAGTCTACATGGAGTGGGTCTCTGCCATCTGATAATGTTCGTGCGACTTGGTCTTGGCTGGGAATGCGTTTCAGCTGTCCTGGCATTCATTCTCATGTCTTGTGAAAGCTTCCAATCTTCCAACATGTGCACAGCACGCTCAACAACTTGTGAAGTTGTTTCATTAACATGTTGCCATAATTTTAAATTTTGGCGCTTCCATAAACTCTAAAGGATGGTTGCAAAAAGAGGGCATTGAGACGGTTGGAGCTATTGCAATATATTAAACACAATCGCTGCCATATCATCGTAATTACTCAAAGTGTGTTCTAGAATACTCTATAAACTCGCTTCACACCAGACTTGAACAACCCAGGAACAAGTAATTTGACACCTCTATTTACAACACACTCAGTGGGATATGTGACTCATCTATTTTGACAAACAAATGACTCACTTTAATAAAGGAGTCACATGACTCCTCTACTTACAACACACTTAATGGGGTACGTGACTCCTCACTACATACAAACATGTAATTGTACCAAATAGAGGAGTCACATGACTCCTCTACTTACAACACATTCAGTGAGGCATGCGACTCGTCTATCTTTCTTTTATGAACTAAACAATGTCTAATGTTAATAGTGGCAAAATTACAAATAAGTGAAAAATGTGATTACTTTTATTTAGTACCGTTAGACATAAGTTGGTTGAAATCAAATGACATTTTAAAGTGATGTGACGAAAATGATTTTGTTGATTGGAGGTTGGGTAACTCAATTGGTTTTAGTTAAAGATTAAGGAGTTTAAGGTGTTGAGTTCAAACTCGGACGAGAGATAAAAATAAATATTAATATAACAATTAATTATTAACGTTGATCATTTAAAAAATGAAAATTATTTGTATACACCCATAATCCATTTGACACCATGAGCGTGACGGAGATAGAGAAAGTGTGTGATAGATGTGATAAGAAAGTGGTGCTATAGGAATAGAGAAGTAAAGAGAAAATGAGATGTTAAATCGGTGTTTGAGAATTATGGATGTTCAAACATAAAAGTTGATTAAAAATATGATAAACCAAAGACACATAAAAAAAATGATTGGGCTGATTTTTTTTTATCCATAGACAGAGCAGCGACAAAGGACACATAAAAATTCAAATTCCCAAAAGAGAGAACTCATATTCGAACCCGCGTAAGCACGAAAAATGTCCAACCTACCATTGTCGATTGAGTTAGGCCTTCCAAATTCTATTTTAATTAAGGTTGAACTGAAGTAACTAGCAATGTGTTTTATGCAATAACAAATCTGCTTACATAGTACTACATAAATTCAATTTTAATTGAAACAATCTCTACCTAAACTTTGCGTATCTCTTGACTAAATTTTAAATTAATTAAAAAAATCAGTGTATTAAGAAGAGAAAAAGGTAATTTATTCTGATTAGAGCAACATAAGTGAAATAAAAAAGTTTAAATTTTCATTGAAGAAATTAGTTGTCAAATTTAAGTCCAAAAAGTCTCTCTCTTAAGAGGCTCATAATCTTGGAATACATTGGAAGATGAGGAGGAAGAAGAAGGAAAGCTATTATATTGTGGAAGAACTCCATAGCAATTACTATTTTCAGATAGTAGTATCAATTTGTCATCTTGATCAACATGTGTTGGTAATGAGTTGGTAACCGTAGTAGAGTCTTGTTGCATCTGGATGCAAAGAATCTCTGATTGAGCCATTGCAAGTTGCATTTGTAATTGTGAAACTTGACTTTGAAGGTATGATATGGTTCCAACACATCCATAAACAGGATCTCTCACTCTTGCATTTGCTTCAAAAACTAAACTGTTCACTGCTTCTGCTCTTTGATGAATTGGAAGCTCCTGCAAACAAAACATACCAATATTGAGTCATGTTTATTACACAACCAAAGTACAATAAAAAGATGCTAGTAATTAAAATATTTATATTGTCAATATAACTATTTTAGCAGTCACAATCCTTTGCTTAATGTAGAGTCAAATTTAGCACATGGCCAAGAGTTTTTTTGGGCTTGAAACTTGGAACAATGTGTAGGGTTTTAAATAAAGGTCTATGATTGGGATTTGGACTCCAACATCAGTATTTTGAATGACTCCAACATCATTTTCCTTAATTAAGATTTGTGACACTTTTGTTTTTTTTTTTTTTTTGAGGGAATGTGACACTTTTGTTATCAGTGCTGTGTTTTAAAACATTAAATGTATGTACCTCATAAAAACTTTGCTACCATGTCATGTTATGACTAAATTAATTATTCCCACCTTAAGTTCTTAGGTAGAAATATACATGAATGATGTTATTCCAAACATAACTTGTATAATATACCATATAGTATAACATTTTCAAACAAGCCAATTGTTGATTTGATTATACATATGCTATAGTAGCATATGTTAAACCCTTACAAAAATTTAATGAACAAAAAGAAAATAAGAATGATGGAGAGGTATAGAGATGAGACCTGCAGCATTTTACTGATATTGCTAGCACCAAAGACCTTATGAACAACGGCAAACTTTCGTGGGTCATCAGAAGGAAAGTAAGGGGCAAAGATACATTCCTGTGTGCAACGTCTTCTCAACAATTTGCAAGAAGCACATGGTGATGAACCTGATCCCATTTGATGAAAGATAAAGATTAATTATCTGAATATTAAGAAGACCAAAATGAAGCAGAAACTATGTTGTTGTTATTATTGTTAAGGAGAATGAACCTAAGATTTGTATTTATAATATGGCTAGTAAGATTTCAACTTGCTTGCCTAATGTAAAATATTATTATAAGCTAGATGCACATGTCCTTCTTGTAAAGTATGAGTTGATAATAATATATTATTATTAGGTTGATGTTTTAAGAAGAAATTAGTTAGAAACCGCTTCTAGTATTCTTCAATAGAGATCATATATAATTATATAATATATTTTTTTTTTGAGAGGAACAAGATTAATGCTTTTCATTTATAATAATAGATTCGATACATGTTGGAATGTGAGAATAAACGCGGAAACTAGCTTCCGACAAAGCCGCCTGAGCTAAACTATGAGCAGCTTCGTTTGCTTGTCTCCTAATGAACCTAACATGAGAGTTCGTGAGATCAGTGCAGAGCAGGTGTACACAATGCGTAATTATGGCGCTAAAATCTGATACACCAGTTTGCTTCCCGTAGATGTTGTCTACAACCGTCTTTGAGTCGACTTCGAAATCCATATCCCAAAGAAATAGATCCCGTACCCACTCCATAGCCTTCAAGAGTCCTAAAGCCTCCCCAATATCGACATCAACGATAGGGGAGAACCATTCTGTTCGAGCCAGCACAAAAGCTCCTTCTGCATCTCTGATACACATACCAATACCCACCATATCCTGAGCTTCAGAAAAAGAAGCGTCAACATTGCACTTGTATCTCCCTGGGGATGGTTTAAACCAGGTTGTTTCCCGACTAGTAGGCCCACGCGTGCCTGCAGGTTCCTGAACTTCTTGAGCATTTCTCCAGCTTTGTAACAATGTTATGGCTCGGTCACAAATAGCTTGACAGGTATCTGAGGAGTCATTCCACACTTTGTTATTTCTATTTTTCCATATGCTCCACATTAAAGTACTAAAAAGTGGATGTTGGGTAGGTTGCAGATGCTGAAAAATTGCAAAAATGGTAGCAGAGATGTTGCCGGCCGTGGATATAGCATGCGACACTTCGTTCCATAACCCCATCTTCTGCCAACATTGTGCGCTTTTGGGGCAAGTGAATAATGCATGAGAGCTGTCTTCCTCCTCGTCACAGAAAGGGCATTGCAAAGTACAAGCTACCCCTCGGGTATGAAGGCGAAGCCGTGTTGGAAGACAACCACGAGTAACACGCCAGAGGAAATTTTTAATTCGAGGAGGAGTTTTGCTATGCCATAATTGATTCCAGTTGCCATCAATTCGATGTTGTTGGACGGTCAAGGTGTTAGCCATGATGCTTCTGTACGCGCTGCGGACCGAGTAAATACCATTTTTTTCCAGCTTCCACATGGGTTTATCCTGCTGCACTGATGCATAAAGTGGGGTTCTGCTAATCTGATGAGCTGAGACGTTGTCAAATAATATGTAAATATTTTCCATATGCCACTGCTTCGTGTGTGGAATAAACAGGTCAGACACTTTAAGTGATGCCATTGCAGGAGTCATAACTGGTGGCCGAGGAATAGAGTAATTACCCCGAATCCAAGAAGGGTTCCAAACTGATATATTAGTTCCCGACCCAATGCTCCATTGGAAACCATTTGCAATAACCGCCTTAGCGTGCCAAAGACTTCTCCAGACAAAACTTGGGTTATGACCTGCGCTTGCGGCAAAGTAGTCACTAGAAGGGAAGTATCTAGCTTTAAATAATCTAGTGATCAAGGAGTCAGGGTGAGTGAGAAACTTCCACGCCTGCTTCCCCAACATTGCCATGTTAAAAGCTTTGAGACTTTTAAAGCCCATGCCTCCAAAACATTTTGGTACCGTTAGGCGCTCCCAAGATAACCAGTGCATGCCTCTTCTGTTACCATGGCCATGCCCCCACCAGAAAGCGTTGAGCATTTTCTCTATATCATTGATTAAAGAATTTGGTAGAAGGAAAGTGCTCATTAAGTAGGTAGGGATGGACTGTAAGACTGATTTTATTAAAACCTCTCTACCTGCTTGAGAGAGGCACCTGCTGCTCCAAGAGTTAATCTTCCTCCATATACGGTCCTTGATATATCTGAAAGTAGATGCTTTACTTCTTCCAACCATTGACGGTACCCCTAAATATTTTCCGGTGCCAAGCACTTGCCGGACACCCATGATTCCTGCAATTTCGGTTTTCACATCGGCTGGGGTGTTGCGGCTGCAAAAAATTTCAGATTTCTGGAGGTTTATAGCTTGGCCGGACGCCGCTTCATAAGTTGCTAGGATGCCTTTCATTACAGATGCTTCACCAGCAGAACCTTTGAAAAAGAGGAAGCAATCGTCGGCAAACAACAGATGGGATATAATTGGAGCGTTGTTACATATTTTTACTCCATGAATTAGTCCTTGACCTTCCGCTTTTCTGATCAAAGCTGTCAAGCCTTCTGCACAAAGAATGAAAAGATACGGCGAGAGAGGGTCTCCTTGCCTTAATCCCCTACCTGGAACAATAGGACCAACTGGTGCACCGTTCACGAGAACTGAATAGTCAACTGTTTCCACACAAAGCATGATCCAATTAATCCATTTTTCCGAAAAACCCATTTTAGCCATGATATCTTTGAGGTAGTCCCAGTCGATACGGTCGTAAGCCTTGCTAATATCTAGCTTAAGTGCCGCATCATAATTTTTACCCTTTGGCTTTGACTTCATGTAATGTATGATTTCAATGGCTGCCATAGCGTTGTCAAGAATGGATCTCCCAGGAACGAAAGCTGACTGCGTGTCCGAGATGCATTTATCAAGCACAAGTTTCAGCCGATTGGCGAGGACTTTTGCTACAATTTTGTACAGGACATTGCAGAGCGCAATAGGACGCCAATCCCTCATAGATTCCTGGTTTTCCCCTTTAGGGATTAGAGCGATGTTAGTGGAGTTTAGCTTTGGGGGAAAAGCACCTGCAGTTAGCCAGGCACAACCAGCTTCAAAAATGTCCTTACCACACATATCCCAAAAACTTCGATAAAAGGCTGGATTAAAACCGTCGGGCCCCGGGCACTTGTCTGCTTGCATTGAGAAAGTGGCATCCTTAAATTCATCAATGGTGAATGGAGCAGTCAATGTGTCATTGTCTTCCCTTGATAAGCTTCTACCAACTGCTGCAATAACATTGTCGCGGATGCTTGGAGATTTTTGGAACAACTCCACAAAATAGTCTCTGGCAATGCTTTTTAAACCCTCTTCATGTCTGCAAACTGTACCACTTTCGTCTTGCAGATGTTCAATTTTATTTGCTTTCCTGCGCGATGAAGCTGCGGCATGAAAGAACTTGGTGTTCAGATCTCCCTCCCTGTACCAGAATGTTTTCGCCCGCTGTTTCCAATATAAATCATCTTTAACAAGCAATGTGTCCAGCTTGCGGTGTAGAGCAGTAAAGTGCTGCAGGTTTGCAGCAGTCACCTGTGTGCGGGCAGCCTCTAATTTCCTACGAACCTTATCGATCTCTTTGCGTGTTTGTTTCCCATGTTTATTGTCCCACTGTTGCAGATCAGCGGCACAAAGATCAAGCTTGCCGGTGATGGTCTCATTGAAATAAGAATCCCAGCATTGATTTACAAAGGGGCGAAAATCTGGTTCCACCAACCAAGAGTTCTCAAAACGGAATTGCTTGCCATGATGAAGCTGCTGCCGAATTGACGAACAAGATAGCCGTAACGGATAGTGATCAGATGCTGTCGTGGTGAGACATTCCAGGCTTGCGGTTGGGAACATTGAGTGCCAACTGTTGGTTGCGAGAGCTCGATCCAGTTTCTCCTCCACTGCGCGGTCAGTGCCCAAGCTTTTAAACCATGTAAAGTTATATCCTTCCATGTATAAATCGACTAAACCTGCATCGCTTACCGCTTGACGGAAACCATGAATGAGCCACGGTGCCCTCTCTACTTTTCCTTTTTTCTCAGAGGCTGATAAAATGTCGTTGAAGTCTCCAATAATACACCACGGGAGATTTGAAATTGTGGACAGATGCCGTAAAAAATTCCATGATGCCTTCCTTCTACTTCCGTCTGGGTAACCGTAGAAACCTGTCAACCTCCATTTACCATGTCTAGGATCATTGATTTCAATGTCAATATGATTAAGAGAGTAGTTTGTGATACCACAGTTCAGAGATTCTCGCCAAAGAAAAGCAATACCGCCTCCCCTTCCTTCTCTATCAGGTGCAAAACAGCAGTCATACCCCAGCAAGTATTTTAATTCCTCAATTTTATTTAAAGTAGTCATAGTCTCATACAAGATTATTCCATCCGGTTTGTATGTCCGGAGTAGGTATTTGATGTTTGGAATTGTACTCGGGCTACCCAGACCCCGACAATTCCAGCTGATAATACTCATTTTTCTAGGCAGGCCCGGTTTTCGGGTCCTGCCATTACATTACATTCAAACAAACAATTATCTCTCATAACAACTTCCTGACTATCTATTGCTAGAGTTCCTATTGTTTGCTGAACAGCTTCAACTTCAGAGGTATCCATGTCATTTTCTGTACTGCCATTATCAACCCTGCTGCGCTTCAGTTGCTTTGCCCCATCTTCCTTGGTGCTTATTTTAATTGGCATCTGAACATTCATATTAGGCAGGCCTGTATTCTGAGTGTTTGGCAGAGTTGCTACAAAACTAGCAAAAGATTGTTGTATGTTAATGGTTCTGTTGTTAGTAGCTTCAGTCTCAGGACTGACCATGATTGGAACCGGATTTCTAGCCCTTGCTTCCCTTACCAGTCTCGTAATTCTAGCTGCATCTCCTTCTTCCACACTGCTTGTCGCGCCATGTTCTGTCAATTGCGGCACTGCTGGACTTGGATAAGTACTAGTAGGTTGCCGCATCTGTTCAGTGTTGAACTCCTTGCTAAAAGGGTCAAAAGACACCCATTCAGTGCTGCTGGACTGGGATCCAACATGTTGAGCGAAGGTCAGTTCCCTTGTGATCGAATTTCTGCCAATCCTTACCCTTCCAACTCGGCTGTGTATGTTATTTCTAGTTGGTATCTCTGGCCCTCTTCCTGCATCATGTTTTCGCAACCAGGGATTTGGAAAAGCCCCTCCATCCTTTGGTCCCTGGAACTCAGCTTTCAAACTAGGACCCCACTTCTTTGGTCCGTCCACAAAATCTTTCTCAAACCTTTTAGGACAATAGCCATCTGTAAGACACGTTCCATCTCACCTTGATCATAAAACTGAAACAGCATTCTGTTTGTTTCCGTCAACGTGGTGTCCATTTGTTTGTCAGGCTGCCAGAGAGATGCAAGCCTGTTGCGAGTGGCATGGAATCGGATGGGTTTGTTGCTGAGCAGTCTCCCAACCAGACAACAGTCAAGAAGATCAGGGTTGGTCTGGTCTTGTTCATGTTGATTGTGGGGGTCAGGGTTATTTTGTGATTGGTTGGATGCCATGGCTATGATGATGAAAGTTAAAAATGAACAAAGGGAGGGAGTAACACAGTTGTATGTAGCTAGCATGTGATAGTGAGTAATGCCTTTTGGAAGGTGCCTATTTAAACTGTCAGAGGCATGAGCTAGAGGTAATGGTAAGACTCTCCCCATCAATGATGATTCCAAAAGTGGACAAAATTTAATGCAAATATAAGAGGTTGATTGGGGATGATTTGATGAGATATGAAGCCAGTCAACCTTTTTAATTTTTATCAGAACCATAGCAGTAAAAAAGAAAAGTCTAGCCAGCCAACTAGCACAAATACCTTTAATTAAGAGCAGAAATTGCGGTTTGTGCCTGTAGACCAGCAAGGTTTCCTTAACAGTATACCAATCTGATTCCTGATCATTCCACGGTTTATTGGCATTAAAGTATGATACCAAGTAATAAGTATAGAGCCTTCTTGTACTCCTACCTGTCTCCCCTCCCTGCGCTATACTCTTAAATGGTATGTAGACTTTCCAAAATTCAGGTGTTTGACCCATAAAATTCTTGCCATATTCCTCATCAATTGTAATTAAAGCAATTTTAATGCTCATTAACAGAGGTGCATTCTTCCCATCAATCATTCCTCCACCTTGTTGACGGCAGGACCGAAGGTTGGCAGCAATTGTGAAGAAGGATGGTGATGTAGAACCAATATCATTGCTGTGGCATGATGCAGGAGTATTGTGAGATGCATGCTTAGGGGAATATTGTGGCTCCCAGACCAGAGTAGTCACCCCAATGGACACAATAGCAGTTATGAGATTAAACTGAGTAATCGTTTCACATGTGTAAGGACAGACAAGCCTACTGCTTCCTCCATCTACCCAACCTCCTTGCTTATCTATCCTATCACATAAGCCACGAGACCCAGTAATCTTAACACTTGCACTACTGCCTTCAGTATTGTTGACAAAAGCACACAGCCAGACTATAGATTTCTTTGATAGATGTTCATGGTAAATATCAGGACCATGCTTGTTTATAGGAATTATGCCAAAAAGACAAAAGAGAGTGCATGAATTCATTGTAAGGGACAGAAAACAAGAGAAACTAACTGATTTCCATGTTTTACATATCCTTTAGTGGATAGCAAAACAAGTCAGTATGCAAACTGGCAGCCTAGAGACACAAAGGAAAAAAGCAATCAGAGATAGTGACAAACTATACGATTGACAACAAAACTCTCACAAGGATTTGTGTAGATCAAGATAGGGGTGGTAGGAAAGACATGCTAGAGGCAAATCCCAGGAGAGAAAAAATAATTATATAATATATATATATATATATATATATATATATATATATATATATATATATATTTCACATGTAAATGTAATCAAATGACCGAAGTCATTTGGAAAATTTCAAGTTTAAATTTTGATAGAAATAATATATATTTTACATGTGAAGTGATGAAATACAATGGTTTTAATTGAGGATAAATTATTTCATGATAAACTAGTATTTTGGCGGTGGTCAAACACAGCGTAGGAGCGTGATGGGTTGGCAATTCACGCAGTTGTGTAGATTTTACGTACACATTGACTCTTCAATTTTAATATACTCATAATGTATTGTTTATATACTTGTGTAATACACAATGTGTACATCTAATTTGAAGTTTCACACTCAAACTGCAACTTATAATACAGCTGTTAGCATTGGATACATATTATATAAAAAATAATAATTAATATAGTTAACTTCCTTTTGTTTAATCATTTTGTCAAAAAAGGAGAAGTAAATTGGAATCCTAACATGGACCGAGACCCCCTAGAGATAAGGGTTCGACCAACGTGAATGTCTGTAGGTTATGGCTTTCACATCGAAACCATCTCTCTCTTTCAATGCGTAAATTATTTATTCAAATATGAGAACTAGCAAGTCACAACACAAACCAAGACCAATGCTAGGTGGGAGAGAATTAAATTCATGCTGATGCATTAATACTTCAAGAATGTCAACATTTGAAGGCTAACTATTTTTCAATAAGCGGCACCTGCATTTTTGAGCCCAAACGGCATGACAATCCATTCATAGATTTCAAGTACTTCCGGACACCTTGAAAGTTGGCTTAGGGTTAGGGTGCCTTCTTCGGCTACAAATATTTGGTTATAGCATGAGTATCTATCTATAAGGGTGAAAATTGTATGGCTAGCTGTAACATAGACTAACTCATATCCTTATGGGTGGCCAAGTTTGAGTTTATGTGTAGTTGATACTCAAGGTGATAAAAACACAAGAAGGGGGGTTGAATTGTGTTGGTCTTTTTCTTTCTCAAAAACTTAGGTTAGTTCAGAGTCTGATGTTGA
Source organism: Medicago ruthenica (assembly GCA_018208015.1). Lineage (NCBI taxonomy): Eukaryota > Viridiplantae > Streptophyta > Magnoliopsida > Fabales > Fabaceae > Medicago > Medicago ruthenica. The sequence goes on from CM031373.1 coordinate 56,556,858, forward strand.
TCAGATTCTGAAGCTATTTTCAGAGTTATGTTGCAGCTGATATAAAGTAAATGAGAGAGAGAGAGAGAAGGACACAAGCAATTATCCTAGTTCTTTCCACAACCCGGAAGTAGTCCAGTCCTCTTGTTACTTACAAGAGATTTTTCACTATAATCACCAAGATTACAAATTGCTCAAGCACAAAGCAAGAGACTTCCTATGCTCAAACACAAAGTAATAGACTTCTGATTGCTCAAGCACACAAGCAAGAGACTTCGAATCAAATAGATTTACAAAAGAATATGTTTGAGTTGAACACTTGATATACTATCAATGGTGTTCACAGAATACAACACAAATTCAGACTCTATACTTAAGAAATTCTAAGATAAGAAAGTTTGTAAGAATTTCTAAGTTATTGATGACTTTCGAATTTAGCAGAGTAATGGCGCTTTCAGAATTGTAGAGTCTGGTTTTGTTCTTCTTCAAATCTTCAGTCCTTTATAGAGGAACAAAGAGCCGTTGAGAAGATGTCAGGTCATCAATAGAGTCGTTGGAATTGAAGCTTCAATCCATCGTTGATTTCTTCCTGATATGGTATGTGAAATGGAAGAGTAACGTTTGAATTGTTTCCTTAAAAAGGATTGAGTGTTTCATCCAGGGAGACAAAGTTGCAGACAGCGGTTCTGACTTCTGAGGATGTTGCAGAGCACTTTGTACTTTTGACAGTGACAGCAGTCTTCAGACTCCCAGTCTTTAGACATTGTTCATCAGACGCTGATCTTCAGACGTTGACCTTCAGACGCTGTTCATCAGACGCTGATCATCAGACGCTGACCTTCAGACGCTGACCTTCAGACGCTGATCTTCAGATGCTGATTCTCAGACGCTGATTGTCTTCAGACTTGCAACACAAGCATCAATATTTTCCTTTGCTCTTAACTTGTTCTTTCTGAACCACTATTAAATACATAACTTTCAGCGTATGGTCCTGCACACTTAGAACAAGCATTAGTATATCCAATTTTTTTTAACACTTTGTTATCATCAAAACTCAAAAGGGACTTGTTCATACATTTTGTTCCAACAATTTCCCCCTTTTTGATGATGACAAACACAAGTATTAATATAAAATTGTTGGTAATTTAATTAACAAGTTGACTTCAGGGTCTGAGGTTTGTAAGCTCCCCATGAGTCTAATAATCCACAAGGTGAGGTTTGTAAGCTCCCCCTGAGTCTTATCCAGGTTAATTAAATTCAATTTAAATCAAAAGGTGAAAAATCCAAAATGTTTCTTAGTGATTTTTCACAGAATTATCTCACAAAGGATTAATCAAAGGCTAAGAGATGAGAATATGTTCTCCTAAGTTAATTAATTTTCAAAAATTAACTTATATTCTGACATGGCTCAGAGCCTGAAATACTTGTTACTTTTACTCCCCCTTTTGTCATCAACAAAAACTATTCAAGAATTTAAGACACAAGAGAGTTAAAATGTGAGATAAAATTGTTCAGAGCATAATGTTCAGTACCACTGAACTCTTTCAGATAAAATTGTTCAGAGCATATGGGTCTGAAAACTGAACGTGTAAGATGTGAAAGTGAAAGTGTGAACGTGTTTTGAGTGTTTTTTGTTAAAACGTTTCAGAAACTGAAAACAGAAAAAAAAAAAAACATTAAACACAACTGCACATAATGACTTTAGGAGGGGCGCAAAGTACAACTTTCAAAACTAACTCATCGCTACCCTGCAGTTATTACTTACCAGTTTCTGACCATGTGTCAGACTACTGTTCATACTCACTCTCATTAGTGGGCCACGTGTAAAGTGTCCACTTACAATGAGTTTTATCAGAAGTAAAAAAAAATCAGATTCTGAAATCAGACTCTGATGTCTTCAGAAGCTGAACTTTCTTCAGACTCTCAAAATGAGTGTCTGATAAGTCTTAGCTTCTGATGAACTTCAGATTCTCAGTTTCTATTCAGAGTCAAGCAGATTTTTCAGAGATGAAACGCATGTTCAGATTCTTTTTAATAAAATCAAATCTATCTTCTGCTAGGGCTTTTGTAAATATATCAGCCCACTAATGCTCAGTATCAATGAATTGAATATCCAAAACACCCTTCTGAACATAATCTCTAATAAAATGATGTTTAATTTCAATATGCTTGGCTCTTGAATGTAGATAGGATTTTTAGACAAACAGATAGCAGCAGTATTATCACAAAAGATAGGAATGCCGTTTTCATGAATCTGATAGTCTTCCAACTGATGTTTCATTCAGAGTAGTTGTGTGCAACAACTTGCAGCTGAGATGTATTCTGCTTCTGCTGTTGACAATGCAATAGTTGATTGTCTTTTGCTGGCTCAGGATATCAGATTCTCACCAAGGAATTGACAATTTCCACTAGTGGATTTTCTTTCAATCCTATCACCAGCATAATCAGCATCACAGAATCCAACCAGCTTAAAATCTAAGGATTTCTTATAAAGAAGTCCAAGATTAGTTGTTCCCTTCAGATACCTGAAGATTCTCTTGACAGCAGTCATATGAGATTCTCTAGAATCTGATTGGAATCTTGCACATAAGCATACACTAAATAAAATATCTGGTCTAGAAGTTGTTAAGTATAACAGAGAACCAATCATACCTCTGTAGAGCTTCTGATCTACCTTTGAGCCAGTGTCTTCTTTGCTTAAGTTGCAGGTTGGATGCATTGGTGTTGTCATCAATTTACAATCTTCAAGCTTGAACTTCTTCAGAAGCTCCTTTGTATATTTTGATTGATGAACATACACTCCATCTTTGCATTGATTTGAATTCCAAGAAAGAAATTCAATTCCCCCATCATGCTCATTTCAAATTCATCCTGCATTAACTTAGAAAATTCCTTGCAAAGATTGGCATTAGTAGAACCAAATATAATATCATCAACATAGATTTGAACAGTTAAGATGTCTTTCTTAAGTGTCTTTCTGAACAGTGTATTGTCAACTTGTCCTCGTACAAAATCATTTTTAAGTAAGAAATTACTTAGTCTCTCATACCAAGCTCTGGGAGCTTGTTTCAGACCATACAACGATTGCTTAAGCTTAAAAACAAAATCTGGATGTTTTAAATCTTCAAAACCAGGAGGTTGTTTGACATACACTTCTTCAGAAATGACTCCATTTAAAAAAGCACTCTTAACATCCATTTGATATAAAATGATATTATGATTTACTGCATAGGAAAGAAGTAACCTGATTGCTTCCAATCTTGCAACTAGAGCAAATGTTTCGGTGTAATCAATTCCTTCCTGTTGACTGTAGCCTTGAGCAACAAGTCTGGCTTTGTTTCTGAGTACTTCTCCTTGTTCATTCAGTTTGTTTCTGAACACCCATTTTGTTTCAATAATATTCTTGTGATTTGGTTTTGCAACTAAATCTCAAACATCATTTCTTTGAAACTGGTTGAGTTCTTCTTGCATAGCCACAATCCATCCATCATCAGAAAGTGATTCATCAACTGTTGTAGGTTCAATCATTGACAGTAATCCAAGCAAAGAGTCATTCTGACTGAATGTTGATCTGGTCTTTCTTGGACTATCCTTGTTTCAAATGATTAACTCTTCAGGATGTGAAGACTTGTACTTGAATGTGTTTCTGGGTGGATTTGCTTCTTGAGAATCATTAAGACCTTGTTCAGAAACATCTTGATCTTGATTGGCTTCAGGAGGAGTGTCAGCATCTAAGAGTTTTTCAGCTTCTGGAGGATTTTCAGCTTCTGGACTTTCTTCAGACTCAGAAATCTGTTCAGGTTCTGAAGTGTCCTCTGAGAGCCGAATATCTGCAAAACTCTCAACTAGCTCTGATATTTTATTATCAGGCTTCTGTCATCAAATCTAATGTGTATTGATTCTTCAACAACATGTGTTTCTGAATTATACACTTTGTATGCTTTAGATTTCTCAGAGTATCCTAAAAAGATACCCTTGTGAGCCTTAGCATCAAATTTCTTTAGATAGACTTTATTGTTTAGAATGTAACATGTACATCCAAACTGATGAAAATAAGAAATGCTTGGCTTTCTTCCTTTGAATAATTCATATGTTGTTTTATTCAGAATTGGTCTAATATAGATTATGTTCTGAATATAACATGTTGTGTTAACAGCTTCTGCCCAGAAGTACTTTGCAATGTTAGATTCATGAATCATGGTTCTGGCCATTTCTTGCAAAGATCTGTTCTTTCTCTCTACAACTCCATTTTTTTTGGAGTTTTAGGATAAGAGAACTCATGGAGAATCCCATGTTCTTCACAAAAAGTTTCAAAAGGTTCATTTTCAAATTCACCACCATGATCACTTCTAACTTTGAAAATTTTCAATTCATTTTCAGTTTGTACTTGCTTGCAGAAATTGTTGAACACATCATATGTTTCATTCTTGGTTCTGAGGAATTTAACCCAAGTCCACCTACTGTAATCATCAACAATTACTAACCCATACTTCTTCCCATTGATTGATGTTGTCCCCACAGGACCAAACAGATCAATGTGAAGTAGTTCTAAGGGTCTGGAGGTAGAAACAATGTTTTTGGGTTTAAAAGAAGTTTTAGCAATTTTTCCTATCTGGCATGCTCCACAAAGAACATCTGAGTGATAGTCAATGTTTGGTAAGCCTCTGACCAGTTGTAACTTGCTAAGCTTAGAGATGAGTCTCCAGTTAGCATGTCTCAACCTTTTGTGCCATACCCATTTCTCATCACTCACTGACAGAAGACAAACTACCTTCTGATCAACCAGTTCTGAAAAATTAATTTTATAAACATTGTTCTTCCTCATTCCTTTGAACACAACATATTTATCTTTGTTGTTGATTACAGTGCAAGTGTTCTTATCAAACAAGACATCATAACCACTATGACATAATTGACTTATGCTAACTAGGTTATGTCTTAGTCCATCTACCAACCAAACATTATCAATGGAAAAGGAAGAATTACCTATCTTACCAGTACCAATGATCTTTCCTTTCTGGTTTCCTCCAAATCCCACAGTTCCTCCCTCTTTCATGGTCAGGGTTTGGAACATAGACCTTTCTCCTGTCATGTGACGCGAGCAGCCACTGTCCAGGTACCAAGACTTCTACTTTTCTTTGGCTTTTAAGCATATCTGCAACAGAAATGATTTCAGATTTAGGTACCCATATCTTTATGGGTCCTCTTTGGTTAGTTCTGAAAGGATACAACTTCTTTTGTATCCTTTGACTGACATTCTGAGATTTAAAAGGTTTTGTATAAACTGGTTTAGTATTCCTTGAAGGTTTTACAAACACAGTCTTTTGAAAATGTGAGTCTGAATTTTTCAGAGTCTGAGACTTTCTTGTCTTAGGTTCTGATCTTTTCAGACTCTGAACCTTTTCAGGTTTAGAATATGATTTTCTCATAATCTTAGACTTAGAACCTTTTGGTTTAGATTTTGGCAAAGTTTTAGATTCTGCCTTCATCTTTCCCTTTGGTTCAGAAGTTTTGGATTCTGAGTTGTTCAGAACCTCCAGTTTAACATTCTCATTTTCTAATGAATTCAGTTTCTCAGAAATGTCAGATGCAGATACAAATCACACCTCAGTGACTTTCGTAATATCTCCAGAACAGGATGGTAGGTTTGTTTCTTTTGAATGACTGAAGGGATCATTTTTGAAACCATTACCTTCTCCCCTGTTTCTATTTATATTATAAATCATAGAAGCAACTTTACTTCTGTTGATTCCAGTTAGGATAAAATCCTGAAGAGCAATTTCTTGTTCACTTGGAACTTCATTAGGTTTCTTATGAACCATTTCTCTGAGTTCTTTAACTTCTTCCTCAATCTCATTGATGTGATTCTAAAGTTGAAGATTCTCATCAGCCAGCAAGTTACATTTCTTTTTCAAAGATTTTAATTGACTCAACTTGCTTCTGAGGTGGTTCATAAGATCTTTAACTGTTTCAACAAGTTCAGAACGAGTAAGTTCAGAATTTACCTCATCTTCATCTTCAGAGTCTGAACCTGACTCTGTATCAGAAGATACTGTTGCCACTAAAGCTAGGTTAGCTTCCTCTTCATCATCCTTATCAGATTCAGATTCATTGTCAAGATCATCCCATGTTGTCATAAGACTTTTCTTGAGCTTGTTTCTGAAGTTGCTTGATTTTGAGCTGGTATTCTTGGATTTCTCCTTTGATTTGTCCTTCTGTAGCTCAGGACATTCAGCTATGAAATGACCAGTCTTCTTGTAGTTGTAGCAACCCTTCTGATCTTCCTTCTTGGAACTAGATCCTTTGAAGTTACTACTCCTGTTAGAGAACTTCTTTTGTCTTTTCATTAAGTACTGAAACCTTTTAGAAAGCATTGCAAGCTCTTCAGCTTCTGAATCTTCTTCAGAACTTCCCTCAGGAGATTCTTCATCAGATTCTGAAGCTTTTAGGGCTTTTGAAGACTTTCCTTTAGATTTAAGTGCTATAGACTTACATTTTCTAACATATTCATCTTCATTGAGTCCTAATTCATGCACTTTAAGAGAGCTTATAAGATCTTCAATACTTAGAGTATTTAGATCTTTAGCTTCCTCAATAGCAGTCAGTTTAGGTCTCCATTTAGACGGCAGACTTCTGAGAATCGTGTTCACATGATCAGCAGTTGAGTAACTCTTTTTCAGAATTTGAAGTCCAGAAACCAGAGTCTGAAATATTGAGAACATAGTCTCAATGTTTTCATCCTCCTTCATTCTGAACAGCTCATACTGCTGAACCAGAAGATTTGCTTTTGCTTCTCTAACCTTCTTGTTTCCTTCATAGCTAGAGCAGAGAGAGGTGAAGATGGCTTTAGCTGTTGATTTATCACTTAGCATTAGATACTCATTGTGAGGTGGAGAGTCCACAATGATACCTCTTACATTGTGATGCTTTCTGTAGATCTTTCTTTCAGCATCAGTAAGGCTTCTTCTATTAATAGCTACTCCTTCTTCATCAACTGGTATAGTTATACCATCTTCAATGATGTCCCATAGACTATCATCTATTCCAATGATATGACTATACATCTTGCTTTTCCACCATGAAAATTTCTCAGGATCACCAGTAAACATAGGAGGTTTATGGTGTGAGTGAGATTGCCTTTCACTTGTACCATAGTTATGTGATACAGCAGAGTTATTTTCAGGAGTAGGTTGAGGGGAACCACTAGAAGACATGTTTTTCTCAGGATCTTTACTAAATATCAGAACCGGAGCTCTGATATCAATTGAAGGTGAGAAAAACACAAGAAGGGGGGGTTGAATTGTGTTGGCCTTTTTCTTTCTCAAAAACTTAGGTTAGTTCAAAGTCTGATGTTGATCAGATTCTGAAGCTATTTTCAGAGTTATGTTGCAACGGATATAAAGTAAATAGAGAGAGAGAGAGAGAGAGAGAGAGAGAAGGACACAAGCAATTATCCTGGTTCCTTCCACAACCCAGAAGTAGTTCAGTCCCCTTGTTACTTACAAGAGATTTTTCACTATAATCACCAAGATTACAAATTGCTCAAGCACAAAGCAAGAAACTTCCTATGCTCAAACATAAAGTAAGTGACTTCCAAATGCTCAAACGTAAAGTAAGATACTTTCTATGCTCAAACACAAAGTAAGAGACTTTCTATGCTCAAACACAAAGTAAGAGACTTCTGATTGCTCAAGCACACAAGCAAGAGACTTCGAATCAAACAGATTTACAAAAGAATATGTTTGAGTTCAACACTTGATATACTATCAGTGGTGTTCACAGAATACAACACAGATTCAGACTCTATACTTAAGAAATTCTAAGATAAGAAAGTTTGTAAGAATTTCTAAGTTATTGATGTTTTTCGAATTTAGCAGAGTAATGGCGCTTTCAGAATTGCAGAGTCTAGTTTTATTCTTCTTCAAATCTTCAGTCCTTCATAGAGGAACAAAGAGTCGTTGAGAAGATGTCAGGTCATCAATAGAGCCGTTGGAATTGAAGCTTCAATCCATCGTTGATTTCTTCCTGATATGGTATGCGAAATGGAAGAGTAACGTTTGAATTGTTTCCTTAAAAAGGATTGAGTGTTTCGTCCAGCAAAGTTCCAGACTGAAATTTCTGGCAGGACCAGTTGCAGTTCGTAAAACAGAGTAGAACAGAGTTTGCAAAACAGTAGTTCAGAAGCAGAAATAAAAACTGGCAGAAAGTAAAAACACGGGTTATTTGTTAACCCAGTTCGGTGACAAACACACCTACGTCTGGAGGCTACCAAGCCAGGAAGGAAATCCACTATAATAGTATCAATTCGAAGTCCTATGTGAACAGCCCCTGTTTCACAGCCTTCTCACTTAATCACTACCTGTGGTATTTCTACCTAGGAACTCTTAGATATAAGACCCTTCTTACTTCCTACTCAAGCAATCACTGCCCCAGTGATCTTAAACTCTAAACAAACAAAGATGAAGACACTCTTCAAAACATAAACAGAACAGTCACTTTTGCTTAAAAGCTTCAAGTGATTACAACTCAATAACACAAACCAACTCTAACAATTGTGTGGTGTACAGAAACAGAGCTCAAAGCTCACAATGAACAGACTCAAAAACAAAGAATAACTCTCTCTATAATAACTTCTGTTTTTGACTGTGTTTTTTCAATAGCAGCGTCCTCTATTTATAATCTTCAGCAGCAACAAATAAATGAACCAAATATTCTTCAAAGATGTTGTTCTAAAATTCTTTAGAAGCACATAGAAGCAAATATTTTTCAGAAATATATTTTCCAAAGATCTCTTTGAAAATATATTCACAAATAAAATAATATCCAATCTTCAATATATCTTGCGAAAATATCTTCTTCTGGAAACATCTGGAAGCACACACAGTAAGGAGAATTCTTCAGAAAAATCTTCAAAACGATCAGGTGGGAAAATAAACACTCCAAGTGCGAAAACAAAACTGCTTCTGAAAATTGCTTCTGAAGTTTCAGCGTCTGAACATCAGCTTCTAAAGGTTCAGCGTCTGAACATCAGCTTCTGAAGGTTCAGCTTCTGAAGTACTGTTCAGCTTCTGAAGACCCAGCTTCTGAAGTACTGTTCAGCTTCTGAAAACCCAGCTTCTGACCCAGCTTCTAAAGACGCACATATTGAGATTTCAGCTTCTGAAGACGTACTGCTTCTGAAGACGAACAACTGCTTGTATATTTGATTTTAGCAAACATGAAGCCAACAACCAAATATCCAACAATCTCCCCCTTTGGCAAATTTTTGGCTAAAATCAATTTGAGATACACAAGGCAAATTCTTCACATATCAAAATTGCGCAACCATGAAGAATATAACATAAACGTAGTAACAGAGTCAGCAGCGGCACACACACTACGTTTCACACATACATCAGCAGCTTCTGAGGACACACACTACTCCCCCTGAAACATACAGCTCCTGAAACAGATCAGCTTCCAATTCTGAACTAACACTTCCAGATCAGGAAACACATATACTCCCCCTGAAACAGAGACTCCCCCTGTATTCTGAACACTTCTCCCCCTTTTTAGCCAAACAATTTTGACAAAACAACCATGTAATCACCAGGAGCAGAGAAACATCAGAGGTTACAGAGCATATGCACTCAAACAGAGGAAAACACGCCCAGAAATCAAAGAGAACACATCCAGAAATCTGAAACATCCATTAAACAGCACCACACATAGAACCCTCATCAGAACAGAGACAGTACCATCATTAAAACCATCACAGGATCAGAATCACATAAACATGGTACCCACACACAAAGTCTTCACAGAAGATCAAAACAAAAGAACACAACTACAGAGTATAGAACAAAATTGCAGACCAGAAGCACAAAATGATACCCATAACATAGCTTACAGTCTTCAGACTCAGCATCAGAAGCTGTTTCATCATCAGACACAGCATCAGATGCTGCTTAGTCAATGTGTGCTTCAGGCACATTCAGAGGAATCTTCTTCCCAGCAATCTGCTTCTGAAGTTCAGCAATCCTCTTCTGAACATAGGGCATGATGTCTTGCTCAACATCATCCTCAGACTCACTAGGATCCACTTCCTTTCCTTTTAGTGCCTTCTTATTTGGGACAGGGACCACCACCTTGCTCCAGCCTTTAGATGATCCAACAACAGCACTCTTCTTAGCAACATGAGTAGGCATGCTGGCAGCAGCAACAACCTTTCCTTTCCTATTATTCAGCCTCTTGTCAACACTTTCACATTTTGGTCTCCATTCCTTCTTGACATTGATTACAACAGGTTCAGATTTTATTTGCTGAAGGTGCTTGGGGTATCCATGCAGCTTGAAACAGAAAGGCTTTATGTGCCCCTTTCTACCACAGTGATGACATACCCAAGGATGAGATGCCCTCTTACTCTTAGATCCCTGAGGTTGGTTCTGATGTTCCAACTTAGGTTTGCCCATGATTGGATCATATGTCCCAACAGCTGCAATGAACCTTTTAGCTGGATTTTGTTGTTTGTTGTTCAAGGTCCTATCATCAAATCCTATACCACTTGGTTTCCCCTGACTCTCCAATATCTCTTCTAGCACATCAGTACCAGTGTTCAACATTCTGACTTGTTTCTTCACATGTTCAAGTTGAGAGTTCAATTGGGTTACCTCATCTTTGAGATCAAAGATTTGCCCTAAGTGCTCACTTCTTTCAGCATGCAGTTGACTGATAGTCCTCTTCTGTTCTTCCAGCTGCTTGCACACTTTCAAATTTATCATGCAACTTCTTGCAAGTATCAGCAGGTTCTTCATAAGACAGTTCTTCACAAGATAATTCTCCATCACTTGACTCAGTATCAGATGATGTCTCAGAACCTGATGGTGCTTCTGAAACCTTGACTCCATCATCAGACATACATCTACCAGTTAAAGCATTGACATACTTAGCAGACTCATTCTCCACTTCACCTTCTGAGTCATCATCTGACCAAGAAACAGCCAAACTTTTCTTCTGATTCTTGAGATATGTGGCACATTCTGTCCTGATGTGGCCATATCCTTCACACTCATGACACTGAACACCTTTGGATTGACTGCTTTTCTCATCAGTTCTTGTCTTCAAGTCATTTGGTTTGGAACTCCTATTAGCCTGCTTCAGAATCTTGTTAAATTGTCTACTAAGCATCACAAGAGCTTCTGATGTGCGTTCATCATCCACAATATCAGCATCTGCTACAAAAGCAACACCTTTCCTCTTCTTATCAGTTTTGGCTATTTCAAAATTCTGAAGAGATCATATCAATTCCTCAACCTTCATACTAGAGATGTCATGTGCTTCCTCAATGGCAGTTACCTTCATGTTAAATCTCTTAGGTAGAGACCTGAGTATTTTCCTCACAAGCTTCTTTCTCCAAGAGAATCAAATGAGTTGGCCATGTCCAGAACGTTCATATAGAAATCTTGTATGTTCTCATCCTCCAACATTTTGAGATTTTCAAACTTGGTGGTGAGAAGTTGAAGTCTGGACATTTTTATCTTGGAAGTGCCTTCATGACTAGTTTTGAGAATCTCCCAAGCATCCTTAGCTACAGTGCACTGCTTGATCAGTCTGAACATATTTTTGTCCACTCCATTGAATATAGCATTTAAGGCTTTGGAGTTTCCAAGAGCTAATTCATCTTCTTCCTTGGACCACTCTTCCTCTGGTTTTAACACAGTTGTCTTCTCTCCATCTTTGTCAAGCACAACAGGATGTTCCCAACCCTTCAGAACTGCTTTCCAGGTTTTATTGTCTATAGACTTAAGGAAAGCACTCATGCGTGATTTCCAATAGTCATAGTTGGAACCATCCAACAGAGGTGGTCTGTTCACAAATCCTCCTTCTTTATCCATTATGCCAGAAAAAAACTTCCCTGGAGCTCACCCTAAAACAGGCAGGGTGCCTGCTCTGATGCCAATTGAAATTTCTGGCAGGACCAGTTGCAGTTCGTAAAATAGAGTAGAACAGAGTGTGCAAAACAGTAGTTCAGATGCAGAAATAAAAACTGACAAAAAGTAAAAACACAGGTTATTTGTTAACCCAGTTCGGTGACAAACACACCTACGTCTGGAGACTACCAAGTCAGGAAGGAAATCCACTATAATAGTATCAATTCGAAGTCCTATGTCAACAGCCCCTGTTTCACAGCCTTCTCACTTAATCACTACCCGTGGTATTTCTACCTAGGAACTCCTAGATATAAGACCCCTCTTACTTTCTACTCAAGCAATCACTGCCCCAGTGATCTTAAACTCTAAACAAACAAAGATGAAGACACTCTTCAAAACATAAACAGAACAGTCACTTTTTCTTAAAGGCATCAAGTGATTACAACTCAATAAAACAAACCAACTCTAACAATTGAGTGGTGTACAGAAACAGAGCTCAAAGCTCACAATGAACAAACTCAAAAACAAAGAATAACTCTCTCTATAATAACTTCTATTTTTGACTGAGTTTTTTCAATAGCAGCATCCTCTATTTATAATCTTCAGCAGCAACAAATAAATGAACCAAATATTCTTCAAAGATGTTGTTCCAAAATTCTTTAGAAGCACATAGAAGCAAATATTTTTCAGAAATATATTTTCCAAAGATCTCTTTGAAAATATATTCACAAATAAAATAATATCCAATCTTCAATATATCTTGCGAAAATATCTTCTTCTGGAAACATCTGGAAGTACACGCAGCAAGGAGAATTCTTCAGAAAAATCTTCAAAACAATCAGGTGAGAAAATAAACACTCCAAGTGCAAAAACAAAACTGCTTATGGAAATTGCTTCTGAAGTTTCAGCGTCTGAAGTACTGTTCAGCGTCTGAACATCAGCTTCTGAAGGTTCAGCGTCTGAAGTACTGTTCAGCGTCTGAACATCAGCTTCTGAAGTATTGTTCAGCTTCTGAAGACCCAGCTTCTGAAGTACTGTTCAGCTTCTGAAAACCCAGCTTCTGACCCAGCTTCTGAAGACGCACATATTGAGATTTCAGCTTCTGAAGACGTACTGCTTCTGAAGACGCACAACTGCTTGTATATTTGATTTTAGCAAACATGAAGCCAACAACCAAATATCCAACACAGACAACGGTTCTGACTTCTGAGGATGTTGCAGAGTATTTTGTACTTTTGACAGTGACAGCAGACTTCAGACTCCCAGTCTTCAGACGTTGTTCTTCAGACTCTCAGTCTTCAGACACTGTTCATCAGACACTAATCTTCAGACGCTGACCTTCAGACGCTGATCTTCAGATGTTGATCCTCAGACGCTGATTGTCTTCAGACTTGCAACACAAGCTTCAATATTTTCCTTTGCACTTAACTTGTTCTTTCAGAACTACTATTAGATACATAACTTTCAGCGTATGGTCCTGCACACATAGAACAAGCATTAACATATCCAATTTTCTTTTTAACACTTTGTTATCATCAAAACTCAAAAGAGACTTGTTCATACATTTTGTTCCAACAGATACACATTCTAACCCAACCCTTCTTCTTCATTACATGTAATATATGTTGGAAAACCATTTAATGTATCTAGACGTTCGGATAAAATCTGCCTTGAGGAGTCTTTCCCCTTCAGCTTTGATTTGAGGCATCAACTGAAAATTGAATCTTGGAGATTTTTTGTGTGACTCATATCCTTCCTTGATTGGTAGCTTGTGCTAAGCTAATATCCTAGCCAAACTGAACATTTCATGATAATTAACTCCACACGAAACAATCTACATAGCGTTCAATCAATCCCAATAATTAATTCCTCTCTACCTAAGTCAAATCCACTAATTTTAGTTATAATAGGTTTCTTTGGGGTTCCCAAAATGACTTCGACAAGCTTCAACAAATGTCAATTTCCTTAGAATTTGTGATTCGACTGCTTGATCATAGACACCTTCGGTTAGAGACTCTTGTTTTTTTTTTTGTTCTTCTAGCTCACATTCACTTTCATCTCCTAAAAATGTAATATATAACACTTTGGATATGTAGCCGATTCTTCAAGTCCCTTAGCTCAGGTTGTGAACAATTCATTGAGAACCTCATCGTAAGATCGTAGGTCGGCATGCGCTTTCAGTTAGAAGCCTTTATTGGTCAAATTGCATGCTTTCAATACTAGTTCAAAAAACATTTATTAACAAAGAGATTTTAAGTGGGTTGTGATCCACCTGACTTAAAAACTCATGTGGAGGAAAGAATTTTGAGGTCAGTAGATATTAAGTCGTGTAACCCCATTTAAAAACAATTTTATATTAAAATTAAAATAAAACAATTAACAATTAACATTAAACTTTTCTCACTACAAAACTCACAGATCTAAACCCTCACTGAGAACGGTCTACGATCAAATTCTCATCCATATTCTCTCTCTAAAAACACATATCCGCCTCTATCTCCCTCAAATCCAAGCGCTTTTATTTAAGATGTAGATCTCTATAGTGGTGGTGCGACGAGGCGCGGCCTCCGCACACCTTACCTCTGGTTATACACAGCCTTTGCAGCGGTGGCTTTAGGAGGTTGTAGCAGCAGCTCAGTGGTGGTGTTGTGGTTGTTTATGCGGTGGTTTTATGTGGTGTATCTCATGGTTGTTTGTGGTGGCTCGTGGTGGCAGATTCGGATCTGGATCTGATTCTTCGGTGGCTGGTGAGAAAGATATGGCATGGTTTCTTTTATGGAGATTTAGCTTCTATCTATTTCATTGTGATTCGAACATCGTGGCTGTATTAAAAGTTCATTATGAATTTTTGATGTTTGGGGATAAACTTAAAATTTATGGTCACAACACGGGAGTAGTTTTGGAATGGTTATCCATTATAGTGATGTTAATAGCTATTTCTTCTATGTCCCTTGTTGTTGCATAGTTTTGAGTTTTAATTGGTGTTAGTTTTTCGTAGTCATGGAGTTTGCTTCAAGGAGGGATATGGCTAAGGTTGCCTCTTCCTTGGAATTTGGAGACAAGATGATAGGTTCGCTTCCTATCTATATTTTTTTTTTAATATTCTGTTAATTATCTATGTTTTTAGAATAGTTCTGTTAAATTTATCTATATAACTAGAATGGTTAATGATTGGTATATAAAGTGTTCCCTAAATCAATTATCTATGCTCTGGTTTGGAAGTAACATTTTAAGGTGTTGAGTGTTTGTGACTTTTCAGTGTTGTGTGTGTTTGGTATCTAAGGTTTAGAATCTTTTTTTAATTAATTCAATCATTTATCCATGAACCCTTTTATCAATTATTGCTAGACTTGATATTTACCAACATGAAAATTCAGATTCGGTGGATGAAAACATGTTTAATGGTATGAATGTGAATTCATCAGATCTGGGTCATACATCTCCAATTTTGAAGAAATTCTTTGATCTCAGTACCAAAGTTTAGGTGAATGAATCATAACGCCTGTAATATCCCGCTTAGGCACGACTGATATCAGTGTAGAAGTTCAATTCATAAGCAATGGCAATTTTGTAATTAGTGGCAATGGCTTTATGGTAATTATTTCAAAAGAGAGGATTATAGAAATAAGAGGTAAGATATTCATTCTTACCATCTTTCTCTATTCTTCCACACTCTTCCAAAACCAGCCCCTCTCCCTCTTCTCCTCTACTCTCACGCCCTCATCTCCCTCCCCATCAACCCAACATCTCTTAATGAAATTCTTGGGAGAAACTTTGCAAGCAAGCTTGGTTGGTGAAGCTAGAACAAGAGAATGGAACAAGAAGGAAAGAAAGACCAAAGCTAAGGTTGGAGAAGGAAGCAAGGGAAAGCTTGGAAAGGAAACTAGCAATGGTTGAGGTGAGCTCCCTAGGGGTTATAGAACCCACTTTGTTGAGTATTCATGAGTTTTAGCATTATGAACAAAGTTATGAACTTTTGAGCCCTAATTCTAATTTGCTAGTAATTCTTGATCATACATGTTGAAACCTGCTATTATGCATTAGAATTTATCCTTTAAAGTTGTATGATGTTTGGGCATGATTAGATAAGCCAAAATGGTGGAAATCCTGTTTTGAACTTGCCCTATGCTGTCCAACTGCAGGTAAAATCGTGTCACGATTTTACAACCGTGTCACGATTTTGTAGGCAGTGTAAAACACGATTTATGGGCATGAAATCGTGACACGATTTCCAAATCGTGTCACGATTTTGAAGGGGACAGAATCATGTTGTTTTTCATCTTTACTTGCACTGTTTCGGCTATCTAATACTGCTTCGGACTCAAGGAACAACATGTAATGGTTAAGCATTGCTATTAAGCATTTAAAGACCTATCCTTGAGAATGTTTAGATCATTATTATAGGGCACAAGTTTGAGAGGATGGATGCCTTAATCCACAAGATATCATAGAGAAGTATAAGAGCTAGTATAGAGCTTATCCCTTACTAGGCATTTCTCAAACACTCAATTAAGTACAAGCAAGCCAAGGACGATGTAGTATTCAAGTTTAGAAACCTATTATAGGTTAAAGAGAATTAGAATGGTACTTATCATGTACTAAGCACAAGAATGATACTATGCTTATAGTTAAGAACCTTTAATAGGTTAAGCATTAAAGAATGCTTTAGATATGCACAAGGATATGAATGAATAAGATATACATACGAATTTAAGTCAGAACTTAATGATAAAGATTATACGTGTTCATCAGACTCCGGATTAGGCCGGATGGGATTTCTCCGAAAGGGCTATCCACACGTAAGTTATAAGACTATGTTAAACGTGTTCATCAGACTCCGGGATTCGCCGGATGGGACTCTTCCCAGAGGATTGTCCACACGTATGTTAAAGGATTAAGCATGTCCAGCAGGCTCCGGGATACACCGGATGGGACTTCTCCGAGAGGGTTGTCTACATGCAAAGTTAAGTTGTGTCCAGCAGGCTCCGGATTATGCCGGATGGGGCTTCACCGAGAGGGTTGCCTACACAAAGATAAGAGGAGTCCGGTGTTAGCCTGATATGATAGGAATTTCACCGGTATGATGGGAGATGTACTTCGGGGTTACTCCACCCGGATGCACTCCGTAAAACGAACCAAGATAATGTAATGTTTGTTCAACGCTAACTTCTAACTTTATGTTATGAAAAGATGATTATGAATACGAATATGAATATGTATACGTGCTATGTGCTAAGAGTTAAGACAAAGTAGTCATTAGACATCAGCAAGTGATCATAGTCTTCCCCTCGATCACTAAGCATAAGACCATGTACATGAAAAGTATAAGATGAGGTAAAGACATGAAGCGATCCTAAGTTTTCCCCTGATCGCGAAATATTTAGAGAAAGACGGCGATCATAGGTATCCCCAAGATCGCTAAGAGTAGGCACGACGACCCTAGGTTTCCCCCGTGGTTGCCAACAGTAGGTTAGGGCTGGAGCTCACTGAGACGTTATGTCTCACCCCAATCCTTCTGGTGCAGGTTCATAGGTTAGCAAGTGATGTTCATGAAGATCTTCAGGAAGACGCTGGATGGAGTGCAGACGCTCGTCATGGTCAAGCCCAGGAGGTTGACATATTTTATATATGTATATGAAAGTGTATTTTATGATATTTGGATATTTATGTAAACGAGCAAATTGTACTCATTCAGTAGTTTGTATATATTAATTATTGAAAATTTTAATGTATCCGGTATCAGATTAATACACATGCTAAATATTCTAGATAATTTAGTATGGGTGTTACAATTGGTATCAGAGCAGGTCGATTCAGACCGTGCCTTGGGTCATTAAAGTTTCAATAAAAGTAGTGGGACCATTGGGTTCCGGATATTGTTCTAAAGGTCACATCTAGTTGAGCCTGATCAACTCAATCTAGTATATGACAGTTAGGATAAATGTCTGAGAGCTGAATGTGACCAAGGAGGAATGAAGTGTGTGAATGGCGAAGATTAAGGTGACAGAATTTTAAGACGGAATTGGCAAAGAAGTATTCATGCCAATGGTGGCCATCAAACTGTAAAGTGACGAAGCCTGATTAGTGGCAAGGTCTTAGAGACATAAGGGATATTTAACAGTGAGGTGAAGCGCCTCAACCCAGTTGGACGTATCGTTGGACGATGCCTTGTATGTGGAAGACATAAGGATTAAGGAATCATGAAATGCTCTAGGGAATGACGTGGAACCTTGACGGAAACCGCAGTCTGAGAAGTTGAAGTGAAGTGTGAACTAAGTAACGATTCTGTGTACAGAGTTGAGAAATTGCAGTACTAAACCTAGAGACTAGAATGATGAATTATCGGTCGGTTTTGAAACCTCTGGATTCCCAGCAAAGATAGAGTGCGGAAGAATCGAACTCCAATCTGAAGGGATTTTAATGCCCAAACGGTTAAGAGAATTAAATTATGGATTGAGTGAATCATCTGGACAAATGAAACTAACCACTCAAGTGTGGTCATCGAGCGTGAATCGCAAGTAAGTTTAACCCCATCAGATCGGCCGCACCTCCCGAACCATAAATGCTAGATCTGTGAATTAAGAAGAGAAGATGGTATGTAACCTAAGAACTAAGATGGATATTGAATAATAAGTTATTGGAATTTAGTGAACTGATGGACGAACAAGTCGGACTTCTTTGATTGGATAAGAAGACAAGCTTACGCCAACACAAGGTTATAGTAGACCAGTTTTGAAGGATAATCGGAATCTTGGCCGAGGAAAATTATGTGATATTTTATTATATGAAAGATCGTCTTTTATATGAAATGTTAAGATTGTGATTAATGTGAAGGCGTTATATGTTTTCAACTGAAGAGTTTTCTTCTGCGAATATTCTAGAAGTTTAAAGAGGTCACCCCGTGTGGATAAGTTCCGAGGGCGATAATAAAGTATAGAATTCGGGTTGTTCAACTATATGCAGAATTACTCAGATGTTAAGAATCGAGATTTGAATTGTGAATCTAGTAACAAATTACTGGAGGAATCCAATAGATAATGATAAGTGCAGAAGTTTAAGGTCGATTAATCGGGTGCACTAAGAGCCGTAATCTATGTTTGGGCATTCGAGAGGACCAATAAGAGTTTAAATCTTATTCAGGATAGATTGTTCCGTAGAAACTCGAAGGGATGACTTAAGGGACATGATAGAGTTATGGAGACCGAAGTTGTCTCGGAAAGATTATGGATATGAAATCCTTACGGATAAAGATAGAACGAATAGTAACAAGACTCAAATGAAGGATGTGAACCTTCAGAAGCCATAAGTTGTTTTTAGAAGTTGCAACTAATGAATGTGTATGAATTTAAGTTATCTCAGACATACTTTCAGTCGGGTGTCTGCAATGTTTAATGATTATACATGAAGAGCTGACCAAGAAATGGTTACGGAATTCAGGATATGGAAAGTAAAGTTGGAACCAGAGTATAAGTCGTTTGGCAGGAGCATTATTAGGCTTGTAATAGTTGCTAAAGACCGTTTACAGGTTTTGGTATATTCCCATGAAAGTAAGAATATGGCCCTTGTACGAAAGGAAAGGTAAAGTCAGCTGATTACCAATCTGTAAGTTAAGCAGATGGTTTAAGCCATAAGAGGAACAATAACGTTAGATGGTCTTGATTATAGAAACTGCAACATGATAAAGTAAGAAGATTAGTCAGGGAAATTTTAATTGGCAGTAGTGATGTATTGCTCCAATTCTAACTCGAGTTGTTAAGAATCAGAGTGGCGCAGCGGAGTAGTAATCCAAAAATGAAATAATGAACAATGCTAAGCTGAGGCTTAGAGAATGAGAAGATGTTAAGTGCTTAATTCTTATTATACGGAATAGCGGAGAGTATAGACGACTTGAACACATCACAAGTTCTAATAGAAATTTTTGGAAGTTAAGTTGATTGATACTTCGGACCTCGAACCCATGAGAAATGGAATATATGGTAAGGAATAGGAAAGATGTGATTCTAGCACTAAGTTTGAATCAAAGGAAGTTATCGTTAAAATGGTAGCTTAGCTATTTTAGCTCAGCAACATCAAGTATACTTGGATAGTAAGTTAGTCTAAAGAGAATTGAGCATGAGATAGCATCAGTGCAGGTTGCACTCGTAAGATGAAATTGGTGAGTTGAAGCATTGATCAGAAACGAAAATGCGGTGGCATGTAAGTTATTCCACATTGTAACCACGTTATAATAACATGCCGTATGTACCAGGTTTGTGATACCGAACGTGTTTTAGTTAAGAATATTCAAGGATTTTAAATTTGACGTCCAGAAAGTAAATAAAGGATTAAAGAATTGATGAGATTAAGTGCGCTGTTTGAGTAGCGGCCAGAATAGAGTTTTCTTTCGAAAACGAAGGGTGTCTTTGAACGAAATAAGTTTTAACACCGATAGAATGTAACAACAATTTATGGGTTGTTATATACTCAAGAAATAAATACGAGTAACATTGGCGGGGCAAACCTGGCAAGCCAGTTGAAAGGCAAATCCCGGATGTTACAAAATGAGTTAAGAGTAAAAGAAAAAGATTCCCAGATGATGTGGTAGTGTCTCAAATATGATTAGATCAAGAATGATGTCCCGTTAGTCGGACAAGGATGATGTGACGTACTGTGTACCCGTTAGTAGAGTACACGTACTCAGCCATGTATGTAAAAATTAAGTGCTATGAATTGTATTATTTGATAATATGTGAGACGACTTATACCACCCATCATTTGAATTAACCCCTTTGAGTTTGGGATTATCGGTGTAGGAAATGTTTACCCTACGGCTAGAACACAAGAATGAGTTGTGACATAAATTATGGGAGATCATCAAACTTCTAGTACAGAGAAATGATTTCTACGTTATTAAGATAAGAGACGTCGTAGACCAAATGGAGCGGAACAGGAGTAATCTGTAAGAATTCCGCAAATCTTTAAGATTTTCATAGTGAAGGTAATGATTGCGATTGTGATAAGTAGCACATCGGGATGTCAGGAAGAAAGGAGCAGGTGCTAGGGGTGAAACTCCTGCTTATACTTATGATAATAATGAAGTTGGAATGATCCTTGCATCTGTATGTGAGTACACCATATCAGATGTTCGGTGTAAGAATGATTCTATATGGGAAGGTATGATATATGTCTATGAGTAAGATGTCATCGTATGGGACGAAAGATAAAGATAAGAATTCTTTGGAATTAGTATTCAAGGAGGATAAGATTATCCAGTAAAGTATTTGAGGTTTAGCAACCTTAAGATGGAATTGTAAGA
This sequence comes from Medicago ruthenica, assembly GCA_018208015.1. NCBI lineage: Eukaryota > Viridiplantae > Streptophyta > Magnoliopsida > Fabales > Fabaceae > Medicago > Medicago ruthenica. The sequence continues at coordinate 56,578,041 of CM031373.1, forward strand.
AGTGAGTCGAGTAAGGAACCTAGTCAAGTGAATTGGATAAGATGGTTCAGACCACCACATATCCTTTTTCTTAAGAGTTATGTAATAAACATCAAGCCTTCCGGTCAAGGAAAAGATTGTCGAGTGTTTTCGACCTATAGAGTTGGAAAACCATGAGATCCTGATAAGCAAGTTGAGTAAAGAATTAGCCAGTAGAGAAAGAGATATGAAAGGTATATACGTGCATTTATATATGATTTCAAGGGAATTCTAAATTTCGAGGACGAAATTTCTTTAAGGGGGGTAGATTGTAATATCCCGCTTAGGCACGACTGATATCAGTGTAGAAGTTCAATTCATAAGCAATGGCAATTTTGTAATTAGTGGCAATGGCTTTATGGTAATTATTTCAAAAGAGAGGATTATAGAAATAAGAGGTAAGATATTCATTCTTACCATCTTTCTCTATTCTTCCACACTCTTCCAAAACCAGCCCCTCTCCCTCTTCTCCTCTACTCTCACGCCCTCATCTCCCTCCCCATCAACCCAACATCTCTTAATGAAATTCTTGGGAGAAACTCTGCAAGCAAGCTTGGTTGGTGAAGCTAGAACAAGAGAATGGAACAAGAAGGAAAGAAAGACCAAAGCTAAGGTTGGAGAAGGAAGCAAGGGAAAGCTTGGAAAGGAAACTAGCAATGGTTGAGGTGAGCTCCCTAGGGGTTATAGAACCCACTTTGTTGAGTATTCACGAGTTTTAGCATTATGAACAAAGTTATGAACTTTTGAGCCCTAATTCTAATTTGCTAGTAATTCTTGATCATACATGTTGAAACCTGTTATTATGCATTAGAATTTATCCTTTAAAGTTGTATGATGTTTGGGCATGATTAGATTAGCCAAAATGGTGGAAATCCTGTTTTGAACTTGCCCTATGGTGTCCAACTGCAGGTAAAATCGTGTCACGATTTTACAACCGTGTCACGATTTTGTAGGCAGTGTAAAACACGATTTCTGGGCATGAAATCGTGACACGATTTCCAAATCGTGTCACGATTTTGAAGGGGACAGAATCATGTTGTTTTTCATCTTTACTTGCACCGTTTCGGCTATCTAATACTGCTTCGGACTCAAGGAACAACATGTAATGGTTAAGCATTGCTATTAAGCATTTAAAGACCTATCCTTGAGAATGTTTAGATCATTATTATAGGGCACAAGTTTGAGAGGATGGATGCCTTAATCCACAAGATATCATAGAGAAGTATAAGAGCTAGTATAGAGCTTATCCCTTACTAGGCATTTCTCAAACACTCAATTAAGTACAAGCAAGCCAAGGACGATGTAGTATTCAAGTTTAGAAACCTATTATAGGTTAAAGAGAATTAGAATGGTACTTATCATGTACTAAGCACAAGAATGATACTATGTTTATAGTTAAGAACCTTTAATAGGTTAAGCAGTAAAGAATGCTTTAGATATGCACAAGGATATGAATGAATAAGATATACATACAAACTTAAGTAAGAACTTAATGATAAAGATTATACGTGTTCATCAGACTCCGGATTAGGCCGGATGGGATTTCTCCGAAAGGGCTATCCACACGTAAGTTATAAGACTATGTTAAACGTATTCATCAGACTCCGGGATTCGCCGGATGGGACTCTTCCGAGAGGATTGTCCACACGTATGTTAAAAGATTAAGCATGTCCAGCAGGCTCCGGGATACGCCGGATGGGACTTCTCCGAGAGGGTTGTCTACATGCAAAGTTAAGTTGTGTCCAGCAGGCTCCGGATTATGCCGGATGGGGCTTCATCGAGAGGGTTGCCTACACAAAGATAAGAGGAGTCCGGTGTTAGCCTGATATGATAGGAATTTCACCGGTATGATGGGAGATGTACTTCGGGGTTACTCCACCCGGATGCACTCCGTAAAACGAACCAAGATAATGTAATGTTTGTTCAACGCTAACTTCTAACTTTATGTTATGAAAAGATGATTATGAATACGAATATGAATATGTATACGTGCTATGTGCTAAGAGTTAAGACAAAGTAGTCATTAGACATCAGCAAGTGATCATAGTCTTCCCCTCGATCACTAAGCATAAGACCATGTACATGAAAAGTATAAGATGAGGTAAAGACATGAAGCGATCCTAAGTTTTCCCCTGATCGCGAAATATTTAGAGAAAGACGGCGATCGTAGGTATCCCCAAGATCGCTAAGAGTAGGCACGGCGACCCTAGGTTTCCCCCGTGGTTGCCAACAGTAGGTTGGGCTGGAGCTCACTGAGACGTTATGTCTCACCCCAATCCTTCTGGTGCAGGTTCATAGGTTAGCAAGTGATGTTCATGAAGATCTTCATGAAGACGCTGGATGGAGTGCAGACGCTCGTCATGGTCAAGCCTAGGAGGTTGACAGATTTTATATATGTATATGAAAGTGTATTTTATGATATTTGGATATTTATGTAAACGAGAAAATTGTACTCATTCAGTAGTTTGTATATATTAATTATTGAAAATTTTAATGTATCCGGTATCAGATTAATACACATGCTAAATATTCTAGATAATTTAGTATGGGTGTTACAACGCCACTTGATTCTAAATTATTGTTTTTTAATTTTCAATAAACTTCTTAAGGCTTCTAAGATTTGTTTTGTGTTTCTACTGATTTAAGCTTATTTTGTGACTCTTTTCTGTATTAGGATTTTAAGAAGTAGTATGTAGCCTTATCTGATCATGTGAAAACCACGGCTGAGTCCTCTCCGAGTCTTGATATTTTGAACTCTTTTCAGCTTCTTAGTATGGTTCTCATAGAAAACCTAAATAAAATGGTTCTCAGATGTAAAGCTTTAATTGAAAGTGAAAAGGCAAATGAGTTTACATATGTTGTTAATTTTGAATCCACTCTTATAAAACACTTGAAGAGTTACTTAGTTCTTGTATTCTAAGTTTTAAAATAGATAGAAGTTTCATTTGATCTTAGTAAAAACTAAATCCGAGAATGCTAAGTGGATATTGCTTTTGAACATTGTATTAGCTGGCATTACTAACTCATGGGATATGGTGTGTAACTAAATATTTCAACCATTTGGGTTTCTTATGTTTTTTTAAAGTTAATTTAATATTCTAATATGTTATCTTAACTTTTTTTTTTCTTCAGATTTTCGGAGACAAAAATCCGTTTGACAGAGGTTCAAGAACGTTGTGCAAGTTTGATTCTGGAAAGACATTTATGTAATTTAATTATGTTATGTTTTGAAACAATGACAATTAAGGTTTAGTTTTTGTCTAGTTTTATGATATCGTAACTTTTAATTTGTTTGATATTGTAACAATGACCAGTTTGATATGAAATTTAATCTTATGATATTTCATATTAGTGGCAGTATACATTATATTTTAGATTAAAAAAAAAGAGATTTTAAATGGGTTGAACTGATCAAAATTATGTTTATTAAATGGGATTAGTGAACAGACTTAAAAACCTGATTATTTTTTGACCCTTTTTAACCTTTTTTAAGTGGTACAACCCGATTTAATAAAAAGATTTTAAATTGGATGAACCGACTTAATAAAAGATTTTAAATCGGGTAAGGGGGAAGACTTAAAATCAAAATTGTTTTTTAAATCGGCTACCTATAAGTCGGATCTAGAACCAACTTAAAAAGTCATTTTCACCCAATTTAAAAAGTGTTTTATGTACTAGTGATCCTTATTCATTTTCGTCAAGTGTCTACAATGAACTCTTATGAGTAGACTAGTCTAGTCTTGGGATTGTTGGAAAAGTCTAATGACTAAATCCTAATCAAACCAAGCCTAGACTCTATTTTATTAAAAATCATTTTCCTATCTAATCTTATCGCTTTTAAACACAGTAGCAAGTGTTGAACGAAGTACCGAACGGAGAAGTTCAACAACTACTACTTCATCATTTCAAATATCAAGTGAAGTTTCGAACGAAGAAGCTTGATATTGGAACAAATGAGATTAGACAAGTCATTGTAAAGCTTGATGGGAATACCCCAAATGAATAGCTTTACAATGTCTTGAGGCCTTAAGATTCGCACTTAATGGGTCTCATATAGCAATCAACCATGAGAATAGGCGTGGTTGCTATTGGGATACATCCATGTATTTCGAGAGGAAACATGAACTACCTTAGAGAATCTTGCTTTTGGAAAATAGATTAAATATAGAATAGAGATATAGGTTTGACCATTTAAGATTCTGTCATTAGATATACCAATAATCTCAAGATGCTTTTTATTATATAAAACTTAACCAAAAACAATTTTCCAACTCAAAATTATAACCTGTTCAGCTAACATACTCTGAAAACATAATTGGTACTTACTAAACTCCCTGTGGATCGATATTTTTATTACGCGATATTAACCGTGCACTTGCGATAACGTATCAAGTTTTTGGCGTCGTTGCCGGGGAGTTTTTGTAATATTGATTTACTTTTCAGTAACAGCTAGACTGAACTTTTTCTTTTTCTTCTTTCAACTGTTTGGATTCTCTCATTCTTTGAATGCGAAGAATCTGAAGTCTTGGTGATTTCATTCCCGAGATCGAAAGGTTCCTCAACCAAAGAAGAAGAGAAGCACTCGGTAACGCCATGGTTGCGGAACGTACTCTTAAAGAGTATGCTACACCATCTACAGATGAGCCTCATGTTGTTATCGTGTATCCGGTCGTTGAAGCAAATAATTTTGAAATAAAAACTGCACTACTTAACTTGGTGCAGCATAACCAGTTTTCTGGATCACCCACTGAGGATCCGAATTTACATTTTCAAACTTCTTAAGACTCAGTGGAACTTTGAAAAATAACGGGGTGACCCAGGAAGCTATAAGGTTGCATCTCTTTCCTTTTTCACTAAGGGATCGAGCAAGGGCCTGGCTTCACTCCTTGCCTAACGCTTCTATAACAACATGGGATCAACTAAGGGCTGCTTTCTTAGCCCAATTTTTTCCCCCGAGCAAAACAGCTCAACCGAGGGATCAGATTACTAGATTCACTCAGAAAGATGAGGAATCTCTATAGGATGCGTGGGAGCGTTTCAAAGAAATACTTAGGCTTTGCCCCCACCATGGTTTGAAGAAATGGTTGATAGTCCATACATTGTATATCGGTCTTTTATATGCAACCAAATTGACTATTGATGCAGCTGCAGGGGGAGCACTCATGAATAAGAACTACACGGAAGCATACAACCTCATAGAGGACATGGCTCAAAACCACTATCAGTGGACGAGTGAAAGAGCCATCACTGCCATTGCTCCGTCTCCCTCTAAAAAAGAGGCAGGTATGTATGAAATCTCCGCCCTTGATCATCTTGCTGCTAAGGTGAACGCACTTTTCAATAAATTTGATAAATTAAATGTAAGTGTTGTCACATCTTCTCCTTCTAGTCCACCTTGGAAAATATGTGGTGTCATGGGTCATGCTGGTGTTGAATGTCGACTAGGTGTGGCTGCTGAAAGTCCAGAGCAAATTAATTTTGCTCAATATCAAAGGAACAACCAAAACTATGCTTTTAAAAATCCTTTTGGACAGGAAGCAGCACCACCTGGCTTTGCAAACAACAATAGAGTCCATGAAAAATCCAACTTAGAACTCTTGCTGGAAAATTTCATTCTAACTTAAACTAAGAAAAACCAAGAGTTTAAGAACCAACCCGGATTTTTGATCGACTCTCTCATGAAGCTATCCACAAAAGTTTATTTGATTGCTACCCACAGTAAAATGCATGAGACCCAGATTTCTCAAGTAGCCCAACAAGTGGCCTCTTCCTCGAAAACGTCCAAAATATTTCCAGGCCAGCCAGAAACCAATCCCAAAGCCCAAGTTAATGCAAGACCAATGAGGTTGAGGAAGATAGTGAGAACTCTAGAACTGAGGGAGTAGTTGAAGGACCAGCTGTGCAAAATAAGCCAAAAATTCACTTCCCACAAAGGCTAGCCAAGCCTAACTTAGACGCGCAGTTTAAAAAGTTTGTTGATCTATTGATGAAGATCTACATTAACATTCCTTTTGTTGATGTCCTGTCTCAAATGCCTCTTTATGAAAAAAAATTGAAAGATATTTTGTCTAAAAAGAGAAAAATAGAGGACGATGAGACAGTGGCATTGACAAACGAATGTAGTGCGGTTCTTCAAAACAAATTGCCGCCTAAGCTGAAAGATCCTGGCAGCTTTTATATTCCGTGTGTGATCGAAAATGAGAAAACTGAGAGAGCCCTATGTGATCTAGGGGCTAGCGTGAGCTTATTGCCTTTGTCGCTCTTTAAAAATTTTGGCATAGGAGATCTGAAACCCACTAAGATAACCTGGCAGTTGATCGATCGATCCATCATACATTCTGCTGGAATTCTTGAGGATATACCTATTAAGGTAGGACAAATTTATATCCCGGCAGGTTTTGTTGTGATGGATATGGAGGAAGATTCACATGTCCCTATTCTTTTAGGAAGACCTTTCTTGGCCACTGCTAGTGCGGTGATAGATGTGAAGTATGGGAAGTTAGCTTTCCATGTAGGTGATGAGAAAGTGGAGTTTGAGATTGCTAAGTTAATGAAAAGTCTCTCAATTGAGAATTCGTGTTTCATGGTCGATGTAGTCGACCATTACGTGAAAGAATGCTCTATAGCATCAACTGCACGCAATGGTCTAAGGGACCCAGATTAATGAACCATTTTTTATTGTCAAGCTAATGACGTTAAAAGAGCGTTGTGTGGGAGGCAGCCCACGAGTTTACGATTTTTTTTTCTTTTGTTTTGTTTGTTTTATGCAGGGTAGAGCAAGAATAAAAGTCTAAAAATGTTCATAAGAAACATGTTTTGGGTGTAGGAAAGTTTTGATGAAGAGGTCTTTGCCAGAAGAAGCGAGAAATTTATAAAAAAGCTGAAAAATTCAATCCTGCTGAACCAGATAATTTCGCACGACCGTGCCATTCAGGCGCACGAACGTGCGCATGCCAAAAGCCTAATCCTAACAATGTGTTTACACACGGCCGTGCCATCCAGGCGCACGACCGTGCGCGTGTCTCAGCATAGGAAAAAACAGATTTTCCCCCTTCTTCTCAACCATTCAACTTCTTCTTTCTTCTTATCTCTTCAACTTCTCAAAAACTAAAACCTCCCAAAACATCCTTAAAACCTCATAACCACCCATAACTCTCAAACCTCCATATAAACCCATCAAAACCTCACAAAAACTCATCAAATAATCAACCCACAAAATTCTCAACACAATCAAACCACCAAAAATCCAAAATCATCCACCCCACTCAAAAAACAAAAAATTCGTGTAACCTTAAACACCATAGCCAAAACCTTCAAAAACTACCCAAAACCTCTCCCAAACACCAAAAACAACCCTAAACCTCATTACCAAACATCAACCCAAGCTTTTTCAACCACAAAAACCAAAAACAAATGGCTTCAAACAAAAGAGCAGTTGATGTTGCTGAAAGTTCAAGGGGGAAGAAGAAAAAGGGCAAGGCGAATGAACTTGGGATCATCTTCAAAAACATTGCACAAAGGGACAGGTATAACAAACTTGTCAATCGAGGCATTGTGATGAGCTAGTATCCTAAAAAATTCGGTGCTTTAAGTAATTTAGGAATTGGTGATAATGTTTTCTATCTGTTGAGTAATATAGGATGGTTGGAATTCATAGGACAAAAGCATTATACCTATGAAAACCTCACCCTAGAATTCCTAAGTAGCTTGTGTTTCACTAAGGACCGAACTAGTGTTAGCAACTTAAACCACACCGTCTCATTTAGACTCCTAAACACAGAGTTTGGCATGTCACTAACTGATTTTTGTGACAGGATGGGTTTCGCGAGTGCGGGACTTATCCATGAATCTCGTAGTAGGGCCACTAGACCTTAAAATTTTGACCCTCACCAGTTTTGGTCACAAATATCCGGGAGAAACCACTTTGAGGCTAGGACTACCAAAGCCGGCATGATCCATATCCAAGTTTTCCGTTACATCCATAGAGTGATGGCCTGCACTATCTTTGGGAGGGGTGAAACGGGAGCGGTTAGGTCTAATGAGTTGTTTATGTTATGGGCCATGGTGACTGGTTGTTCTGTGAATACCGATTATTACCTTCTTAACCACTTAGCTTTTGTAGCAGAACAAACTAGTGGGAAGATAGTGGTAGGAGGAGTTATAACCTATATTGCTGAGAGATTAGGAGTGGATGATGCGGAGGACTCATCGATTCGGGGGTACGATGAGATCGACATCGATACTTGTGTACAAATGTTCATGGTGAAGGATTTGGATGGAAAGAAAGAAAACTTTCAACTGTTGGTCGGTAAGTAGCCATCCATTTTGCTGCCTAACTCGGAAAGAACTGAAACAAGGATTGCATGAAATTGGTTGTATGTTGATAACACACAGGTACCGCAAGAGAATGTGCAGGAGGAGCAGATGGGAGCAAAGCAACCAGTCCAAGGAGGACATGTTGAGCAAGACTGGTATGCTCGAATGGAAGCGGAGGTTCAAAGGCAAGGAGTCGAACAATTAAGGCAAGGCATCGAGCGACAAAGACAAAGTCAAATGCTCGAGCTGATGATGCAGCACTTCCACATCCAGCATCCAACATCTGGTCCATTTTAAATGTGAGCTTTCCTACCTGTTTCCCTATTGTTTTCTTTAATTTTGAATAATTGAGGACAATGCTTGTTTCAAGCATGGGGGGGTAAATAAATTAGTTAGTTTTAGTTTGTTTTTTTCTCAATTAGTTTTGTTTTTAGTGTGTTTTTCAATTCCCCTTTGTTTGAATAATTGTTTGTCTTGTTAAGGGAAAGGCATGAAAGCAATAAAGTCTTAGTGTGTGTAAAAAAAATCGTTTTAAAAAGGCTAAAATTCTTGTCGTGTTTGTAAAATAAACCCTTTTTGCTTCAAAATCATCCACTAAACACATACTTGCTTCATTGTGAAAATTCTCTCTTTGAGAAAAAGCACAAAGTTGCAGACTTTGAGTAAGTGTGCGAGGTGGTATTTTAAGGAGCAGTGTCTGAGTTTAAAGGTAAATTTGTCATCAAATATTTCAAACAAAAAGTATTATAAGCTGGTGTGGGGAAATAAAAAGGTCAAAATAAGGTGTAAATAAATAAATAAAAAGGGTCAGAGAACATTAAAAATAAGAGGCATTGACTTGGGTTGGTATGACTCGCCATCACTAAGTTCCCGGGAATGATATGTTTAATCTTCAAATGAAAAAAAAAATGCCTCTGCAGTTCCCCAAAATCAAATAAACACCATGGTAACAAATTGACCTAAAAAATTCCCACCTAGTTTGTATGAAAATGGAAGTGAAAGTTTGTCGATTTGTTTACTTTTAGGGTTAGAACCTGTTTTCCTCATAATACCTCGTTTCACATGACCAATAAAAAGCTGGACTCCACACACACACACACACACACTCACTTGAAGCTTGTTGTTGGGTTGAAAAATCTAAATTGGGCATTAGGGTAGAAATAATAAGCACTTCAATAACAAAGCCTTTAAAAAGATCAAAAATTTGCAAAAATTGTTTTTACTTTGACTTGTGTTGCTGAAATACTTTGTCTTTTGCTTGAGGACAAGCAAAGATTCAAGCTTGGGGGAGTTTGATAAGTCATAATTTATAGGTTTTTAAGGGTTTCTTTTTATGCAAGTTTAGTCGTTTTTCTTTATTTTCTTGAGCTATTTTACTTCAGTACCTTTGTTTTTCTTTTTAGGCAAAATAATGATGAGCAAGCACTTTGGAGCAAAATCACAAAGATCCGGGCAAGAAAAGTCAAGTTTCAAGGCAAAAGTGAGTGGCACGGTCATGCCATCATTTACACTGACCGTGCGCCCATCCTGGATAGACCGTGCCATCCTAGGCAGTGGTATCACGCACGGCCGTGCGTTCAGATTTTGGCGTTTTGGAACTTGGTACAACCGTGCGCCCATACGGCACGGTCGTGTGCGTTATGCAGTCAGAAATTATGATTGAAAACTCTTGGTTTTTGCCAATTATTGCTGTATAATTCGTGGTTAATGTTTTGTCCATGACTTTAGGCTATAAATAGGGCTCTAATCAGAGTTGTTTCTCATCTTGGAATGAGTAACTATAGTGAGATTGTAACTCTATCTTGTTCTAAGCTCAAACACTTTATAAAATTTCTGCATTTCTACATTTCCTTGCAATTTATTTTATTGTTCTTTATATATCTGCACTTTATTTTATTGCACATTTACAATTCCTGTCATTTACTTTCTTGTCTTTACAAATCATGCAATTTACATTTTGTCAAGTGTCTACAATGAACTCTTGTGAGTAGACTAGTCTAGTCTTGGGATTGTTGGAAAAGTCTAATGACTAAATCCTAATCAAACCAAGCCTAGAATATATTTTATTAAAAATCATTTTCCTATCTATTCTCATCGCTTTTGTAGCAAGTATTGAATGAAGTACCAAACGGAGAAGTTCAACAACTACTACTTCATCATTTCAAATATCAAGTGAAGTATCGAACGAAGAAGCTTGATATTGGAACATATGAGATTAGACAAGGCATTGTAAAACTTGATGGGACACCCCAAATGAATAGCTTTACAATGTCTTGAGGCCATAAGATTCGCACTTAATGGGTCTCATATAGCAATCAACCATGAGAATATGCATGGTTGCTATTGGGATACATTCATGTATTTCGAGAGGAAACATGAATTACCTTAGAGAATCTTGCTTTTGGAAAATAGATTAAATATTGAATAGAGATATAGGTTTGACCATTTAAGATTTTGTCATTAGATATACCAATAATCTCAAGATGTTTGTTATTATATAAAACTTAACCAAAAACAATTTTCCAACTCAAAATTATAACTTGTTCAGCTAACATACTCTAAAAACATAATCGGTACTTACTAAACTCCATGCGGATTGATATTTTTATTACGCGATATTAACCGTGCATTTGCGGTAACGTATCAGATATGCTTGAATTATGTTCTCGACTGGCCAAATACCAATGTTCGACACTTATGAGGCCCAAATTCACCTTTAGAATTTCCCAGGATATGTTACGCTTCCAACCATCAATACTCTCTAACGTTTGTTTAAATAATCTTTGTACAACTATTGTTTGACACGATATGAATATGAGAGAGAGTTGTCTAAATAATTGTCTGAAAATGGTTGTACAAAGATTATTTCTATTGTCTAAAAGATCAAAACAACCTTTTATCTACAAATATCTTACAAAATAAAAATTTGTTCGATACTTCAAATTTTTGTTATGTGTTGTTCTCTCTTGTGTTGTGACGTTATGTCGTGTTGTTCTATCTAATCCTTATATTTTAATAGATCAAATAATGCACCTTTAGTATGTAAGGATAAAAGGTTATAAGTAATTTACTTCTTTTGCAAGTATCACAGTTGTTATAAAAGAACAGAGAGACTATTTTAATTAATGGCATCGATCCGACATTAGGCTAAGCACTATGGATTTTCAAAAAGAACACCAATTTCCAGAGAGATTGAATTCAAAATTGCATGTATGTACCTAGCTGTGAAACCCAATGACCTATCCCTTCTCTTTGCATTAAATGCTCCACATGATACCCATAGTTTAATTTAGTCTTCTGTTCCGAGGAGGAAAGCTTAATTTCCTCTATTGAATTAATTAATCGAAAATGAATATTAATAAAAAAAAAAATGCATATGACTATGGCTTATATGCCAAGTCTATGTTTTCCTATTGTCAACAAAACAAAAAAAAAAACATGTTTTCATCTTCCATCGATCGATGATTCCTGTTTTATATGAAAAGAGATTAATAGGCGTGGGGCCAATTGAATTTCTAATTTCTGGTTCACTCCTTCACTTGCTAGTTGATGCTACTTTTCAAATGTCATGTCTCAAACAAATATATGTGCTCTTGACCTATATTTAATGGCTTTAGTAATTCACTACTTTGTCCAAGATTTTGACCTTCTAATCTATGTTATTTTATGGTTTTGATTCTTTCTTATCATCATATTATTTTATGGTTTTGTTCGGATTACGTTTACCATGACTGTGTAATTCAATGCTAATGATATGATGGATCTTATGCCTTAATTATTTTTTCCATCTTGTTATTATGATTTATGTTTCTTTTATATTCTTTTTTTTTGGTGTACTCTTTTATATTGTTTAATTGTGTACGAATCTTATAAGGACTAAGACCATTTACAATGGTGTGTTTAATGTAGTGTTGAATGATGAAAAGTGGTGTAATGGTGTGTTTAATATGTGTTGAATGGTGATGTGGAGGAGTGAGGAGTTGAATGTATTCAACTGAGTTTAATGCTGTCGCCGAGGACACGTGGCAGCTTGCCACTTGCTGAAATCAGGCGCGTGTAGCACACGCGCAGACAGGGCGCGTCAGCGCGCAGAAGGAAGAGAGAGAAGATGATGTTTGGATAAAAGCGGACGCGTGGCTTAATCTGATTGGTTTGCTGGATTTTTATTATCTTAATAATTTCAACTCAATTATTTCATTGTAAATTAATTTTAAAAAAAAAAATTACCAAAATTCATTTGATTTGGACACAGAAAAAAAAACCAAGTTTTTCAGTATCCTAATCTTATTACTATCCTTCTATTACCTATCCTTTTGAAGTTTTAAACTTGTTTTTAGTGAAATGGATCCAAATAATAATAATTTCAACACCCAGAATTCTTCTAGTTACCCATTTAGCTACCAAAATCCCAACAATTATCAACATCCAAATCAATTTCCAAACCAACGTCCTCAAAACATGCATAATTTTGGTTTTGCACCAAATTTCAACCACCCATCCTCTGTTCCAAACTTTAATCCATATTATGGATCTATGATGGGATATCCATCTCAAACACCCCCGTTTAATGGTTATATGCCAATGGGAAATGAAAACTTTCCGAGTGTTGGTGCACCTGAATTTCCTGAATTTTCAACACAAATAACTCTTGGTGGCATGACAAGTGGTAACGAAGTCACTCCAAATCCAGAGGATTCAACTCCTAAGAGCAAGAAAGCCCAGCAACCAGCATGGAACACTGAACAAAATTTGGTGCTAATTAGTGGGTGGATTAAATATGGAACAAGCAGTGTTGTTGGGAGAAATCAGAAAGGTGAAACATATTGGGGTAAAATTGCTGAGTATTGTAATGAGCATTGCTCATTCGATCATCCGCGGGATGGTGTTGCATGCCGAAACCGTTTTAATTATATGAACAAAATACTGAATAAATGGATTGGCGCTTATGAAAGCGCTAAGCATATGCAAGGAAGCGGTTGGTCGGAGAATGATATTTTGGCAAAAGCGCAGGAATTATACGCAAGTGGGAAGAATATTCAATTTACTTTAATGGCAGAATGGCACGCTCTCTGTGATCAACCACGTTATGGTAGTCAAGTAGGAAATATTGGCTCAGGCAGTAGTGGATCTAAGAGATCTCACGACAGTGATGCATGTGGCTCAAACTCTGTAGGATCTACTGCTCGTCCAATGGGTAGGGAGGCAGCTAAGAAAAAAGGTAAAAAGAAAAGTAAGGAAGCTGCCTTGGAGGTGGTGGATAAAGAGTGGGCTGAATTCAAACAATTCAAGGAGAAAGAGCTTGAACGATTGGACAAGATAGCGTCGGTGCAACAGGAGGCTAACCAATTGATGAAAGAAAAGACTCATGCTAAGAAAATGAAAATGTATCTAAAACTAAGTTCCGAGGAGAATCTCGATGATCGGAAGCAAAAGTTGTTGGATATGTTGAGCCAAGAGCTGTTTGATAATTAATTTCAATCAAATTGTATGTGGCTTATGGCTGTAATGTATGAGTTATTGTGTAATTTCAATCAAATTGTGGCTGTAATGAAATTGTACGTTGATTAATTTCAATCAAGTAATTTCAATCAAATTTCAATCAAGTCCCCAGTGTTTGCTTTAATAATTGTCCGTGACTTTTGGCTGTAGTGTTTGCTTTAATAATTGTCTGTGATGTCTGTTGTGTTTGCTTTAATAATTGTCAGTGATATCTGTAGTGTTTGCTTTAATAATTGTCCGTGACTTTTGGCTGTAGTGTTTGCTTTAATAATTGTCAGTGATATCTGTAGTGTTTGCTTTAATAATTGTCCGTGACTTTTGGCTGTAGTGTTTGCTTTAATAATTGTCAGTGATATCTGTAGTGTTTGCTTTAATAATTGTCCGTGACTTTTGGCTGTAGTGTTTGCTTTAATAATTGTCAGTGATATCTGTAGTGTTTGCTTTAATAATTGCCGTGACTTTTGGCTTTAATGTTTGGAAATTATTGTGTTTGAATATGTACCACCCAATCCTTATCTGAGTATTAACTCAATACAATAACTTATTTCGAATCCGTCAATGTCCACCACTTAATGTACTTGTATATAGGGACTCATAGATACATACATTGAATCACCAATATCCCAAATCTCATTCAATCTACTTCAAAATATCACAAAAAACTATTAATGGATCCATCAGAATATCCTTTTGATATCGCAGCCTACAAACAAAAATGTGAAATGGAAGAAACTTATATGGCCAGCCGATTCAGAGAGCGTCGAAACAAAATATTGGAAGATAGTGCACCTCGTAGTAGAAAATATCTCAATAGAGATCATGCAGCGGCAAACCAAAGACTAATTGACGACTACTTTTCCAATGAGCCTACATATGACGATGCAATGTTTCGTCGTCGGTACCGGATGCAAAAACATGTTTTCCTTCGAATCGTTGGGGACCTTTCAAGTAGTGATAACTACTTCACCCAACGAGTTGATGCAGCCAATAAAGAAGGTATATCACCGTTAACAAATTGTACCACAACAATGCGAATGCTAGCATATGGTGTGGCAGCAGATGCGGTCGATGAATACATCAAAATAGGAGGTACTACAGCATTAGAGTGCTTACGTAGATTCTGTAAAGGAATCATACGATTGTATGAGCAAGAGTACCTGAGAGCACCAACCCAAGATGATCTGCAAAGAATACTACATGTAAGTGAAATGCGGGGGTTCCCAGGGATGATCGGGAGTATTGATTGCATGCACTGGGAGTGGAAAAATTGTCCTAAAGCATGGGAAGGTCAATTTGCTAGGGGGGATAAGGGAACCACAACAGTTATTCATGAAGCAGTTGCATCTCATGATCTATGGATTTGGCATGCCTTTTTTGGATGTCCGGGAACGTTGAACGATATAAACGTTCTAGACCAGTCACCAGTGTTTGATGATGTGGAACAAGGAAAGGCTCCAAGTGTGAATTTTTTTGTGAATCAACGTCCCTATAACATGGCATACTATCTAGCTGATGGTATCTACCCTTGTTATCCAACTTTCGTCAAATCGATTAGACTTCCTCAAAGTGAACCCGATAAGTTATTTGCAAAAGTTCAGGAGGGATGTCGGAAGGACATCGAACGTGCATTTGGAGTGCTTCAAGCTCGATTTAAAATCATCCGTGAACCAGCTCGCTTATGGGACATAGCCGATTTGGGTATCATCATGATGTCATGCATCATATTACATAATATGATTGTTGAGGATGAACGAGATACATATGCTCAACGTTGGACCGATTTTGAGCAATCTGAGGCAAGTGGATCTAGTACACCGCAACCATACTCGACCGAGGTGTTACCCGCTTTTGCAAATCATGTGCGTGCTAGATCCGAATTGCGTGATCCAAATGTTCATCGCGAATTGCAAGCAGATCTAGTGAAGCACATATGGGAAAAGTTTGGAATGTTTCATGATTAAAGATGATTTGTATCGTACTAATTAAGTTACTTGTGTCGTGTGCTTAATTTGTTGTCTTGCATTTTAAGTTATTTGTGTGCCGCGTGTTTAATGTATTGTATTGCATTTTAATTTAAGAAAATAAAAATTAATTATTTAAATAAATTTTGTTTTTACAAAAACACTAAAAAATAAATTGTTAAGTTTTTATTATTTTAATTTAATTATAATTAAATTAGTTTGTAATTTTATGTAATTATAAAAACAAAATATAAAATTAAATAAGAATATGAAATAAAAAGTGGTGGGGTAGAGTGAGTGGTGGGGTAGAGTGTTGAATGAAAAACCATTGGAGAGGGTATTTGTTGAATGGTGTGTTGAATTATTATGTGGAAGAGAGAGAAAATGATGTGGAGTGTTGGGAATTGAAAAAGTGTGTGTTGAAGGGTGTTGAATGGTTTACACCATTGTAAATGGTCTAAGGAGTCGTTATCTTTTAATAAGTTGATTAGCTGAAAGGTACTTACAAAATTATAAACTCTTTTGAGTATTTGGTAAGGAAAGGTTGGACTTACCATACTCAATCACTTCGATGTTAACAAATAGAAATTTTGCATTGTAAATAGTAGTATAATTAGGCATGGCAATAGGGCGGGGTGGGGACGGGTTTTACCTTCTCCCTCTCCATACCCTACTCTCATATACTTACCCGTTACCCTACTCATATCCATTGGGGATGAAAAATCGAATCTCATCCTCGTCCCCAAGGGGTTCGGGTATCCCCACCCCATCCCCATCCCTGCGGTGGATAATTTTTTTTAATAAAAATAAAAGTATTTTTCAGTCTTGAGCGCAATGTTGTAATGTTTTATCCAACAAAGAGATGATGACGATCAATGACTATATTGAAGGAGAAGAGAGAGGTCGAGAGTGTGAGATATAGAAGGAGAAAAGAGAGAACTATGATAAATGAGTGTCGTCTGAACGACTGAGACTCTAACTGTGTGAGTAAAATGATTTAGGGTTTGAATTTCTATTTATATAAAAGAGGTAATAAATTGATTTTCTACATTCGGGACGGGTATGGGTTCGGGGTGGGTACCTATATCCCCGTTACCTGTCATGTACCCGTGTTTTAAAATCGGGGAAAACTCAAACACATACCCAAACCCAGTCAAAGCGGAGAAAACCCGTCAAATTGGGTTTGGTTCGGGCCGGTACCTGCGGGTATGAGTTTTATTGACATGCCTAAGTAGAATACACGACTTTTCAACACAAAATTTCTCTATATATTTTCTTAAAACACCCTTAACATTTTCGTTTTTTTTAACAGGCGTAAATTTGGGTTACCAAGGAATAGTGAAAAACACAAACATCTCTCAGTGAGGAAGATTCGATTATTGCATTAACTGCTCCGGACTCCTTAGAGAAAAACATGCCAAGCATTCAGAACAATTAATGCATTGCTTGTCCCTTGCATCGGTGATGAGGAAGATTCGATTCTTGTTGAGTTTAGTGTGATCTTCTAAATCTAGAGTGGCAGTGAACTTAGCTGGGTCTCAAACTGTTCGAGACTTGACTATCATCACCAATCTCACTCAAGTGAATTAGGCTCTTATTTTGGACGGTCCGATGTTCAGTGCGGTCTATAAGACTATACTTCCTCCGTCCTTTTTATAGGAGTACTTAAAAAAAATCATGTGTAATAAGAAAAGTTGTTGGAGTAATAAAGTTGTCTCAAATGTGTATGACTATTACTAGATTACTCTTAATTAAATATATATTTAATGTTCACTTTTCATATACCAAGACAAATTGATAGTATTAATAAGGGATATATTTGAAAAAAGTAATCAATACATCTAGGAATTTGTATATAATCTTATATTTAAGGACAAAACTTTTTTGTAAACTACTCCTATAAACAGGGACGGAGGGAATATACTCCCTCCGTCCCTTTATATAGGAATAGTTTACAAAATAGCGGGTATTAAGAAAAATGTTTGAAGTAATAAATTTGTCATAAATGTATGTTGTTATTACCAAATTACTCTTTGTCTATGGAGATATTTAATGTCAACTTTTCATATTTCAAGGTGTATTGATAATATTAATAAGGGGTGTATTTGGAAAAAAAAAGTAATAAATGCATCTAGAAATTTGTAGATAGTCTTATATTTAGAGACAACTTTTTTTGTAAAGTAGTCTTATAAAAAAGGACGGAGTTAATATCACTTATTCAGTAAACAGCGAAAATAGACTTTTGTTTATAACACTGATCATTTTGTTTATAACACTGATCAGATGATGTACATTTAGAACAATATTTGTTATCATGACTCATACTTCTTTTGGTAGGGATATTTTAGTAAAATTATTATCTTTTTTCTTCTTCATTATTTTACGTGTTTCAATGGTAGAACTTAAGATCAAATAGTAAAAACACATTATAACTCTTGTGGATCATAGAACTAGTATGTTGCCTATTAATCATTTTCTCCAGATAATATACATACAAATAATTATTGTGTGGGATTATTATTTGTAGTTGCGAGCAAATGATACCTTGTTAAAAAAAGAAATAATTAATTATTTTTAAAACTAATCCTATGTCTAACATGTGCAATATTGCACATGTTAAAGCAACTAAAAGTGGAAACTTTTATTGAAAAAACAATAACTATTTATTAAAAAGATACATGTTTAATATTAAATGCACAAATTTTAATGTAAACTTACTTTTTTAAACTTCTTAAAATGTGTAAACTTATACACCTTCTGGTCACTATTATAAGCAAAACTTTGCATTTTAGATCCCTTCATTAAATTATGTATATGGTCTATAATAAACACCACATACATCATTTAATGAATAAATCTAAAATGTTGACTTTTGCTTATAATAGTGATTGTAGGGTGTATATGATACTCCCTTCGTTCCAAATTATACGAAAAAAAAACACTTTTTCGATGTCCCAGAATATAAGCAAAAAATACCAACTTTTATCATATTTAATTATGTTTCAAAAAATTGTCTTTTCCAAAGTAAAATTAAATACAAATTTCATTCAATTTGTTCTCCTTTCTATTTTCTCCATGATCAATAACCAATTAGAATTGTTTTTACATCTTCCCGTGAAATTTATTCTAAGGAGAACACAAAAAATTATATCTCATATTACTATGCTTTAGTTTTCTTATTAAGTGTGAATTGTTTTTTTTTTATGAAAATTTGATTTTAATTGAGTTTGTTGAAAATAGGATAATGATGCATATATTTTATGACTTAAAAAACCAATTTATAACCAAAAAAAATTAACGGACTAACTTGTTATAATCATCTAACTTAAAAGACCACATAGTTTTGTTGCGGTGTTCGTGTCTTGTTGCAGTGTTCGTTTAGTTCCCATTGAAAGGTCAACTTTAGTCAATCAAAGATTCAATCAATGATTTGGGCGTCAATGTTGCAGATCCAGAAGCATGAATATTCTTGTAACTTAGATTTTATCATATTATTTGTAGGCTTTTTGTCGTTGTATGCTATTAACTTGGGTGTTGTGAGTTTATTCATAAATTCATCCTTTACGTTTTTAGCGATATTGATCTTGTTATTGTATCTGATGTATTATATCCATTTGAATGAATGAATATCATTTTGCTTTTGTCCAAAAAAAAATTTTATATAAAATTTAATCTAAAGATAATACACTAATTATAATTTAGAAGACGATGTATCACTAATAAAAATAGATTGTTATTCAATCAATGAATGAACCACTTAAAAATGAATTAGTCAAAAAAATAACTAAATCTGCAGTTGTCATTTAGTTATTTTCAATTTGAAATATACCCAACTATCCAAAGAACCCTGCGAACGCATGAGTATAACTATTTTAATAAGAAAATGGTTTCTGATCTTGACAAAAAAAAAAGGTTTCCGATAATGGCACTAAAACATTTCAATGTTATATCTTGACCTATTGTAGGTGTTAGGAGAAGTTAAGGACACAGACATGTTCTGAATAGATTGACCTTTACATGTTATACTGACCACATATAGATCTATACTCTATATGTCCAAATAGTATATTTTGACCATTATCTACAATAGATGTGAAGAGCATGTGAAGTAACAATATTCATTTTGAGTAAATAGTCATTTTGTTTATTAAATATGTAAAAATTGTTATAATAGTGTCTGATTGATGCAAAGACTTGTTTATATGTCTTTCCTTGGTAAGCTATATTCTTGAATTGTCTTTCTTTAATTTGGATTCAAATGTATTTTTTTTGGTTAATCAATTTTGCTCCTAACATTACAACAAATCACCCTAGAGTAATTTTTCAGATTTGGATACATTTGGTGATAGCATATTTCACATTTAACGATGAAAATAACTATTTTCTAGTGTGTATTATTTTAAACATCCAAAAACTCAAGCTTAATGTAAATTGTACATTACTCAGATACACATATTAAGACTTGATATTACATTAAAAAAAACATGTTTAATAACAGATTAATGAATCAACTGATACAGCTTTTTTTTTATATATAACTCAGCATGATTGCTTATAGACCCTCAGTCATATATATAGTTTAATGATGCCTAAGCTGGATACATTAAGTGATCACACTGGTGAGACTAAACCACCTATTAACATGTAGCAATATGGACAAGTCCACATAGTTTTCACTAGCCAAGCAAAAGTCAGTTGTCAGAATCCGGATATCGTATGAAATTAATAATCAATCAACAGAGTACAAGTAAAGATGAATTACAAACCTTGGAGGCTGAAATCTGCACTATTGGCTTCAACTGATCACAAAAACAGAAGAAAAAAAAATGTTAGTCCTGATAGAAGAAACTCAGATTTGCAACTTCTGTCCACAAACGTTAATATCACATCCACCCTTACCCAAAAGATGCTGATACAGGGCCGGCCCAACACATTAGGAGGTCTTACGCGAATTTAAATACGTGGCCTTTTTATTACAAAAGAAGCGGTCTAAGGCAATTGTTTTGGTGACCTTACCCTTGGGCCGGTCATGTGTTAATATGTAGTTAGAAGGAGCAGGATCATTACCTTCTAATTATTCCAACTCTTACCTTCTAAACCAACCCATCCACTTTATAACCCCACAAAATCAGCTTTACAAATATTATATGGTGTAAAGTGCAATCAACTTGTTCTTTCAACGGTGAAAAGTGAAAACACCAAATACAGATCAAGGTTTATCACTCAAATGAAAAGACAGGCTGAAATTTGAAATTTCACATGATCAAACAATGAAATAGATCACCAAAAAGATTCACGGTCAGAAATTGATTTGACCTCAAATTTGGATGCCGTACTTGCAATTCACCATTGACCTGCAGAAGGCTTTGTCTTTCATATAACTTTCGCATATTCTGTCTCTTGATTCCATTTCTGAAGGAAGTGCTTGCTAGACATCGTTTTTGTTTAGGTAAGTCCAACTTTTGCTGCTCTCTTGTTTTCCTTTCTAGGTACTCTGTTGCTTGCACCTGAACTGATATAACGAAACACCATATGTAGTGATGCAGCGAATATTTACAATGCACAAATTCAATTCTTGAAAGAATATAAATTTCCATAAAATTAGCCCATGAGGAGGAAAATATGACAAATATAACAATGTCCCCATAATACCCAATCGAAGAAGTTTATTATTCATATAACAAGGCCTTTCACACGCACACATAAAAAGTCAGAGATAAAAGTTCCCATGAATTTTAACATCAACAAACTACAGAGCAGTAAATAACATCCGAGGAATGGAAAATGATAGGTCAAGAAAAAAATTCATAGAACAGAAACAGCAAACGAACAAGGAGATAGAGAGAACCAATAATGTAACTGACAAGGCTTTTCAGCATATTGACCTTCAATAAATGGAAACACTCTTATTACAGCTATGAGTATTGTGCAAGATAGAAGCTATAAACACATTACTATTACATAGCAAAATTTAAGAAAAGATGCTTTCAAGGTCAAGCCAGGACACTCTTATCTAACCAAACACAACACCATAATAAAAGCAGGACACACTTCCACAGAATTTTGGCACATTGTTGCAACCTATTAAGTGCCAACACAAACGCAGACGCAGGACACGAAACTAACACTTTGACAGCAGTAGTAATGTGACAAAAATAGAATAATTGAAAGTAACCACATGTGTTGTGTCAATGTTTGATATTAATAGGTTGCAACAAAATATTTAGATCAAATCATGAATTAAAAACTGTTCTCCTCAAATTTTGAAAAGCATACTCTAAAAATGATTTGCACATACAATAAACAGAACAAAAACAACATGAATGTTCAATGCAAACAAATGAAGATATACCAGAACGTGAAGTAATTGATGTCAGTGCAAAATTCCTGAGCCTAGTGATCTCATTGATAGTATTGGTCTTCAAATTTTCAGCAATTGTATCTCTTCCAAGCTTTTGAACATTATTATTTCCAATGCACCTCAATGCATTATCACATGCCTATTCACCAATCAGTAATTACTAATTAAACATACAAAAACAAAAGAAACTCAAATTTCAAACTAAAAGTTACAAAACTACATATTTCACATCACAATTTTATATTATCAATGCTAATTGATTCAAAATAAGTAGGTTTCAGAAAAAATTAATTTCAGATAAGCTAAATCTTGAATTACACATTATCACAAACATGACGAACGCATTAACTCGTTACCTTCACTGCAACTGAATGAAAACCGTTGTGCACAGCGTCTTGCACAAAATTTAACCATTCCACCGGCAAAACTTGTAGCATTTGAATAGTAACAGATTTGAGTTCTCGCATAACCAACGCCTCGTATCTCAAAGCCAAACAACTCTTCAAAATTGAAATTCCAAAACGCAAAAATCAAAATATTGTTATACGAGCAATTATTATAGAAATTGAATCATTGGAGAAGTACCTCTAGATCTCCGATGAGAGCGAAAGCGCGGACGAAAAAATCGAGAACGAGGAGCTTATCGTGGATGGATTCTGCGGCGATGGACTGGATAATGGAAATTGATTCAGATTTGAGGAGCTGTGTCAAGCTGAATCGAATTTCAACTAACGATTTCACGTCTTTGGAGATCAAAAGCGAATCCAGAAATCGGAGCGTAGAATCACCGAAACTGCGAGGAATGAAATTGAAATGTTAGCCATGGAGGGGGAGAGAGAGAGAGAGAGAGAGAGAGAGAGAGAGAGAGAGAGAGAGATGACTTACCTTTTGGTTTGGATGAGGTAGCGAACGAGGGAGAGTTGTTGTTGTACAGAGTCTGACATTTTTTGAGGGAGAGAGAATTGGAATTTGGCGGGCAAGGTGATGGTTCTTACTTCTTGAGAATGAGAATGAGAACTTTGAAATTTTGAACTGTTTCAGTTTAAATAGGAGTTGATTTCGGATGATTTAATTCAATTAATAATGTCGATATTGTTAAGCTGAATACTTCATGTTTGAATTGCAAGGCACCCGACTCATAAATGGGTCTCTGGGTCTTGGTGGTAAGGGTTAAGCAGACATTTTAAGTTACGACGATCAACATTCCCCTGAGCATTTAGCCTATAAGGACAAAGTGGTTAAACAAAAATACTTAATCAATCCTTAAAAAAAAGTGTACTTAGACAAAGGTTTATAGATATTTTAAGTTACGATGGCTCACAACCCCAAACACCAGACCTAAAGAGTGAAAGTGTTGAGAATTCTCCATAATTAAAAGATTTTCCTTTGTTTATTTATTTTTGGTGTGAAGTCTAAGAAGACGAAGTGCTTTATGACATATATCTTACAATGTTATTTGAAATTTTCCCTTGTTCATTAAATATGTAAGACATTGTTCTAATAGTTTGAGTGTATGAAAATTATAACAACACTTCTAAATATTTCTCGATGGTAAGATCTATCATTAAATTGTCTTCATTTAATTTGTTTGAATCTCAAATGTATTTTCTATTAATCAATTTGGCCCCACAAGTTGCAACGAAAGACATTAGAGTGACTTTATCTCACACATTTAACGATGAAAATAACTATTTTCAGTTTTGTATTTTCTTAAGCATCCGAAAAATCAAGATCAATGTGAATTGTAGCATTACTCAAATACGCATCTTAAGACTTTTTATTACAAGGTCACGTTCTCACAAGAACTGCTGGTCAAAAAATCAAAGAACTTGCTTAACTAACACCACATAATTGCTTAGACACCCCTGCGTCATATCGTTTTATAAATTGATCACACCAGTGTGACTAAAACCCTTATTAACACGGAGCAACATGGATGAGTCCACATAGTTTTCACTACCCAAACATAAGTATAAATCAACAAGGTACAAGTAAAGATGAATTAAAAACCTTGGAGGTTGCAATCTGTTTTATCAGCTTCAACTGAATCACAACTTATCATCTCATTTTAATTTCATGATCTTCTTTTGGTTTAAATACATTATAAATCTTCATAAAGTAGCCTCCTTTCAACTTATCACGCATAACTAACTCCTCGTATCTCAATGCCAAACAACTCTTCCAAATTGAAATTCCAAAACGCAAAATTCAAAATATTGTTATACGAGCAATTATTATAGAATATAGAAGATCGTTAGAAGTACCTCTAGATCTCCAACGAGAGCAAAAGCGCGAACAAAGAAATCGTGAACGAGGAGCTTATCGTGGATGGATTTTGAGGCAATGGATTGAATAATGGAAAGAGATTCAGATTTGAGGATCTGCGTCAAGCTGGATTGAATAATGGAAAGTAGAATCACCGAAACTGCGAGGAATGAAAACGAAAATGTTATATATATATATATATATATAGAGAGAGAGAGAGAGAGAGAGAGAGAGAGAGAGGGAGGGAGAGTTGTTGTTGTACAGAGTAGGGCTGGACAAACTATTGGAAAACCGGCCCAATCCGTCCGAACCGGATGGACCGAACCGGTACGGGTCGGGTTGCACGGGTATACGGGTTGTACTGTTGCAAAAAACTGGGCTTATATGGTTTGTGTTGGGCGGGTTCGGATAGCAAATACTGGGCCAGCGAAATCCGGTTCCGCCCGAATTAGCTATCCAGCCCAGCCCAAATAACCAGTTCAGCCCATAGTATATATACTAGAGTTAAAACAAACCCTAGTTTCAGTTCTTCTTTTCTTCTATTCTGGCCGCCGCTTTCTTCTTCCCAGCCAAACCAAAGTACGTTTCCAACATCCAAACCCTAACCTTCATCTTTGTAAAACTTGTTCCTCTCCTTCGAACCTAAATCTGATTCTTCATTCCATTCGTCTCAATCAACTCTCCAAGATCTTTGAAAAGGTTTGTATCCCATAATCATGTTTCTTTAGCCATTAATCCGAATTTTTGAGTTTCCTCTTTTGCTAATCTATTTTTCTACATGGTTCAGGCAAATATTCAAGGATTTTTTTTCACTATGAAATTCAATCAACACAAACTATTCTAAATGCTTTGAGAAATTTTAATTAGTGTTGCGTATCTGTCTAATTTTGAAATAAGATAACCAGATTGTAATTCTGTTTTTATGCAATTATGATTTTATTGCAGTGCATGTGCCTTGGAAACATTATTATATTAACTGAACAATATGTTCTGATGCTTTTCTAATTTTGATTCTTTATTGAATTAAGTGACTAAACTCAACCGAAACGATATTTTTGTACCTTTTTATTTGTTTTTTTTTTACGTTTTTTATGTTTGTATTCCTTTCACATTTAAGAGCAATGGATTTGTTACTAATTTATTCCATTTTTGTACTTGTTTATGTTTATGTTCATTGTCTCTTACGTACTTGGAGACACTACAGATGGAATCTGATGATGAAGGAAATGATGCAATAGCTATGGAAAATAGTAAGTTAATAATTTGTTACTTTTTTTGTTTTGGGTAGTTCTGTTACCATTTTTTTGTTTTGGAAAATAGTTCTGTTAATAATTTGTGCTAAATAGTGTTTTTATATTATTTTCACGAAAAATGCTACTTGGTAGTGTGCATAATATAATCTTGTAAAATCAATCTCTTTTATTATTGGTTGATTAAGAATGTAATATTCTGGGTTGTTGTTCTAATGTTTATTTATACCCATGCTTAGTTGGTCTTGTTGGGATTTTTCAGACCCTAACCTCTCTCACCCTGCTACTCATTCAAAGCCAAAAGGATTTACAATTACAAGACCACTTCAAACTTAGGGTATAGGGGTCCTAAAAGCAAACAGAACATGCGTGCTCCAATTCCTTTGCCTTGTAAAAGAAACCAATTTTCTGACTCTTTTTAATTGGTCTCTCTGTAAAGAAAAATAAAAAAGGTAAAGTATTTGATAGACCTTACGTTCTCTCTCTTTTTTATGAACCTTTCTTTTTAAATCTTTTTTTACCTTTCATTTTCTTTTCTTCTTTCTATCCTCCTTCTTTTCCTTTTCTTTACCTCTACCTTTTTGGAAGTTTCCCACCACCATTCCTGTATTCTCAACATCTGGAATAGCACCTCCATAAAAATGCAGCATGTAGTAGTAGTAGAGTTGTATGAGACCACCACTACTATCCCATACTTAAAAGGATAAAATATCAATCATACT
The DNA here is from genome assembly GCA_018208015.1 of Medicago ruthenica. Classification (NCBI taxonomy): domain Eukaryota; kingdom Viridiplantae; phylum Streptophyta; class Magnoliopsida; order Fabales; family Fabaceae; genus Medicago; species Medicago ruthenica. Next base: position 56,604,433 of record CM031373.1, read on the forward strand.
CCATGTTGTTTCTAATGATTCATTTATAATTAGAAGTTACATATCGTATTCCTATTCTTTCTTAGGCTAGAACTATTAAAATAGGGCAGTTGAATAAATTATAAATTACTTTACTAATATCTCTTTTGTTTATTGACCTCTTATTCTCTCTGGTTAGCTAGTGTTTTTATTTAGTCATAACTGGAGGAGGTAGTGTGGTGTCTGTAATTTTATACTATTACAATATGCAAATTCTGTATTAATTTGACTTGTCAATTGTGTTGTTACTTGTGCGTTCTATGTTAAAGAAGTGCTACAATTATCTATGCCATTTTGGTTGGAGGGGGGTAAATTAAAAAGTTATTTTGAAACGAAGTTGAAATAACATAGATAATTGATTCAAAAGAAAAATAACATAGGGTAATAGTTCATAGTTGTTGGCTGAATATGTTGTTACTTGAGTTTACCTTCAATTTTACTTGAATATGTTGTTAAGCAAAAGATAAGCGGCAACAGGTCTTGAATAATATTTTTTAATATCTGAATCAGTATTCGAGGGATTAAATGGAGTCGGAGCTATGGAGGGAGTAAATGGAGCCGAAGCTATGGAGGGGGTGACTGGAGTTGCAGCTGTGGATGTGGTAACTGAGGTTGCAGCTATGGAGGGGCTAACTAGAGCAGGAGCTAATCGTAAGTTTTAAAATTACAAGTATATGATTATGTGTATATGTAGTTATGTACTGCCTATATGATTATGTATATCTGCCTATATGATTAGTAATGTACTGCCTATATGATTATGTGTATTTGCTGTTTTGGAAAAGTTAACAAAGTTTGCTATATGATTAGTAATGTACTGCCTATATGATTAGTAATGTACTGCCTATATGATTATGTATATCTGCCTATATGATTAGTAATGTACTGCCTATATGATTATGTGTATTTGCTGTTTTGGAAAAGTTAACAAAGTTTGCTATATGATTAGTAATGTACTGCCTATATGATTAGTAATGTACTGCCTATATGATTATGTATATCTGCCTATATGATTAGTAATGTACTGCCTATATGATTATGTGTATTTGCTGTTTTGGAAAAGTTAACAAAGTTTGCTATATGATTAGTAATGTACTGCCTATATGATTAGTAATGTACTGCATATATGATTATGTATATCTGCCTATATGATTAGTAATGTACTGCCTATATGATTATGTGTATTTGCTGTTTTGGAAAAGTTAACAAGGTTTGCTATATGATTAGTAATGTACTGCCTATATGATTAGTAATGTACTGCCTATATGATTATGTATATCTGCCTATATGATTAGTAATGTACTGCCTATATGATTATGTGTATTTGCTGTTTTGGAAAAGTTAACAAAGTTTGCTATATGATTAGTAATGTACTGCCTATATGATTAGTAATGTACTGCATATATGATTATGTATATCTGCCTATATGATTAGTAATGTACTGCCTATATGATTATGTGTATTTGCTGTTTTGGAAAAGTTAACAAAGTTTGCTATATGATTAGTAATGTACTGCCTATATGATTAGTAATGTACTGCCTATATGATTATGTATATCTGCCTATATGATTAGTAATGTACTGCCTATATGATTATGTGTATTTGCTGTTTTGGAAAAGTTAACAAAGTTTGCTATATGATTAGTAATGTACTGCCTATATGATTAGTAATGTACTGCATATATGATTATGTATATCTGCCTATATGATTAGTAATGTACTGCCTATATGATTATGTGTATTTGCTGTTTTGGAAAAGTTAACAAAGTTTGCTATATGATTAGTAATGTACTGCCTATATGATTAGTAATGTACTGCCTATATGATTATGTATATCTGCCTATATGATTAGTAATGTACTGCCTATATGATTATGTGTATTTGCTGTTTTGGAAAAGTTAACAAAGTTTGCTATATGATTAGTAATGTACTGCCTATATGATTAGTAATGTACTGCATATATGATTATGTATATCTGCCTATATGATTAGTAATGTACTGCCTATATGATTATGTGTATTTGCTGCCTAAGTAATTAAAAAATTTAAACACTTAATAATTGTTGAAACATTTAAATACTTTATAATGTGAAATATTTAGCTAATTACACATCTAAAATACTTTACTACTCTTTTTCAGCTGAAACAACTCAACAACCAGCTGATGTACCTATTCATGCTCCACTTCCCCCCCTTCCTACTACTAGGTGTAGAAGACCTAATGCTAGTGGTAATAGGAGAACCTCCCCCGTTTGGCTAGACTTTAACCCAGTACCCGACGAACCAGAACCTATAGCAGCTTGTAAACATTGTCATAGAAGGTACCGTTGTGATTCTAAAGCACATGGGACATCCAGCATGTTAGCACACTCTAAAGTTTGTCTTCAAAAACCCGCTAACATGTTAAAAGACCCTAGGCAATCAAACCTTGTAGGGGGAAAGGGTGGTTTTCTAGTTCCTGCAAACCAAAGGTTCAATGCAAAAGAGTGTAGAAAAGCCGTAACCAACTTTGTTATCGTTGATGAACATGCCTTTAGAGTGGTAGAAGGTGAGGGGTTCAAACAATTGTGTAAACAATTACAACCACTAATGACCCCCCCCTCAAGGAGAACAGTTGCTAGGGACTGTTTTCAGCTTTATCTTGAGGAAAAATTGAAACTTAAGGCATTTTTCAAGTCTGATTGTAGAAGTGTAGCCTTAACTACAGACTGTTGGACTTCCGTTCAAAACCTTGGCTACATAACCATCACTGCACACTTCATTGATAATTGTTGGAACTACCAAAAGAGAATAATTAGCTTCACCTTAGTACCTAATCACAAAGGACAAACCATTGGTAAGAAGCTTGAGGAGGTTTTGAAAGAGTGGGGTATAAGAAGTGTGTCCACAATCACCGTGGACAACGCTTCTTCAAATGATGTCGCTGTCACTTATTTAAAAAGAAGACTTAAGATAAAAAATGGGTTAATGGGTGAAGGGGATCACTTCCATATGAGGTGTGTTGCACATATATTGAACTTAGTAGTTATGGACGGGTTGAAAGATCAAGATCTGTCTATTTCTAGTATCCGCAATGCTGTTAGGTTTGTGAGGTCGTCACCACAAAGAGCTTTAAAATTTAAAGAATGCATTGAAATGTCAAGGATAACATGTAAAAAACACCTTTGTCTTGACGTTTCCACTAGGTGGAATTCAACATACATGATGTTGGATACCGCTGAAAAATTTCAAGCCGCTTTTGAGAAGTTAGTGTATGAAGATGCTGGGTATGTGGAGTGGTTTAAAGAGGCTGGCCTTCCTACTCCTAGTGATTGGGAAAAGGTTAGAGCCTTTGTTAGCTTTTTAAAAATTTTCTATGATGCTACAAAGGCTTTTTCGTCTTCCCAACAAGTGTCTTTACATACCGCCTTTCACAACTTGGCTTCTATTTTGTGTGAGCTTCAAAAGGCAAGTATGGACTTGAATACTATTGTGGCTGGAATGGGAACAGAAATGAAGGCTAAGTACGACAAGTATTGGGGAAATGTTGTGAAAATGAACCAATTTCTATACTTTGGAGTGATATTTGATCCTAGGTATAAGTTTGAGTACATTGAGTGGTCTTTTAGTGATTTGTATGGGGCTGGTAGTGAAATTGCAAAAGAAAGGGCTGGGAGTGTGAAAGATAATTTGTTTAAGTTGTATAATCTTTACAAATCTGAACATGAAACCTTTGCTGGCCCTTCGGGCAGCAACAATTCCTCTGTTGAACAACCTATTGTTCCCAAAAATCCATCACTAAATGCAAGGGAAGATGCCTTTAAACAGCACTTGAAAACCAAAGAAACCATTGTTCAACAAAATGACCTTGAGAGGTACTTGAGTGACCCTCCTGAAAAGAATGATGCAAGCTTTGATATTCTAGTTTGGTGGAAGAAAAACTGTGTTCGTTACCCTGTTCTAGCAGTAATGGTTAGGGATGTGTTGGCCACACCGGTGTCAACGGTTGCTTCCGAGAGCGCATTTAGCACCGGGGGAAGGGTTTTAGACACATATAGGAGCTCATTGAGTCCAGAAATGGCAGAAGCTTTGATTTGTACTCAGAATTGGCTGAAGCCCTCTATCATAGACTTCAAAGATCTAAATTTGAGTGAAGAGTATCAGCTATTAGAAAATGTTGTGGCAGGTAAATTAGTAATTTGTCAATCATTTTGTATTTTTATTATGTGTATTTGATATTACTTAATTATTTGACTTATTTCTCTTTTATTATTTTAAATGCATTTTAGAAATTGGACAAGTTATAAGTGGAGATGATGCTGGTCCTGCTGGTGTTGCACCAGCAACTGGGCCTTCTGTTTAATTCCATTTAATGGTAGACATTCTGGACCTTCTGGACCTTCTGTTGCACTAGCAACTGGAGATAATTAATATTTTTTACTATTTTATTTTTTATGTATTGTTTATATTTATTTATTTAGTGTAATTTTATGTTATGCAGGAATGACATTTTTTGGATATTTTGGAGTCAAATGTGACTCATACTGCACAGCACATGCCTATGGTTTTTGAGAATGAATTTGAAATGGAACCTGCATGTTTTGCTTGGCTCCATGGTGGTTGCTTTGCTTGTTAAACTGGTTTACGCCTAAATATTGGTATGTCCATACTTTATAAGTCTATCCAGTTCTTTCTAAATAAATTGCTGCAATACAAATTAGAAGTTGGTATGTAGAAACTAGTATGCTAGAGACTAGTCTGTTAGAAAATTTGATGCAAACTGACTTGATAGAAACTGGACTGTTAGAAAAACTGACTGTTAGAAACTGGACTGTTAAAAAACTGGATAGAAACTGGACTGTATGCTCAAAAAACTGGACTGTATGATGCATACTTTTCAATTTCATCTTTTCAATTTCTAATGAAGCTTAAAAAAACTTCAATTTCATCTTTTCAATTTCTAATGAAGCTTAAAAAAGCTGACTGTTAAAAATTTAGAAACTGGACTGTATGAAGCTTAGAAAAACTGACTGTTAAAAACGAACTGTATTAAACTGACTGTTATGTATATATATATGCATTCATGCTGATGTTACTTAGAAAATTTGATGCATACTCACATTAGAAATTGTTCTGTTGAAAATTTGATGCAAACTCACATGTTATTAAGCTTCATGTACATGGTGATTGTTAGGATTAATTTGTGAATTAAAGCTATCACCCAATGGCCGTGCATTAAAGACACATGATGTGCATCAAAGCACAATTGATTGGCCACAGAAGAGGTGCATCATAGCTATCATCCAATGCTTGTCCAGTTGTTTACATATCATTGAAGTCTATTATGATTGTGCAACAAAGGAGGTTTGTATTTTTTTTTGTTGTTTTTTTTCAAATATATTCTGATGGTATTTTTTTATGTATGTGCAACAAAGCTTTAATATATTTTTTTTCTAGACCTTGCTGCCCAGACCTTGCTGCCCAGACCTTGTTGCAGAGATACACCATGTTGAGCATCAGCAATTTGCAGTTTTCATTTTTAACAATGAAGATACTTGAATGATTTAGTTATTTGGATGACTGTAAATTAGTATTTAATACTTCTGACTTAGCTTAATACATACATGTTGGCTGTGTTGTGCTAGTTTGTGATGTGCTTTGAACTGATGCAAGCACATTACAATAGTATTAAATATTAATGGCCTTGGACCCAAAGTGGTGTTCTATAATTATTAAGGAATGGCCTTGAATAAATGATTGATGAATGACATCAATTTTATGTTGAATGTTATTTTAAGATGTGAAATTGATTAGCTCTTAAATGGAGATGAATAAGCTAATATATTCTCAACACAGGCCCAATTTTATAATACTATAGGCTAATACCAGAATTTGTGATTACAAATTACAATTGTAATGTTAAAAAAAATTAATGGACCGAATTTTAATTGGCCATATTCGAATTAACCGATTAAACCCACCCGATTATCCGTCTAAACCGAATTAACCGAAACCGAGTAAACCGACTTTTATTTTGGGCGGAAATGGGCCTATGGTTACCAACCGTGGGTTTAAGCGGTTTGAGGTTTAGAGACCGATTTCCGACCGAAACCGACCGACGTCCACCCCTAGTACAGAGTGTGACATTTTTTGAGCGAGAGAAAGGGAATTGGAATTTGGCAGGTAACGTAACGTTCTTTGAAATTTTGAATTCGTTTGGTTTAAATACGCAGATAATAACAAAAAATATAAAGAAATATGGCGTGTTGATTTTAAGTGGGTCACAACTTTGGGTTATTAAAGGGTTTTTTGAATCTGACTCTATGATGTTACTTGACGATGTGCATCCCTGAATTATTCAGAGTATGTTTTAGTTGTTTTTTTTTAAGAGTATGTTTTAGTTGTTAAAAATTGTAAAATTTTACTCTAAAATTTTAGGTTTAAACACATTTTTAGTCTCTTATCTCTAGTATGAGGTTCATAGTGGTCCCCTACAAAAAAAAGGTGTGTATTAGTCCTTTAATTTGATTAAATGGTAGCAAGTTAGTAATTTCCATCCATTTTGTTAGTCAATGTCAATGTTTTAGATACTTATGTAATAGCTTCATCAATTTTTAGAAATATGAGTTTTTTATAGTTAAAATGTATCTCATAATGTTAAGGATTTCATTGCTAATGTTCCTGGTGTTCAGCCAGTTCTTGGTATCGATTGTAACAACCCAATTTTTAGCGTTAGTTTTATCTGTTATTATTAATTAGCGTTATTTCTTTAATTATATTTGTTAATTGATTATTTGTGTGTGATTGGTGGGTTAATGGAATTATTAGTGCTAGAGTGGCATTTTTGTAAATATGCTAGGACTAGTAATTTGAATTTTAGAGAATGGTGGTATATAATTAATATGGGGGGTTAAGTAAAGTAAAAGTGTAGAGAAAATAATTGTGAGACAATTGTGACTAAGCCCGTTAGTGGGAATAACCCTAGAAACATATTATAAATACACTAGTAGTGAGTGGTGGTGAATTAGGTTAAACATTACTACACAAAATTTTGAGAGGCAAGTGAGAGAATAGAGAGGAGAAAAGCTTGGAGAAGAGGAAACTAGAAGAGCTTAAGGGGAAGAGGTGGATTTACTAGAAGTAGCAAGAAAAGTGAAGAATTAAGGTAAAGGGGAGATTACTTTTACCAAATGGATTTAATGAGCACTTATGGGGTTTGGGAGTTTTAGATTATGATTAATTACATGATTATTTGCTGTTGAATTGTTGAATTTTCGTGCTCCTATTTGTTGATTAAATTAAGCATGCTAAACCTTGATGAAATTGCATTTTATACATGCCAAAATTCCACTTTAGTTATGATTAGTTTATATCTTTGTGAATTTTGCTGAATTTGATGATTAGCATGATAATTGAATGATGTTTGTTGATTATGAAACTGATTATGAGTATGAGTATAGTGAATTTGCTTAAGTTGCTACTGTTTTGCTTATGTTGCTGCCTTATGATGAAAAACATGATAATCTATGTTGGTTGTGTGGCTTTGATGAGAATTACGTTGTTGGTGTTGGTGTTTTTGCTGAAATGACTTAATTAAGTGAAAATGAGTAAGTTGTTGCTTAAATGAATAAGTTGTAGTTGGATTAGTTTGAATAGGTGTATATCATGATGTTGAACTTGATGAAATATTGTTGGTGTTGTTAAACAAGCTTAATTGTTAAGTTGTTGGTGAAAATGGAATTTAGAGACGAACTTTGAAATTTATCGAAAAACTTTGAGAATTCATGTCAATTTGATGTTTGCTTGTGTGCCCATTGTTCAATTTAAGTGTATTGATTATGGGTATTGTTTGTAAAATGATTTTGGGTCAATTGGGACGAAAAATGGGATTCTTGGGAATTTTTGGAGGTTTTCCTGGGGAAAACGTGCTCTGGTTGTTGTGGTTATAGCGAGCTCTTCATCGTTGTAGCGACCACAGCAGAAACAGCATCAGCTGTTCTGCGTGTTTTGGCCTTTGGGGGATGTTTCCGGACATCCTTGGGCATTACTTTTGTGCTGTTTTGATGTTGTTTTGACCTTTCTTTGATGGATGATGATTGCTTGCCATGGATTGATTATGGGATTTGATTTTGAGACGAACTTAGATGTAACACCCATGCTAAATTGTCTAGAATATTTAGCATGTGTATTAAACTTGATACTGAATACATTAAAATTTACAACAGAATTTTCTTTCGAATGAATACATTTATAATACAAGTTCGTACATCCAATAAATATAACATCTGATGAATGCATCTCTGGTACAACACCGTCTACGTAAAATAATATATAAGGCTGGTACGAATCATGTACATAAGGTGAATCATTCGTCTTTCCTTCTACTGATCTATGACACGAATCCTTGCTCGCGAACAACCTGCTTACCTGAAACTAGATTAAAGGGATTGGGGTGAGACGGGGGTCTCAATGAGTTCCACATATCCTAAGTTGCAGGCGATCTCAGGGATTCTAGGATCGCCGCCTGTCTCTACTTGACCCTGAAAAGGGGGTTTTCTGTTCTGCATAATTTAGAGATCGGGGGAAAACTAGGATCGCTATATGATGTCTATAAAGTCTTATCATGTTCGTATTTTCATAATTCATGTATTCATATTTCATTATTAAGTTAGAAGGTAAGCGTTGGACAAACAATTATTATCTTGGTTCATTTTACAGAGTGCATCCGAGTGGAGTAACACCGGAATAAATCTCCCATACATACCGGTGAAATTCCTATAACAGGCTAATACCGGACTCCTTTTGTCTCCTTGTGGGCCATCTAGTCGGAACATATCCCACTTCAACTAATAGAAGTGGGCCAACCTGTCGGAACATATCCCAACCTCAACTAGCGGAGGTGCTTATCTGAAGCCACAACTTAGCTGTCTTAATATATATATATATATATATATATATATATATATATATATATGTATGTATGTGTGTGTGTGTGTGTGTGTGTGTGTGTATGAGTCGTCGTGAAGGTTCCCTGGCGGGCTGACCTATCCAGAAAAAATATGGAGCATGACTGAGCCACAACTCGTCAACATGTATATATACACACATACATATGTCTTCATAATTCCTGTAATATGATTCTTGTAATATCTGGTATGTCTGATCATATCCTTATCATATTCATAACTTCGTATCCATACTCATAACAATCTGCTATTACTTGGGCTTGAAGCTTCGCTGGGAAAATCTTGACTTCGCTGAGCGAAGTCTGTCAGTATTAAATGCTCTGCTCGTTCCCTGAGTGAACTCTTGCTCGCTCAGCGACCGTAACAGAACACAGAACTGCAGAAACGTGTTTTTGTTGAAAAGTTTGATACCCAAGTGTCCAATAGCTTCCGTAAGGCACCAATGGTCTAATTAAAACCTCAATAAGTGATTAGAATCAAGGATTAACAAGAATTGAGTGACATGCATCATCAAAGGGAATTAAGCTAAACTTCATAATCTCTTATTTTAGATTATTTTACTCAAACAATCCCAAGGTAAATCTAACATCTAAAGGAACTCACCTTGCTATTGCTGAAAATAGAAGGAATTGATGAAATAATGAGGCTTCAAAACTTTTCCCCAATTCCAAGCTAAATCTCTTGCTCCAAGCTCAAGTTCTTCTACCCACTTTAAATTGAAGCTTCCAATTAGATGATTGGAGGTGAAATTTTAGCTTACAAGCTTGGATTGATGATTTTGGAAGAGATTAGGGTTAGGGTTAGAAAGAGAGAATTCGGCCAAGGGGGAGTAAAGGAGAGGGATCCAACTTGTTTCCATCCTTCCTTGTCCTAAGGTAACTTGAATGGAGATGGCATGTTGATTTCTTGGAGAAAATTGAAGGAGATGAGATGGTTTGGAGAGGGAGGGTGGCGCATGGAGTAGAGAGAAGGAGTAAAGAAAATCTGAAGAGAGAGAAAGGGAAGGGAGAAATTAAAGGAAAGTGGGGTTAGCCCCTTATATAGACACAAGTGCCAGTTACCAAAGTGTCCCTTCTCTAAAATGTTATCCTTATAATTCTTGTGTTTTCTCCACTTTATCAGTTAATTTACCCTGCGTCTGCTAAAGTATTGTGCGGGATATTACATTAGAGATTTTGTGGAATTTGATAATTGACGAAACAGACTTAATGATTAATTACAGTAGTATGAATAAAGTTGAAGTATGAATATAATGTGGTGTGGATGTAGGTTGAGGTAGCCTTACTTATTTTATTCATGAAATGTGGATTATGTGAAATATGGTGAATAAATGCAAGAATGAAGTATTTATGATTAAACGATGAATAAACTTGGTGAAGTGCATTGATGTGAGATTAGTGATTGCTATTTGTGGTTGAATGCATTATGTGATAATTTAAATGACGATGTGATAATTTAAATGATGATGTGGTGAGAACATGAATTGTGTGGAATGTATTGATTTGATAATGCAAATAAAATGTGGTGAAATGTAGCATGGTTTAAGATCATGATTTATATGTGGTGTGCATTGTCAAGTCTATACGTGAACATCCATGTATTCATTGTCGATCGAATGTGGCTTGATTTAAGATCAAGAATTATATGTAGCTTGGTTTAAGACCAAGATCCAAATGTGGTTTGATTTAAGATCAAGATTTTAAATGTAGCTTGGTTTAAGACCAAGATCCAAATGTAGCCTGATTTAAGATCATGATTGGTATCACATGCATGTAGAGTCGTATTATGTGCATTACATTCACATGAGTCGTGTTTGGTAATATTTTGGTGTGAACTTGGGCATTTATGTGGTAAATGTTAATTGTTGATGTGTGAAAATTATGGAATGATTCATGATTATGTTGTTGGTGATTTATAATTGAAATGATGATTTAATTGTTGATGATGTGTAATTAAGTTGGAAATTATATAATGATGAGGGTACTCTATGATATATGATTTATGCATGAGTAATAACCAGACTTTTCGTATCGATGAATATTTGAATGTTAAATGATGTTTTTGCCTGAAACTTATATGTGTTTATTATATCTATTTGTTGAATGTATATCTTACCCTCCAGTGGTTTTATTGTCGTCTCATTCGTGGGTTCAACCCTTGTGGATGTAGACGTGCAGGTTGAGGATTAGTTGCTTGGTGAGTTGTGATGAGGATGGCATCGCGCCCATTCTCTTTTTGTTACTTTATTTTTCCGAGGATGTCTAGATTAGGTGCTCTGATCTAGGAGTCCGGGATTTATTTTCATTGTCGAACTTTTATGAGGTTGTATTCTATTTGAGATATTTATGTCGAGACCCGACATGATGTTTACGTTGAGATGATTTATTTCCGATGTGTTGTAATATTCGTTGATGAGATTCTCTTTATGAGATATATGTATGAGTTATTGGAGATTTGTTAGATTCTGATTAATTGTGTTGCATGATTTATCGCTTAATCAGTAGTCTCGGGGATCGGGTTCTTACATTGATAAATATTTGTGCCTCCCCTTTATGATTGGACGTAGGAAGGATGTTATTTTCACTTTCTTTAAAGAGAGAATTTCGAAGAAAAAAATCAATTAGTGGAGAAGAAAATGTCTTTCTAAGGCAGAACGAGAATTTCTTCTCAAAGTATTTCATTGGTGAAATAGAGAAGATGACGAACTCCTTTTGGTGGGGTCACTCAGGTGCTCAAAACAAAGGTATTCCCTGACTTTCTTGGGACAAGCTTTCAATGCATAAGATAAGAATGATGGAGGTATGCGTTCGATTCCCCGGTCCTGACGCTATTTTCAGTGGAGAGTGGACTAGTCCATATAAAAATTTGTTGTGGCTTTAAATGGGGCCTCCGCAAGTGGATGATGAAATTGGACCCCTCAGATTAGTCAGTCTAATCGCAACAAGGTTGGAATTGGCATTTGTGTTAGAGACGAAAATGGTTATTTTGTTTTGGTTAAAACTGAGTCGTGGTCACCTGATGTGATTTTAAGGTGGTCATATATCTGTCGTATTTTGGTAATATCTAGAGTTGTAGAAGTCCGATTGAGCTGTTCTCTAATGCGTTAGAAAGATAACAACTTTTCCTACAACTTCTATTTCACGTGTCTTAACCTGATTCGGCTTCTATCATGATTAAATTCGTCCGGGAAGTAGAGCACGAATTTCTAATGATTTCATTGTGTTAAGGGCTTCATTAGAGTATTATCTAAATAAAATAAATAGGAGGTTGCAAAAAAAGGGGTGTTGCAGCAATAACTTTCGTGGTGGAAAATGACTTTTGACTTTTCTTTGATAATTTTGTAACCATTTTGCATTTAAGACAAGACAAGGCAATTAGTAAGAGTTATCATGCAGCCATTAGGATTAATGTTAGTTATTGTGGCTTTTCCTTGCTCTTACTAATTGGTCCATGGCTCCTATATATGTTACCTTCATATGATGAATAAAAATAGTTTTGGATGAAACTCTTCAGTTCTAAGATTAGAACTTATAAAAATGAATCTTATCAATGGCTAAGGTTCCATTGTGGCGATTCTTCATGGCTTATCAATCATCGTCTTGATTGTGGCGCCTACCATTTTCATCATGGAATTGATGAAAGTTTAGAATGAGTAAAAATTGATTGTGGATTTTCTTGTGGTTCTCCTTGATCTTATCAAGAAATCATTTTCTTGTGGCGATCTTCATCCATCGGCTTATCAATCTTTCTTGGATTAAAAAGAGTGTGGCGCCCCTGTCTATCCATTTCGTTTCTTCATTTTTGAGTCCTTTCACCTTTTCCACCAGCAATATTCCTAATTTGCTTCTGACGGCTCCGCGACAATCATCATTTGGTATCCGAGCTTAGTTCAAATCAAGTTTGGATTTGAGGACAAATCCTCTTGAAGAGGGGGAGAATGATGTAATGATGTGATTTTAAGGTGGTCATATATCTGTCGTATTTTGGTAATATCTAGAGTTGTAGAAGTCCGATTGAGCTGTTCTCTAATGCGTTAGAAAGATAACAACTTTTCCTACAACTTCTATTTCACGTGTCTTAACCTGATTCGGCTTCTATCATGATTAAATTCGTCCGGGAAGTAGAGCACGAATTTCTAATGATTTCATTGTGTTAAGGGCTTCATTAGAGTATTATCTAAATAAAATAAATAGGAGGTTGCAAAAAAGGGGTGTTGCAGCAATAACTTTCGTGGTGGAAAATGACTTTTGACTTTTCTTTGATAATTTTGTAACCATTTTGCATTTAAGACTAGACAAGACAATTAGTAAGAGTTATCATGCAGCCATTAGGATTAATGTTAGTTATTGTGGCTTTTCCTTGCTCTTACTAATTGGTCCATGGCTCCTATATATGTTACCTTCATATGATGAATAAAAATAGTTTTGGATGAAACTCTTTAGTTCTAAGATTAGAACTTATAAAAATGAATCTTATCAATGGCTAAGGTTCCATTGTGGCGATTCTTCATGGCTTATCAATCATCGTCTTGATTGTGGCACCTACCATTTTCATCATGGAATTGATGAAAGTTTAGAATGAGTAAAAATTGATTGTGGATTTTCTTGTGGTTCTCCTTGATCTTATCAAGAAATCATTTTCTTGTGGCGATCTTCATCCATCGGCTTATCAATCTTTCTTGGATTAAAAAGAGTGTGGCGCCCCTGTCTATCCATTCCGTTTCTTCATTTTTGAGTCCTTTCACCTTTTCCACCAGCAATATTCCTAATTTGCTTCCGACGGCTCCGCGACAATCATCATTTGGTAATCAGAGCTTAGTTCAAATCAAGTTTGGATTTGAGGACAAATCCTCTTGAAGAGGGGGAGAATGATGTGATTTTAAGGTGGTCATATATCTGTCGTATTTTGGTAATATCTAGAGTTGTAGAAGTCCGATTGAGCTGTTCTCTAATGCGTTAGAAAGATAACAACTTTTCCTATAACTTCTATTTCACGTGTCTTAACCTGATTCGGCTTCTATCATGATTAAATTCGTCCGGGAAGTAGAGCACGAATTTCTAATGATTTCATTGTGTTAAGGGCTTCATTAGAGTATTATCTAAATAAAATAAATAGGAGGTTGCAAAAAAGGGGTGTTGCAGCAATAACTTTCGTGGTGGAAAATGACTTTTGACTTTTCTTTGATAATTTTGTAACCATTTTGCATTTAAGACTAGACAAGACAATTAGTAAGAGTTATCATGCAGCCATTAGGATTAATGTTAGTTATTGTGGCTTTTCCTTGCTCTTACTAATTGGTCCATGGCTCCTATATATGTTACCTTCATATGATGAATAAAAATAGTTTTGGATGAAACTCTTTAGTTCTAAGATTAGAACTTATAAAAATGAATCTTATCAATGGCTAAGGTTCCATTGTGGCGATTCTTCATGGCTTATCAATCATCGTCTTGATTGTGGCGCCTACCATTTTCATCATGGAATTGATGAAAGTTTAGAATGAGTAAAAATTGATTGTGGATTTTCTTGTGGTTCTCCTTGATCTTATCAAGAAATCATTTTCTTGTGGCGATCTTCATCCATCGGCTTATCAATCTTTCTTGGATTAAAAAGAGTGTGGCGCCCCTGTCTATCCATTTCGTTTCTTCATTTTTGAGTCCTTTCACCTTTTCCACCAGCAATATTCCTAATTTGCTTCCGACGGCTCCGCGACAATCCGCGACAATCATCATCACCTATTTATGCAGTTCACATGGGAGAAGCTTTTGGTCTACTATCGGCGATTAAATGGGTTCACAAGTTACATAATGATTTTAAATTAGACTCAAACTTGGTTGTTGACAGTTTTTCCTCCCAAACAAATGATGTTACAGAGTTTGATGATATTATTCGTCGTTGTAAAACTTTGTTTTCCACTTATTATGAACACTCTAGTGTTGAGTGTGTTTGGAGACAAGCGAATAAGGTTGCTCACGCTCTAGTGAAGGCGGATATATCTCTAGCTAGTTTCCAAATCATGGTTGAGATGTCTCTTTGTATTAAACACGTTTTAAGTAGTTAAATGTTATAAGCTTTCTCCTTTCAATTTTTTTTCTGAGTAAGACTTTAGTAGTAATGTATTAAATTACTTTGGAAAAAATATATATAATACATAAAGCCAAATGAAAGTGGATTAATTAGACATACAGAAAAAATGTTGTGAACACTCAAGTACCTTCTCCCAAATATAGAAATGTTCAATCCAATTGGTAAAAGTGAGTTAATTGATACAAACCATTAGTGGGACTCTGTTAAATAAGAGAATCACAAATTGAAATATTATGGACTATAGATTCATAAAATTAGAAGCCAACTGAACCATTTTGTCAAACCACCATGTATAATACCTACTTTTATATTCTACCAAACCAACACAATAAATCAAGTAAAAGCATAACAAAGTGCCAAAATTCATATCCTAAAAGTTCATGTTTCATTTGGTCTTCTTTTTTAACATTCTTGTCATGTAGCTTTACTAGTATAATGATATTTTCAACTGTGACCAAACTTTGCCATCTTTACTTCTACTAAGTTGAAGAGGTTAGGGTGGTGTGAAATACTCCAAATCAAAATCTCTACAAGAAACTCCATGTTCTCTTTAAATCCACTTATGTCAAGTTGCTTCAAGGCAACAACCTGCAGTATATATAGCACAATACTTAGTTAGGAAGTTACTCACAACCTTAATGAACAGGCTTTTCCCTCAACATAGTATTAGAAAGAGAATTTGGTTGATGTAACACTTGACCAGTGCTTTTAATCCTTCCTTTTAAGATTAATTTATTGATATAAATCAAAGAAAAACATTAGTATTGTCATACCCCAATTTTTGACCTAAAATTTCTTTTTTACTCGTCTTTTTGGTTCGGAATTTTTCGTCGTTTCAGACGAAATTTCGGCAGAGAGGTATTTTAAAATACCTCGTTTAGGGTTCCGAAGGCGACCTTTTTTCAGTTTTATTATTATTTTATTTTACTTTAGTTTTTTTTTTATCTTTTATCTTTTTTAATTATTTAATTTTTGGATTTTTTCTATTTTTATTTTATTTTTCATTTATTCTATTTTGTTTTTATTTTTATTCTTAATGGTTATTTTTTTTGTCTTTATTGCTATTCAAATCTATCCAAAGTCCAAGGTCAAAGGTCAAGTTTAAATGTTTGATTTAATGGCTTTGACATATGTGATTTAATGGCTTTGACATATGTGATTTAATGGTTTTAATCTCATTTGATGGGGATTTAATCCTTGTCTCCTTATTGTCAAAAGTCCACCCCAATGTGTATATAAAGGCACACGCTCCGGCAACCAAAGAGGAGAAAAAAACTCATCAGTACACAAGCCACAATTATTTCCAAACCAAAATTAATCACAACCCATCAAATCGAAACCACAAAAAACCATATCTCAAAACCAAAATCAATCATCATCCATAATCAAAACCACAAACTCGGCCACCTCCACCACTACCACAATCAATCCGAACCTCCTCCCTAACCACCTACAAACCACTAACACTAATCTGAACCACCACATACCACAACCACATAAAGCCACACACACGGCCAAACCCACAGCCAAACAACCACTACGCAAAACCGCACCGCCTCTTTACAACCCTTCCCTTGCTACTGCACCCCTCTTTTCCTTTATTTTTATTTTTTTGTTTTATTTCTTTTTCTTGCATTTTCTTTTTATTTATTGCATTTCTCATCCTTTATTTATTCCTCATGCATTTCATCTTATTGTTCTTTTGCATTCTCTTCATTTTTTTACTTTATTTTATTTTCTCAATTTTGTAGTTTTCTTTAGGTTAATTATCATGCATTTTTTCACTTTATTCATTTTAATGCTTTATAATTCAGCATCTCATGCATTCTTTTACTTTTATGTGACATATTTATTTCTTTGTTAGGTTAGTTTATTTTCAAAAGGATTTCGAGGTGATCCAACGTCACCACGGAAATTCCTCGTATTTAACTTTTTGTTACGTTTTAGTCTTAGTTAGTCAGTTATTAAAAACAAAAAACAAAAACATGCAAATAATAAAAAATCACAAAAAAAATCTTTTCATAAACAAACCTTGATTTTCAATCAAGTGCCCATTTTTCTCTTTTATTTCCTTTAAATAACCATTAATCCACTTTAATAACACTTGAATCATTTTCAAAATAAAAAACACAAACCAATTTCATTTTGCCACTTGGCCTTTATTTTATCTTTAAAACTTTTTTAAAAACCAATAAAAAATACAAAACAAATCAACCGTCATTTTTACCCCGAACTACGAGGTTTTGATCCCTCACGGGTACGTAGGCAAAGGACCTCGTCCTTCCAAATCATAAAAATAAAAAAAATAATTTTTTTTCTTCACTACTCTAATTCCTTCTTTTCTTTTAAAAAAAATATAAGCAAGTTATAGCCAAAATAAATAAATAAAATCAAGAGGTTCTCGTAGAGTACTACGAACGTTTAGGGTGCTAACACCTTCCTTAAACGTAACTAACCCCCGAACCCTAAATATTTAAAAATGTGGTAATTTAGAACTTTTCCACTTTTCATTTAAAAAATTAAAAGTTCAGTCGTGAAATAAAATTAGTGAGTCAACGCTAATCAATAGCTTGATCTCCGAAAATCACCGCGACAG
This sequence comes from Medicago ruthenica, assembly GCA_018208015.1. Lineage (NCBI taxonomy): Eukaryota > Viridiplantae > Streptophyta > Magnoliopsida > Fabales > Fabaceae > Medicago > Medicago ruthenica. The sequence goes on from CM031373.1 coordinate 56,622,077, forward strand.
AAATGGCGACTTCACTGGGGATGTCCCTAAGAGGGTTGAGCCTAACTTGAATTTATTTAATTATTTTGTGATATAACTTGCTTAAAATAAAAATAAAAGTGTAAATATGTGCATATGTGTTTTTTTCCTTTTACGTGAGTGGTGAGATAAGTCCTACACCCGGGCTTGAGAGAAACATAAGATAGGATGGTGGTATAATCAAAGTGCCATACCAGGAGTAGTCTTGGGTTTTGGTACATGTGATATAACCCCACTCAATGGAGGTCTCTTAAAGGCAATACCATGTCGACATGAGTAGTCGTGTTTGACATTGTTATTTTTAAGTGACCTATGAAGTTGAGGACCTTTAGAGTTACCTTTAACCCATCTTGGCCTTTTAGGACGTAGTGCGGTGGCTAATCAAGAGTAGTCTTGAATTGGTTGATACGCGATACTACACTCAAATGAGACTTTCCTACGAACGTCGTTGGACCGGGAGTAGTCCCGTAATCCGACAATATTCGGAAGTGGTCAATGACTTTGGGAACTTGGTAGAACACGTGATACAGGTACATGTGAAACCATAGTCCTTACCAAATGGCGTGTTTACCCTTGACTCCAACATTTTGGACCTAACATCACCATGTTTTCTCCGTTCTTTAGCATAACCATGCATGCATGCATTCATTCATAAACATTTTTTCATCAAGTATCGAAGGACTTAGATAAGTTTTGTTGTAAACATCGTAGGAATGAACTTCACAAAGAGGAACACTCAAAAGTATAACTCCAAAAGCCCGGATTTGACAAACTTAAGGGAGCTAGCATCTTTAGTAAGTGATCCCGTTGATTTTCAAGCTCATCATGGGAAGTACTCAGAATTCTTAGAGTAGATATTGAGGGAGGATGCCTAGAGACCCTGGTTCAGTTCTATGACCCGCTCTACCATTGCTTCACATTTCCAGATTACCAGCTTGTCTCCACGCTTGAAGAGTACTCCTACCTAGTTGGCTTACCTGTGCCAGACAAGATACCATTCCACGGTCTTGAGCCTATCCCTAAACCCTCCGACATCGCAGCTGCTCTCCATCTTGAAACCTCCATCATCCAAGCAAACCTTACCTCTAAAGGAGGCCTCCAAGGTCTTCCCACCCACTTCCTCTACCAACAAGCCTCTATATTTGATGAAGCAGCTAGCACATATGCCTTCCATTCCATCCTAGCCCTCCTTATATATGGCCTTGTACTCTTCCCAAATATTGACAACTTCATCGATATCAATGCCATCAAAATCTTCCTCTCCAAAAACCCTATACCCACTATACTAGCTGATACTTACCACTCCATCCATGACCGTACCCAGGCTGGCCGTGGAACCATCTCTTGTTGTGCATCCCTACTCTATCAGTGGTTTACCTTCCACCTACCTCAATCCCGTGCCTTCAAGACCAATGTTGACAAACTTTCTTGGCCTCACAGAATCATGACTCTTGACCCATCTGACATTGTTTGGTACCAGGCAGCTAGTGACGTTGGAGAGATTATTGTGAGTTGTGGTGAATACCCCAACGTACCTCTTTTGGGTATGCGTGGCGGAATTAGCTACAACCCATTTCTCGCTCGACGACAATTTGGGTACCCAATGAAGTCAAAACCAAACAACCTTGCCTTGACTAATGAGTTCTATCTTAACCATGGAGACCCCTCAAACAAAAGAGAGAGATTCGCACAAGCTTGGAGCGCTATCCGCAGACTCAGCAGAAGTCAGTTGGGGAAGAAATCAGATTATGTGCATGAATCTTACACTCAGTGGGTTATTGATAGGACCATGAGCTTTGGCATACCCTACCATCTACCTAGATACCTATCCTCCATCATCCCACCATCATCCTTGCCTATCCCCTTTGACACTAAGGAAGAGTTTCATGAACAATTGACCAAAGAAAGGCAAGAAAAGGAAACTTGGAAGAGAAGATGCCAGGAGCTCGAGCGAGAGAATGAGACCTTGAAGGGGAAGCTAGCCTAGCAGAGCCATGAGCTTTTCGTCCAGAACCAAAGGATAATTGAGAAGGACGACTTGCTTCGTCGGAAAGACGCTTTGCCCCACCAAGATGCTAGGAGAAAGAGGAGGTTTATGGATTCCCTCTCTAGTGCACATTCAGATTCCGAGGATCCATCTACTCCGGGAGTTTGAGTTTGAAGTTCGTAGGACCTTATGTTTAGATTTTAGCTTCCGAAATCTCTTGACTTGTAAACAAAAAAACTCTTTGTAATATTTCGATGCTTTAGTGAAGTGTTCAGTTTATAATGTTTGCAGTTACTCTAACAAGTCGTTCGATAATAATTTGTTCTTTTTCTTTTTGCATAAGCATAATCATGCATCATGCTGCATTCATAGTTTCTAAATCGAGTCTCACATTGTGTTCACTACTTCAGAGGTTAATCTGCCGCCGTCCAAAGGAAGTGGCCCGACGAATTCTCCACAAACTGAATCGCATTTACAACATTATGGCTAATCGGAAAAGAATGGATCTGTTAGAGCAAGAAAACCAGAACCTCCGGGAAGAGGTGGCCAATCTCCTGGAAGGGATGGAGAAGTTGACCTCCATGATGAATGCCTTGTTGACTTCCCAAGCCCAGACGTCAGTTCCTCAGCCTGCTGTCACTACTCTTGAGCAGCCAATCTTATTTGCTTTGCCAACTTCTACCATACCTGCTCCACCGCCCGGCACGTCTAGAGCTTACCCATGGGGATGTCATTCCTATCACACGAAGGTTTTCATCCCACTTCTTTCGGAATCCCAACTCCGGCTATCTAGAAATCAGCTCCAGCCCCAACAAAGGCCTCAACAACAGCATCAACAACAGCCTCGACAACATAATCGGGTTCAGCGGATATCCCATTTTGATCCAATCCCCATGGCATATGCAGAATTGCTCCCCGCTTTGCTTGATAAAAATCTTGTTCAAACTAGGGCACCTCCTAAGGTACCTGAAAGATTGCCAAGGGGGTATAGACCTCATCTTTCTTGTGCTTTCCATCAAGGGGCACCCGGTCATGACGTTGAGCATTGTTATGCCTTGAAAGCCGAAGTCCAGAAGTTGATCCAAGCCAACATCCTATCCTTCAAAGGGTCGAGTCCCGATGTGCAAGCTAATCTACTACCTGGCCATGGGACCCCATCTGTTAATTTGGTGCAAGATTGCCCAGAAGCTCACCCTGTTGAAGAAGGTGGCAGTGAATTTTGTAACACATGGCAGAGATTACTGCAATTGGGTCGCTGTTGACATTTCCTCAGCTACTCATAGGTCCAAGTAATGTGTTTTGTTGTCTTGTCTTTTCAAAAAAAATCCTTTTGTTCCGCCCGAGGTGAAAGTGAACTTTTAAGGCTTTTTGTTTCATGCATTTCCATCATCAAATAAGAAATCGTTTTGTTCCTGACTATGTTTTTATTATTCTTAGCTTTTTCTGGAAAATGGTAACACAAAAAACCCAAAAATATTTTATTTTTATTTTCTGTTTTCAATCAATTTCAAAAAGTCGGCATTGTTCACTCATCTTCTAAAATCAATCATCAATCATATGCAGACTAAGCGTCAATAAACCCGTTGAACACTGTAACCCTATGCTCTCTCCCGACTTTGAGTTCCCTGTTTACGAAGCTGAAGAGGAGGACGAAGAAGGGATCTCTCTGTTACTAGAATATGAAAAGAACATCATTCAGTCTCATGAAGAAGCACTGGAAGTGATTAACTTGAGCACTACGGTATTCCTGATCAAATCCCAGACGAATGGTGCCATCGAGGCTGCAAAAAAAAAAAGAAAACAAAAGCAAAAAAAAAAAAAAAGAAAAAATATATCAAAAAATGGTGCAGAAGATGGTAACCACCTACAAGGACGTGCATGAGATGTTACCGAATGCTTTACACGGATATCGTACTTCAGTGCGTACCTTAACAGGGGCAACCCCCTTTTCTTTAGTGTATGGCATGGAAGCAGTACTCCCTGTGGAGGTTGAGATTCCATCAATGAGAGTTCTAACGGATGCCAAATTATCAGAGGCTGAATGATGTCAAAACAAATATGATCAGTTCAAACTTGATTGAAAGGAAACGCATGAAGGCCTTGTGCCATGAGTAGTTATATCAAAAGAGGATGAAGCAAGCTTTGGACAAGAAGGTTCGTCCTCGTGTGTTCCAAAGAAGGAGATCATGTGCCCAAAAAGATTTTATCTTTTCAACCCGATTCCAGGGGCAAATGGACGCCTAATTATGAAAGCCCATATGTCGTCAAGAGAGCTTTCTCCGGTGGTGCAATGACTCTTACGACAATGGATGGTGATGAGCTCCCTCGTCCTGTGAATGCCGATACAGTCAAGAAATACTTTGTCTAAAAAATAGAAGAACAACTCGGTAAGTCAAAAACCCGAAAGGGCGGCTTAGGCAAAATTGAGCGTCTCGGTGGATCAAAAACCCGAAAGGGCGGTCCAGGCAAAAATTAGAGACATAAAACAGAAAAATGATAATCCTGATAGGTCGAAAACCCGAAAGGGCAATCTATGCAAAAATTAAGGATCAAAAGACAAAGTAACCGCATCAGGTTGGCCATACTCACTTGGGGCACAGTAGCTGTTAAAGAGACTCTAAATCTGAAGCATCCAAACAGTGGAATTCAAAGTTGTTAGGGAGAATAGCGGTTATTTGTGTTCAATGTACCTTCCCCTTATATTTACCATTTTCCAAACTTTGTGAAATCCGTGGAGCCACGCCATTGGCGGGCCATCACTCTGTTAAATGAATTTGAGCATGTGCCTTTTATTTGGAATTCCCATTTATTCGGTTTATAAAAATTTCTTCTATTTTTGATGGTAGTACTTGGAGTAAAATATTTTTCAAAAAAATTATAAATCGTTTTATATTTTTGGAAAGCATAAACAACAAACACATTCTCTCTGAACTCATGAATAAGTGAAGTGCGCGTCAACATCTGTCCTGAGAACGGATAAACCTTGCAGGCTGAACATGGTCAATTGCTAAAAAAAACAAAGAAAGAAAAAGGAAAAGAGCTCGGTAAGTCGAAAACCCGAAAGGGCGGCTTAGTAAAAAATGAGCGTCCCGGTGGATCGAAAACCTGAAAGGGCGGTCCAGGCAAAAATTAGGGGCATACAAAAAGAATATATTCCCGGTGGACTGAAAACCCGAAAGGGCGGTCCAGGCAAAAGTTAGGGACTCAAAAAAGAAAAAAAACAAAAAGCATGACCACAGAAACACCAGTTCTTCTGCCAGGTCTATGGATTAACACGTCTCCCCCAGGAAGTGTTTGCTCCCCACCGGTTGTTGCATACATTGGGCTTTACCCCGTCAATGTTTTGATATGTCCCCAATGACACCATTCCCAATGAAGATTGTAGAGTGTTTGTACTGCGCCGTCGGTCCTACTTTCCATCTTACTTGTCCAGTCTCGTCTCATCAAGTTTATCGGTCATACCATCACACAAGTCCATCCTCCATACAGTCATACAAGTCGTATTGTCATACATACATTCACACATACATTCATGCATAAACACATTCATGCATATACAACATACAAACAACATCATTCAATACATGGTTGCATTAACCACCCTGAGTCTTGCTTCTCATGTCAATCAATCATGAACAATTTGTGACTCTTTTCCCCCAAGTGTCATCCCCAGTGCGTCTGGTCCAAAGATGTCACCCTCTTTTCGCCAAGTGACAGTTCTTTAATGAACAGGTTGTGCATATCTTTTTATCCTGTCGTCAGTGGCAAGTTCGGCTACATCCCGAGCAGCTGACATTTATCCTTTTATCCTGTCGTCAGTGGCAAGTTCGGCTACATCCCGAGCAGCTGACATCTATCTTTTATCATGTCGTCAATGGCAAGTTCGGCTACATCCCGAGCAGCTGACATTTATCTTTTATCATGTCGTCAGTGGCAAGTTCGGCTACATCCCGAGCAGCTGACATTTATCTTTTATCATGTCGTCAGTGGCAAGTTCGGCAACATCCCGAACAGCTGACATTTACATTTTACCTTCTTTAAGCTACCCCCACAATAGTAGACAATGTCTTTTTATATTACCTTTTTTAAGCTATCAATACACGATAGTAGGTAATACATGTCATCTGTCTTCTTTAAGCTATCATCTTTGTTGATAGTAGACGGTGTCTCCTTCTATTACCCTTTTTAAGCTATCACTACACGATAGTAGGTAATACATGTCATCTGTCTTCTTTAAGCTATCATCTTTGTTGATAGTAGACAGTGTCTCCTTCTTTTACCTTTTTTTAAGCTATCATTTACATGATAGTAGGTAACATCGGTCTTTGTCTTTGTTAGGCTATCGTTCTAAATCAATGTGATAGTAGACATTTCCTTCCCCAGTGAAACTGTATTATCCCCCCAGTGGAGTCGGATCCCTTGCTTTAATGAACTCAGGTATCCTTTTGATTTGTTTTATCCCCAGTCAGGTCGTCCTCGCCGTCTTGCATTCACATTTACATCTCGAGCATTTCACGTTTTTTAAGTCCAAAATTGGCGCACTCTGTATTTAAGTCCCTTCGACCCGTCGAATTCAAGATTTTCTCTTCAAATCTCCGGACGAAGAGACTTAAATAGGGGCATCTGTCATACCCCAATTTTTGACCTAAAATTTCTTTTTTACTCGTCTTTTTGGTTCGGAATTTTTCGTCGTTTCAGACGAAATTTCGGCAGAGAGGTATTTTAAAATACCTCGTTTAGGGTTCCGAAGGCGACCTTTTTTCAAGTTTTATTATTATTTTATTTTACTTTAGTTTTTTTTTATCTTTTATCTTTTTTAATTATTTAATTTTTGGATTTTTTCTATTTTTATTTTATTTTTCATTTATTCTATTTTGTTTTTATTTTTATTCTTAATGGTTATTTTTTTGGTCTTTATTGCTATTCAAATCTATCCAAAGTCCAAGGTCAAAGGTCAAGGTCAAATGTTTGATTTAATGGCTTTGACATATGTGATTTAATGGCTTTGACATATGTGATTTAATGGTTTTAATCTCATTTGATGGGGATTTAATCCTTGTCTCCTTATTGTCAAAAGTCCACCCCAATGTGTATATAAAGGCACACGCTCCGGCAACCAAAGAGGAGAAAAAAACTCATCAGTACACAAGCCACAATTATTTCCAAACCAAAATTAATCACAACCCATCAAATTGAAACCACAAAAAACCATATCTCAAAACCAAAATCAATCATCATCCATAATCAAAACCACAAACTCGGCCACCTCCACCACCACCACAATCAATCCGAACCTCCTCCCTAACCACCTACAAACCACTAACACTAATCTGAACCACCACATACCACAACCACATAAAGCCACACACACGGCCAAACCCACAGCCAAACAACCACTACGCAAAACTGCACCACCTCTTTACAACCCTTCCCTTGCTACTGCACCCCTCTTTTCCTTTATTTTTATTTTTTTGTTTTATTTCTTTTTCTTGCATTTTCTTTTTATTTATTGCATTTCTCATCCTTTATTTATTCCTCATGCATTTCATCTTATTGTTCTTTTGCATTCTCTTCATTTTTTTACTTTATTTTATTTTCTCAATTTTGTAGTTTTCTTTAGGTTAATTATCATGCATTTTTTCACTTTATTCATTTTAATGCTTTATAATTCAGCATCTCATGCATTCTTTTACTTTTATGTGACATGTTTATTTCTTTGTTAGGTTAGTTTATTTTCAAAAGGATTTCGTGGTGATCCAACGTCACCACGGAAATTCCTCGTATTTAACTTTTTGTTACGTTTTAGTCTTAGTTAGTCAGTTATTAAAAACAAAAAACAAAAACATGCAAATAATAAAAAATCACAAAAAAATCTTTTCATAAACAAACCTTGATTTTCAATCAAGTGCCCATTTTTCTCTTTTATTTTCTTTAAATAACCATTAATCCACTTTAATAACACTTGAATCATTTTCAAAATAAAAAACACAAACCAATTTCATTTTGCCACTTGGCCTTTATTTTATCTTTAAAACTTTTTTAAAAACCAATAAAAAATACAAAACAAATCAACCGTCATTTTTACCCCGAACTACGAGGTTTTGATCCCTCACGGGTACGTAGGCAAAGGACCTCGTCCTTCCAAATCATAAAAGATAAAAAAACAATTTTTTTCTTCACTACTCTAATTCCTTCTTTTCTTTTAAAAAAAATATAAGCAAGTTATAGCCAAAATAAATAAATAAAATCAAGAGGTTCTCGTAGAGTACTACGAACGTTTAGGGTGCTAACACATTTCTTAAACGTAACTAACCCCCGAACCCTAAATATTTAAAAATGTGGTAATTTAGAACTTTTTTCCACTTTTCATTTAAAAAATTAAAAGTTCAGTCGTGAAATAAAATTAGTGAGTCAACGCTAATCAATAGCTTGATCTCCGAAAATCACCGCGACAAGTATATTGTAACAATTTTATATATTTTTTCAATTTTCTATAAACGAAGAAAATGAAAATAGTGCAAATTGAGAAGTTGAGCATGCAATTAAGAAAAATAAAGTAAAAGAATATTTCAATATGAAAATCGGGTAATTATTTCGTAATGGAATAATCCAATCATTAAACTTCATCTTACATGTTTTGACACAGGAAAACTTCAAAACTGGGAATTATATAAATTAGTATGATTATAACTATTAGACACAAATAGCTGAATTTGGCAGCGGCTCCATAGGTTCTAATGTGCTAATGATAATTTCACAGATTTTACATAATTGGTATGAATTTAAAATCACTTTCAATGCTATTAGTAGAGTATACTATAGCAAATGAAAATGGTATTTTTTAGCTTCACAAACTGGCACTAGTACAAAAAAAAACACTTTTTAACACAAGGATATTAAATAGGTTACTATCCACCTGACTTAAAAACTTCATCCGGTGGTAAGGTTTTAATTAAGATAGATTTTAAATAGGCCCACCTGACTTAAAAAAAAGGTTTTTAAAAATTTAAACTAAAATAAATCAAAAAAACGCCAAACCCACTCTTCAGGCTTCCCAAGCGACTCTCTCTTCACACTGAAGTTGCGGTCAATAAGGTAGGGATCATCAAAACACCAAACCATCGAATGTAAGACGGTTTTCAGTGCTGGTTATCCAGTTACAGAAGCGACCCCATAGGTTTCGCTATCGCGTCTCTCTAAAATTGCAGTCATGGTAAAATCTTGGGTATTCACATTATAGAATCTGGTTTACATTTATTTAATTTGTTGTTGGTTGAACACAAACTGTTTGATAAATGTTCTCTAAGTGATTATTTGATTTGTTGTTTGTTGCACACAAATTTATTGATAAATGTACTTTAGTGTTATTTTCCCTTTATGATGAATCTCTGTTATTACAAGTTTAGAACGATAATTCATATTTTGTTTCTATTTGATTGCATGCTTTAAACAATGATTCAAAATTTGAACAAACCTACATTTATGCAGTGCTAATGATTCATATTTGATTGCGGAATCTGAACGATAATTGTTAATTCAAAAATTTCTCTATCGTGAGATTAAGTTCTTTCTATGGAATTTGTAAGTTTACGCCCATTTTTAAGGTGTTTTTCATGTATGTATGTGTGCCCTGCATGTTAGAAATATATGTTATAATTGTACCTCATGTTATGCTTATAGCATTCACAAGTTTTCTGCAACAAAGTGGTAAATGGTTGCTTGAATGGATTATAAATGGCATTTGGCATATTACATAAAAAAGGTAAGATATTCTAACTCAATTTTTTGATTTGCATATTTTATCACTCTTGGCTGCAAATTAACTTGTTTTCTCTCGTCCACTTTCCTTGAAACATCCATCTTTGTTGCCACTATGTAGCACCGTCTCTGACTTGCCAAACTCATTTAAATTGCCTTCAAGGTGAGTTTCCTCTCATTTTTATTGCATTTTGATTCTTTCCAAATTTTTATTCCCAAACCTTAACTCCAATTAGATACTCTTTACTTTTCTGGTTCTCACATGAACAAGTTTCAGCCTTTGAATGATCTATAAGTATCCTTGATGGCCTTAAAATCACATGTCCATGTTCATGAATGCAAACTTTAAGTATATGTTAGGTTCTGTTAAGTGTTAATTTTACTTGAACGTGAAATGACTTTTTTTAGTAGTAGTGGCTGACTAGTGAGTGAGAATGGCGACAAATGATTTTAATTTATAAATTAGAAGCATAACTTGTTCTACTTGTGCTTATACCATGTTTCTTAAATGTATGCAGGGCATCGATACATATACTCCTCGCCTAGTCTCAATGAACATGATAGGTATTCAAATTTATGTATTTTTATATTGAAAACGCATATCATTGTTGATCATGTCCCTTTCATTGGATTTCATTTGAAGTTTGAGCATAATATGCAGTACCATCTATATCTAAAATATGTTTTCTTGGTTACTTATTTTCATGTTAGATTGCTTTCTCTTCATAACAATGAGCATCCTCATTTATTTAAACTGGATCATATGAAAGAGGTGATGTGTAATGCCAACATGTTTAGTAGTCATGCCCCATTCTTTCATATAATGCTGAATTTATAAAATGAAAATATAAGTAGAATCTAAAACATATTTTCTTTTTTGTACAAGTTCAGGTAATGATTACTGCAATTGATTCAGTTGATGCTTTGGGCCATAGTGAGGTTATTGGCAAGGAGAAAAAAAAGAAGGTTGTTGATAAGACTTGGCAAATTCTAGGTTCTAAAGCTAGTGAATTGATTTCTTCTAGTAAGTTTGTCCATGTTATGTGAAATAGCTTATTTTGTTATATGAACAATATTTTTCTTATTTTTTGTGTATTTTACATGATGAGACATTGTGGTCCAGAATTATTTTGTAATTCGACATGTACTAGTAAGTACGCATTAAATTCTAGTAAATTAAATATTATTGTTTCAGACCTTCATTGTGTACTTTTTCATAATGATATCCAATAAGCTGTACTTTGTTGTGTGAAGGTTGTTTGCGTTTTTTGGTGTGAAGGTTGGATAAGATATATAAAGAGTTTGTAGGCTGTGATAACATTTAAAAAAAAACAAGATTTTAAGTTAGATGAACCGATCTAACATGTGTATGAAATTAAAAACAGAAATATCTTGAACACTTTTTAAGTGTGGCCAACAAACTTAATAAAGTGTTTTTAATTGAAAGATAGAGACTTAAAATTAAAATACTTACTAAGTCGGCTACTTATAAATCGGATCAAGAACCGACTTAAAAAGTCATTTTCACCCATCTAAAAAGTGTTTTATGTATTAATGTGGAACAATATCATTCCGCCCATGATTTATATTTATTTGATATAAATTCAGATATCCAACAATAATAAAAAAATAACATTGATATCTCAGCAGAATAAATCAGTTTGTACATGTAGGTAACAATTGATAACTACATTTTTATGTAATAATCAAGTAAAAGCATAACAAAGTACTAACATTAATGTCCTAAAAGGAAGGGCTTCATTCGGTCTTGCTTTTGAACATTCTTGTCATGTAGCTTAAGCTAGTATAAGAAATAAGTAACATATGTAAACAAGCAATAAGGTTTTAGTTTGATGGTGTCTTCGGTTGGTTCTTGCTAATTCATGGTTGGTTTAATGAGAATGTGATAGATGCGTTTGAATCTTGAAACTTAACTAACAAGAAGCAATTTTTATTTTTATTTTATTTTTATTTTTATTTTTATTTTCAGAGTGGCGTTGTGCTTCATTTGACCATTGTAGTGTAACAAACTTTGCAGGTTAGGTACATGGTGGCAGTGTGGCACAAAAATTGGCATAATAGACATAAAACGTAAATGGGTAGAATACCCAAATTGCCCTTTGCCACATGTAGTACTTTGAAGATTTCTGCACTAAGACCATCTATAATGGAGCTCTTCTCCTAAACAACATCATGCTAAATAGACACCCCTTATTGTGACATCAATAATTTAGGTTCCTATAGAGATGGATGCTTTTATAAGCACCCTCTCTCTCTCTCTCTCTCTCTCTCTCTCTCTCTCTCTCTCTCTCTCTCTCTCTCTCTCTCTCTCTCTCTCTCTCTCTCTCTCTCTCTCTCTCTCCTATTTATGTATGGTCCCACATGCATAATTAATTGTAAAAATATTTTTTATTCAATTGTTATATAGTTTTGATATTAAAAAATAAATTAAAGAATGAATGTAAGTGTGCTTTTTAATCGATCAATGTTGAATTTGAATTTTCAATCAAAGACCTTTTTATTACTACAACCAAAATAGTTCATCACCCTTTTAAAATTTTTTTTTTCCAAAATTTATTTATCTTTTTGAATTATTAATAAATTTTATAAAATAATACACTTTTATAATTTATAATTGAATTAATTTAATATTTTAAAAATTAAATAATTATGAATGGATAGATAAATTATTTTTACAATTTGATGCTACAGAGTTACTGTTGGGACGCATTTACTAATTTTTTTTAGGTGTTGGGTTAAAGAGATTAGGTGATTGTTAAATGTTAGTTACAAAACGAATGACGTGTAGAGATGGGGCCCGTTTAAGCACCTAAATGAGGTGATGTATTATGAATGATCTAAGGTCACATGTTAAAGAACTTGAAACATTCTCTTTAAGGTCGTGCACTCAATTGTTCAAAAGTTTATAGATTTTTATTTTAAATACAAATTTTATACTTTTATACTACTTAACTCGTCATTATGAAATGAGTTAGCAAGACCCTTAAAAAAATTAAAATAACCTTGAAAACATATATTCAAAGTTTTGTTGGAACAAAATATTTTGCAAAGGTGACCATTATTACGGAATGGAGAAAGTATTATCATAATAGAGACCGAAATGTACTAGTATTTTTTAATAATCTCTATGTATTCACATTTATTGAGATGTCTAATATGGACATGGACCAAAGATTGACCTTATTATTTTTAATAAATTTAATAAAATATAATATATGTTTTCTATTCACTATTATTAAAAAATTCAGTTTTTACAAAAAAAAAAAGGGAAGAGTCTACCTTTGAATCATATTTTAAACGTATGTATTAGATTAAATCAATTTTTTTTAGGGAATAGATTAAATCAATTTATTGAGTCAAATCAAAGAATACACATTTATTGAGTCAAAGATTGAGACTTCTAATATGATAGAAAAAAAAAGAGGATTATTTTTCCCTCATTAAGAGCATGAATTATATTTTAATTATAATTAAAATATTTATAATAATAAATGTAACTTACTAATTTATAGCTATAAATATAAGATCATGTGAAACTTGTTTAGTAAAACTTAAAACATACAAATCTTCATAAATTTTATAGGGATTGAGGAAATACAAACATTAAGAAGAGTTATGGCAGTGAACGAGCTGAAAAAAAGTATCACCATGTTGATAATCATGATGTTAATGACTATGCTCATTGTAACTCAAGTATGTGACGCAACTATATCTAAAGATACTAGTACCATACAATATTGTAATGATTGTGAGATGAAGTGCAAAGATCGATGTGTCTATTTTGAATGCATTAATCTATGTATGTCTGAGAATTGTCGTTGTTGTGTTACTCATTCCCCTGCTTGCGCATAATGATTAAACCTTGCAGGCTTGCAACAATATTAAATAATTATTTGTATGTTATGTGAGACTTTTCACAAGAAAAAAAAAAATTCAATAATGAATAAGTAAATTTTAACTTATTATATTCATTCAGCGTTTTGTATATCAATTTCTTTTCATATTATATTTCCTCTTTGTTTTTAGAGTAAATCCCTCCACTAAAAAAAATAAATTATATTTCAATTCATTTTATGTTAAGTTGTACACTCTTTTCTCCTAAAAGTTAAATATATATAGAGAAAATTATACTCTCCTCTCATAAGAGATGCTTGAATTGCAATCTACTCTCTTAAAAAGTATTTAGTATAAATATATAGTTAATTATATGTATCACACTTTAATCTGTTTTAATATAAATAAATACTTCAAAAAAATGAGCCCAGCTTACGTGGTAGGGTGGGGGTGAACCTGTGCAAATTGTTTTGCGTGAATTAAAAAACTACTTCTTATACAAATTTCAGAAATGGTGTCTTCAAATTAATCATTATCATGAGAATATTTAAATAATTTTGTGATAATGATTTGTTTTCAGATGTCATTTTTTGTCCAAAACAATAATAATCAGGTCACCATTCAAGAAATCAGTTTTTCTTTCATTATAATTTTTCAATGCCATTGATATTTAAATTAGAATATTTTATTATTGATTTTATGATTTTAGAACATAGAATTTAATTTTAAATATGATTTTTTATTGGCAAATTGTTTTGCGAGAGTTTAGAAAATTGCCACTAATACAAATCCCATAAATGGTATCTTTAAATTAATCGTTATCCTAAGAATATTTAAATATTTTAATGATAATGATTGAATTTAAGAATCCATTTTTTGTCAAAAAAAAAAATTATAACCAAGCCTCCATTTAAAAAATCAGTTTTCCGTCCTTTATAATATTTAATATCATTGATAATTAACTTTGAATATTTAATTATTAGTTTTATGATTTTAGAACATGAAATTTAATTTGAACTATGAATTTTTTATTGGCTTTAGAAATTTTTCTATGATTGCTTTATCTTGTATTGCTTCACAGTTTATATTAGGATTTAAAAATATATGTTAATGATATCCTTTATTCTTAAAAGTTATTAGGTCTATTAACACCTAAACCTAATTTTTTTTCCCTTGTCATGCATTAAATGCTAAAGATTGCAACCCTAAAAATTTTCCCTCAACTCTAATTTCAAATTTGAATTTTGTTGCACATTTATTGTTATTTATTTAGTCAACCATGTAATGTTAACATTTGGAAGTTACATAGCCTTTGTATTTTCCTATGTGTACTAATGACATTCAAACCGTTTTTGGAAGTTACATAACAAAATAATTAATTAGCATTGAAAATAGACATGCACATTAAGTATCATTATTTGTGATGAATGCCTATGAAGAACACGAAAGGAATGAGTTTAATGGATAATTGACTTATTTCAAGTACTATATATACACACACACACTAAGAATTGTTTTGTCATAACAACAAAGATATCACCCTTCAGATAAGAGGTAGCCATGATGGACAGCCAATCTGCATAAATGTCACCAAATTCTCCTTCACTGCCAAAGAGGTTTTTTTTCCTCAAACGATGCTATCTTTATCTGCATTTTCGTTTTCATGAGTTGAAGTTTTGCTATCTATATCTGATGTCTTTCTTATGATTTTGGCTTTTACAGATGTGGCTTTATGGGAATACGAATCAACAGTTCCAGCTTATATTCATCTTTTGAGGCTTAAATGGCATACCTATTACGTAGAGTACCATCCAAAAGAGATATGTTTGATAACATGGTCTGGTTTTGTAAAGCCAATATTTGTCATATTTGTTGTCCTTTGTTCAAATTGATGTTATGTAGCATTTGTAAAAGAAATAAATGTTATAAATCAACCATTCATATTAAGATTGTAAGTCAGACATATTTTGATATGTATTATTAACTTTGTACTTTATATAATTAGTTTTTATTCAGTTTTTTAAGCTGCAATTTGACCACATTTTTTAGTTTGAACTTTAATAATTGTGATGCAATTTGTCCACATATATTATTTTCATGATTTATATTGTTATAAATTGGGTTTACTCTAAATTAGGTAATAATTCTACTTATTTTTCTTTTTTTTTGTTATCAAATGCAAGCAAATCATTTTAATAAATTATGTTTTCAAATATGTGACAAATTTTGTACGATTCATATGTCGTTGAAGAACATATTAAGGCACATTTTATCGCGATATTGTATATTTAATAAGGGTTTGTCTAACATGTGCAACATTGCACATGTTAAAACAACTAAAAGTAACAATTTTTTTTTTAAAAAAACATATTTTTTTATTAAAAAATTATATATTTAATATAAAATGTACAAGTTTAAATACAAACTTATTATTTTAAACTTCTTAATATGTGTAAATTTACACATGATAGAAAAAATCATATAATAATCCCGTTTTCATTTATCGATAGACACGTACATGACACATGTCAAAGATAACTTATTGATCATTATAACAGTCGATAGGACCTGTACGTCGCACAGATCGAAAGTCTAGGCCAGTTTCAAAGAAGGCAGTTTCATTTGGCTGTATCATTTGCAATGACTATTAACAAGAGTCAAGGTCAGACACTTAAAAATGTGGGAATATACCTTCCAACGCCTGTATTTTCACATGGGCAATTGTATGTTGCTGTATCGATGGTGACTTCAAGAGAAGGGTTGAAGATATTAATCACAGACGAAGATGGTGTGGATACTGATTTTACCTCTAACATCGTCTATGAAGAAGTATTTCGTAATGTTTAATGTAAAACATATCATGTAGGTGATGATCAAACCACACTTACTATCTGTGTCAATTTAGTATTTCATACAATATTATCTTTCCGTGTTGTACTTTAAAAAAAAACCATTGCATTCGATTTTTATCGATTGTATTCCAGCTCATAAGACCCGTGCGGCGCACGGGTCATCAATCTAGTTGTTAGTAAACAAATTGAGAAATAGAATATATGAATTAAAAGTTTGGTTATGTTAAATAGGACTAAAGTGTTTAACAAGAGAGCGGAGTGTAGATAATCTAAAAATGGAGGATGTGTAGATTTTGTTATGAGATGGGGACTAACAACATGCATTGTTCATTAGCATGAATCTCCAACTCACCTACCACCACTGCCTTGCCAAAAACCACAACCATGCTTCAAAATACCATCATAATACCATGACCTTATCTTGTTGTTGACAAAGAACCTATGATCGTCACCAAACCACCATCAAACTTATACAAAACTCTCAAAAAACCAAAAATCATTTGCACAAGCTTTGTATATGGTTTGCAGTATACCACTCAGCCAGCTTCCAAAACTGATTGTTAAGGGAAATAATGTTAATTAACCAAGATAGATTTTGAACATTCCTCTGAAGTTTTGATGATAATAAAGTATGAAAAGAACAATTGGATATGCTAATGTGTGTTCAAGTGTGCAAGACCATAGAATTAAATTCTAATTCTTAAATCAAGTTTTGGTTCTGAGGCATCAAGATTTTGAACGCATAAGAGTGCATCTGAAGCTATGAAGACTTGGAACAAGATCTGAAGAAAGGTCAACCAAAAAGTCAACATCTTGATCATAAGAGGATTTTCGTTCAGAAGCATCTGAAGGAATGAAGACTCTGAAGGCTTTAAGCATCTAAAGACCACGTCAGCAAACTCTTAAGGCTTCCAGTTTGTCATCTTTTGAGGAAAGGTCACTTTCAGACACTGAGTAGTACAGTTTGTCGTCATCTGACTATGTGCAAAAACAAAAAAGAAATTTCGAGGACAGAAAGAATGTAACTGATCATTCTATTAGAAGCAAAGGAATTTCAAATCACTACTTAAGGACACATTTATCCATCTGAGGCAACAGCTCAACGACTTTGATCAAGCTTCACAAGTACACATTTTATGCGCTGACACTCTTCAACAACGACTCTTGGAATTTTCCCTATATAAGCACCTGAGCAGTTGAAGAAAAACAACAAGACTTTTGTAATTTTACAAGTTCCCTTACTCTGGCAAATTATATAGCGCACAAACACATAAATAAATTCTTAACAATTTTCATACCTTAGAATTTCTTAAGTATCAAAAGTCACATGAACTTAAACTTTTTACACCTCTTATTGTATATCGAGTGTAAAACAATAATCTTTTTATTTGATTAAACTTAGATTGTAGGAAGTATCTTTCTTGTGTGATTGAGCAAAGGAATTCTGTTACTTATGTGTTTGAGCAAATTGTAATCTAGTGAGATTATAGTGAAAATCCATATAATTTCTTGTGTCGTCTCTCTCTCTCTCTCTCTCTCTCTCTCTCTCTCTATATATATATATATATATATATATATATATATATATATATATATATATATATATATATATATATATATCTTTGTGTTTATATTTCATTTCGCTGGATAATTGTGTCAGCAGACTCTGAACAAGACTCTGTTTCAATTCAGACTCTGAACATTTTTTACAAACATTTAGAATTTTTTTGGATTTGAGCAGGGAGGATCTGTTTGAGGTCTTAAGGCAGATTAGCCATACGGGTCAGCCAGCCTTGACATATTCCATCACCAAGACACGAAGGCAGGGCTCCCCGTTGATTACTTTGATTTTAGTTTAGTACTTTTATTTTGATTTATGTACATTTTGACTTGGATGTAACCTTATGACATTTTCGTACTTATTTAATGACATTTGGTATTTATATGATTTATTGTGTTAACTTTAATGTTTTGGTTTTATAATTTAATTGAATTAATGTATGTTTGAATGAGAAAATGATTGAAAGAATGTATGTTTGAATATAGACTAAAGTGTACTTTTGGGTCCCTAAGTTTCAGAATGTTGCGATTTTGGCCCCCTATTAAAAAAATGAAAAATTTGGTCCCTCAAGAATTTGCCTCTTTGCAGTAGTAGTCCTTTTGCCCAATTTTGACCTAGTCAACGCCTATGTGGCAGGCCACGTGTGTAATTTTTTAATTAAAAAAAATTCAAATTGCCACATAATCATTCATGGAATTAAATAAAAAAGAAGGAAAATAAAAAAGAAAATGCATGTGGATTCATGGATGATGATGAACTGTGTTTAGTTTTGTTCTTCAATTCCAACCCCAATTGCAGTAAGACAACACAATCACCTTGCTTTCTTCAATTCCAACCCCATTTCAAGGGTTTCTATTAATTCTCAAAGTAAGCTCTGGCCATGACAAGCTACAGTAACCCAAAGAAGGGTTGACCGTTGCAGCCAGCTACGGCCGCTGCTCAACTCCCGCTCCCTCTAAACGATATCGTCTACTCCTTTCCACCTGATTTTCTATCTGTCCTTACATCAAGATATGGTTCGATTACGATTGATTCCGGTGGTGTTGGTCACCTCTTTCACTCTCCTATTCATGTATCCTCCCTCTCTGGTTCGATTGTTGCTTTCTGGACTTCTCTGATTCAATTGTTGTAGTTCCGGTAAGAAGCTTCAGTTTCAGATTTACTGTTCTTTCATTTTGGGCTTTCATTTCAGATTTACTAATCTTTCATTTTGGGTTTTGATATCAACATTATGATTTACTCGTTTTTGGAGCATTGGTGAAACTGTCAGAAGCTTCCAACATATTCTTTTCCCTTTTCTTCTTTCTTTTTTCCCCTTCTAATTCCTTCAAATTAACCCATTAAATAGCAAGACCAAAAAGCCAAAATATTTGATTTGTGTTGCTGGGGATAGTGAAGAAAAACCTAAATATTTTCAACAATTTGGCATTGGAGAGAAGAGAATGGGGAGAGAATTAGGTTTGAGATTCAATAAAGGAGGATTTGGCTTTTGAGATTAAAGTATGTTGTTGTTGCTGCAGTGATTGTTGTTGTTGTTATGTTTAAGATTTGTCGTTGATATGAATTTTGTTTGGGTTGTTGTTGAAGATTATTTTGAGTTTTTTTTAAGATTGTTGTTGTTGAAGATATTGTTGTTCTCTCACGTGCCACTCCCTTTTATATTTTATTTTTTTATTTTTTTAATAGATATTTACGCACGTGGCGTGTCAGATCCTTTAATAAAGTTACACATAAGCATTGAAAAAGTCAAAATTGACAAAAATGATGATTATTGCAAAGGGGCAAATTCTTGGGGGCCAAATTTTTCATTTTTAATAAGGGACCAAAATCGCAACATTTTGAAACTTAGGGGGCCAAAAGTACACTTTAGCCTTGAATATATACATGATAATGTATGCTTGTGAAATTGTTGCAGCCACTGTCTTGGCCTTCAGGGCTCAGCTGTAGTTAACTGCAGCTGGCCCAACGGTAGTTAATTGCAGTTGCGCTTTGGCTTTTTCCAGAACACCAAAATTATCAAACTTATACAAATTAAAAAAATCAAACAATCTAACCATACATGATAAAGATTTTCGAAGATGGTGTTTTTGAGCTAGATCTTGCTGGTCTGCCAACTGACATATTTCTATATTAGTAAGGGCAAACCAGCAAAATCTAGCTCAATACAACCTCTTCGTTTTTCCAGATTTCGCGCATAAATTTTTCACAGTTCTTTGTTGAGTTTTTAAGATCAGTGGTGGTGAAAAGAAGGTGTTCATAACAACGATTCTTATAACCAACATCATGATTAGATCCGCCCGATAAAATTTTGTAGTTGTTTGTTGAGTTTACGAGAAAAGAAATGAGAAGCAATGCCTTAAATTATTTTAGTCATTTTCTAGGCACTAGGATTAGTTGGGGAGATCTATCCTTAAATTATTCTATTCATTTTCATTATTCTGTTTTGTATTTTCTTAAACAACCTTAAGACCTGTAAATGTGAATTGTAGCATTACTCAAATACATATCTTAAGACTTGTTTACAAGGTCATGTTATCAAATAATTTCTGGTAAGAAAATAAAATCAAAGAACTTGATTAATACCGAATATTAATGGCTCTCACCACATAATTGCTTATAAACCCCTCCGTCATATAGTTTTATAATGCCTGCAATGCATGGATACTGTTAAATGATCACACCAGGGTGACTAAACCCCCTATTAACATGCAGCAATATGGATGAGTCCGCATAGTTTTCATTAGCCAAACAGAAATGAGTTGTCAGATGAAATTCCTAATCAATCAACAAAATACAAGTAAAGATTACAAAACTTGGAGGTTGCAATATGTATTATCGGCTTCAACTGAATCACAGCAGCCACACCTTCTCGTCTCATTTTAATTTCATGTTCTCCTTTTGGTTTAAATATATTATAAATCATTATAAAATTTCATCCTTTCGACTTAAGTATCTACTAAATTTTTGTTCAATATTTGGTCTTCTACATCTTCGTCGTTTAAAATTTTAGTCATCAAATTTGTTGACTGAACAAACGAAATATCTCTAATTGAAAATGATTTTTCATCGACATTCTAAATGCCAGTTGAATTAGCAACATCAAAACATAAACTACTCACACCATGATAAAACAAAAATTATTCTAATCCAACTCTAAACATATTGAAGCATGCTTGTCGCTTTTCTAAGAGAAATAGAATCGCACTCTTCACTACACTTTAGTTGCTACATTACCGGAAAAGTTGTTAAGTCCTGTAATGTAGCAACTTTCACACAGTGCAGGTATAAAAGATAGACATCTCAAGTATAGTGCAGGTATAAAAGCTGATATACATAAGTCCCTGATCTTGTAGTGAAGAGTGCATTAGACAAAATCAGAAACATTAGAATGATAAATTTCCCAAAAGTAATTGAAATTCACATAATGATGGATCTTACAATGCAATTTTAGTATAGTGCAGGTATCCAAAATTAGTTACACTGCACTGCACACTTCAGGGACTTAACAGCTGCCAGAGCCAGACATTACACTTTTAGAGTAAACAATAATTGAATCATTTCTTGCATTTACGCCTTTCTACAATAAGAATAAAAGATATAAATTTCAAAATGGCCCCAGACCTGAAATCCTTGATCAAAAAAATCATACAAAGACATTTACCCTCTTCTGCTATGTTGTTTCAACTATTTTATCCTCACACTCAGTGTTTTGTGTCAATGTCATGTTGGGAGAATCACATTTACCTAATGCATCTAGTACCCTTGGCAAATAGGCTTTAAAAATGGTGTTTCCTAGTACCCTTGGCAAGCAACAGTATAACATCAATAAAGGCTTAATCTACATGAACTTCTATTTGATCAACAATAAATGCTTTTTCATCTGATGTAAAATAATATTTAAACCAGAAATTAAACCATGATTAACATAAGAATATTGATAAGAGATTACGAAAACAACAAATAAGGAGGTTAGTTGAATTACATATTCTTGTAACAAGTTTGAAATTGGAATGAGAATCATGCTAGCAAAATAGTTTTCACGAAAAGGGAAACAAAACTAAACACATTAGGACCTGCCACACCAGTGATACCGAAGAATCATCTATCATCTATCACCTTTCATTCTCAACAATGCAAATGCAAAATATGCTCCTAGAACTATTTTAGTCAACAGAAAAAAAGTGATACTCTGGATTATGCTCTTCATATAACAAAATCGACATCTTCATTGACTTCAATATTGCCATGATCTACATAACAGACTCAAGTTCAGTCCCTTCACATTTACTCACCACTACTGATTACTATCAATGAAAGCTATTATGTATCACAGGTTATACAAGAAGAAAAAAGGCACTATTATATGAAACAGCAGAAATCATGAGAAAAATGAAAGATGATGCAGAAACAAATCTACAGCAGAGGATCTAGATCCATTCTAATTTTTGTCAAGCAGATTTAACGATTTGAGAATTTGTGTTTTGGCCTGTATAAGAGAAATAAAAGCTACATTAAATTACTCATGATAAAATTAGGGTAGAGTTATGCTTCACTTCAGATAGGAAGCTCAAGTGTTGATAATATATACTTAGCAAAATGTGCTAGTCATGCCAATGCTACTTATAGATAAATAATAACACAGGCATATTAGTTGATAAAAATATATACCATAACTCATTAAAACTAGTATTACTTTCTCCTTCCTTTGTTATCAACAAAATGGACAGTAGGAAAAGAGCGCCACTGTCATGAGTTTCAGGAAGAGAATTCAAAAACAAATTAGAGCTTTAAGAAAAAGATGATGGTGGTTGTTGATTCTTTAGAACACTAGTGAGGAGTTGCCTCAACTCTTCATCCCTCTTCTCCTTCAAATCTATTAACTGCAACATCTTTTCTTGTTGTCTTGCCAGACGCCTGAGTTCCTCTTGGTTCTTCAAGTATAGCTCTTTTAACAAAACCACAACTTCATGATCACTTTCTTTCCTTCCTTTTTCTTCAACCGCTTCTTTAGCTTCTGCTTGTAGCTGAAGGATCTTTCTGTACAACAGTTACATTGTTGGACGAAGAGACTTTTTTTCTGATAAAAAAGTGTTTACTTTCACCTTGAGTCTCAGGATAAACAGACTCTGTCATTAGACATCCTTGCTTTTTTGTTCCCATTTGCATCTTCAAAATCATCCTCCAAACTCTCTATTGAAAGTTCAATGTTATCTACTGAAACTGGCCTTTTCAGTGGTAATATCTTTTCATAATATGCTGAAGAGGCTGAACAACATTGGTCCAATAAATGCTTAGATTCATGGATTTTGCCACCACAATTGTACTCTACCAACATTGGCTTACAATCCTCAACATCAGCATCAATATTTTCATCAGCTTTCAAACAATCATGAACAGCATTTTCATAAGGAACATCAGCATAAAATTCAGCAACCTTCCTAGTTTTAGTTTTGGAACCATAATCACAAAAATTTCCAAAAATAAGAGTGTCAACAAGATTGGGAGGAAAACCAGGTGGAACACTAACATCATTACCACCTGTGTTAGCTTTTCCTACACAAGCTCTATGTTTCCTTGAACTTGCACTTCGTTTCTGCTGCACAATTTTCATGACAAAATCGTCGCGACCCAATACTGATTGCTTCCACCACCTTGCATAACGGGTAGTAACATCTGCCTCAAAAATCTCGACGGAAAATACAAATTCCTATCAGATATGCGTCTGCAGTAGTTTTTCCAAGCAATGTCTTTAGTCTCATTGAATCGAGGCACATCACTTGGAACATCTTGATCCATTCCAAACTGCATAGCAACTCTGTGTGGTAGATACTGCTCTATAGAGTCAAATCCCACAAGCTCAGAAACTCTCAAGCATATAACAAATGAGAGCATTTGTTCATCAACCAAATCTTTCTTTAATGGTACCAAAATTTCATTATTTGGATAAAACATTCCACACTTATCAGCATATCTAACATAAGGACGCCAAAGAAAATCATCAACAGCCGAGTCTAGTGCCCACTTAACATTGTCAATTTTCAAGATCTGAACCTTACGCCACCTAAACAACAAAGGGTCTCCTTGGTTGATCACACTGGGTTGTGGTTGTAAATTTTTGAACCTCTCCCACACCCAAATTTGAACAAAGTAAAAGGGTGATTGAAGAGTAACCTCCAAAGTATATCTATCACCACCAACAGAAATCTTTTTCAAATCAACAAGTGTTTTCTTAAACAAACTTAAATCCTTATATAAGCTAGCTAAAACCGCCGGTGCCAAAGCAATCGGATTCCCTCTAGCAAGATGAACAGCAATAGGAAACAAACAACTTTTCACCAAAAATAGATGAGGAAAAACAAAAACAGACAACCAAGTAGAAAGGAATGCTTCATGTTCAATTTCACTACCTTTATCCATGAAACTATCCATCCATAATGGTGTTCTAGCCTTACCGTGTTTACTCGTAAGTTGCTCTCTTGCAAGGATCAATTTCTTTTCCACCTCTCTCATTTCTTGGTCTTCAAGTGAAGTGAAAACAGGATCACCAATAATAGGATAACCCCCCAAAACCATGATATCCTCCAAAGTAATAGTTGCTTCACCAAAGGCAAACACAAAGGTATTTGTGTCACAACACCATTTCTCAACAACCCCATATAGCAAGTCATGACTTTTCTTTATACGGCACGTTGTGCTAATTATAGCTTCAAAGATGCCAACTTTCTTCCAAACTGTTTCATATTTGAGTTTAAGTTGATCAACCCACCTAATCCATTTCATGTGTGGGTGGCGCCACCCAGTGAAGTTGATTTTCAAAGGCCAATCCTTTGGTTCAAAAACAGAAGATGGTGATGATAGTTTAAACTCAAAAGCTGGTTCATGAATGGAGTTTGCAATTGGTTTCAGAAAATGGGCTATTCTGAGAGTTGGTGCACTGTCACCAGCTGGTGAAATCATGTGCTCTTCCTTCACCTCCATAATAGTATCTTCCAATGCTAGTTCATTCATCATGGATGTAACACTGAACTTTAAAAAAAAAAAAAAAATGGTTACTTTCTTTGCAAAGGCTACGTTGTTGGCAACAAAATTTGTAGTACAACAGTAGCATGTTAAGGGGAAAATTCACTAGAGCATGCTTTTGTACAGGAAGGGAGAATGAACGGGGAATGTGTGAAAACCCAGATGTATCCTTTGCTGGCTAGTAATTTTCAAAACAAACAATGTGCCATTTTAATTAAGTTTAGGGGCAATTTTGCGTTTTTCCTGGCTTGGTGGTGTGTGTAATGCCATTTCCCTATTTTCGGTACAAGCTGTGATAGTGACATTCTTATTTGTGTGATGAAAGTGAAACTAATAAAATTTAATCTAGTGCAATATTTGACCATATTTTTTTACAAATATACCAAAATAAGTAATATTATTTGTTGGATTCAGTCTCGATGAATATTTTCAAAATATTAAATTTTCACAATTTTTTATAATAGATAATTAAAGATAAAAAAATAGGCATTGATACGTGGACATAATCAACTCTGTCGTTTAATATGGAACCGAAGGAGTAGTATTTAAATATATGTTCATTAATTAAATTTACCAGTAAATTAGTTACATTTAAAAAAAACTTATAAAAAAAATATATTTCGTTGATCAACTTAAACTCAAATATGTGACACTTAGAAGAAATATCTCACAAATGTTAAGCTTTGACTCAATTGTTATTTTAGTCCAAACAATCATTCACAAATAGAATTTGAATTTATTTCCGTATAGACGGACAAAACTTGTTTTTCAAATAATTGACATTTGTAACTGTTTTACCCCCCACAAATATTTGTTTACGTTTCCCTCACAAATATTTATTTATTTTTAATCCAGTTACATTCACTACTAAGAAAAAACCATTTTTTCCTACCAATTTTAGCTAGGAATCTGGATTCGTATGAAACTAATTTGTTACTGACGAAAAATTCGTCGGAAAGCAATATAATACAAAATGGGACCCATATGTTTACCGACGAAAAAATCCGACGGAAACCACATGCACTTTACCATTGAAAAAGGCTGCGTGGCGCTTTTTGGTTGGCTGGGTGTTGCCTGACGAAAATTTCGTCGGAAAGCATGGCCCACTAGCCGTTGAAATCTGACCGTTGGAAGGGCGTGGCACGTTTTCGTTGGATGGGTGTTACCGACGAACGGTTCGTCGGAAAGCATTGCCACTAGCCGTTGAAAATTGGACCGTTGGAGCGTTGGTCAGCATGCTCTATATATATTCTCACTCAATTTTCCATTCTAACACACAATTTCTTTCTCAATCTCACACTCTACCATCAAATTCAATCATTCTCACTCATTTTTTTTTCTCAACTTCTATTTTATCATCATATTTTTATTTTACTTTACTCAAGGTTATTGTTGCTACTACTCAAGGTTGCATTTATATTTTTTGAGGTTAGTTTTTATATTTTATTTTAAATTGTTAGAAAAAAGAAGTTATGGTTATTAGTAATAAAAATGTTACTTAGTAAAAGAAGTGTAGTTTGTAAAAAATAGTTGGTAAAAATGTTACTATAATTATTTATAAAAATATTAGTTAGTAAATGTATATTTTTTTAAAGATGATATTAATTAAAAATGGTGTTAGTTTATAATAAAAAAAAGTGTTAGCTTGTAAAAAAATTGTAGTTTAGTAAAAATGTTTTGTTTTTTTTAAAAAAATATTGATATTGATTTTTATTAATTATGTTGTATTATTTTTTGTTGCTGCAGCTGCTGCTTGGTTTTTTCTTCATCCACTTTGTTCATCGTCTAATTATTTGAGGTTGGTATATATATATATATATATATATATCTTCTACTTATTTTAAATTGCTACAGTGGTTTGACTAGGAATAAAAAGAAAGATGTATAAAAAATTTTGTTAGAAAAAGAATGTAAATTAGTAAAGAATATGTGAATTAGTGAATTAGTTGTTGTAATGAAATATGTTAAAAAAATTTATTATGAAGTTAATTGATATGAAATATGTGAATTAGTTGTTGTAATTAATTATGTTAGTGGTGCGCGGAATTTTGATCCGCACGTAACTTTTATTTGTGGCTCGTAATTTTTATATGGGCGTAATGTTGAATTCATACAACTTTTAGAAAATGTGACATAGATTAATTAGAAAATGTTAAATATGTTAGTTGTAAAATATTATATAATTTTTATGCAATTCATGTGAGATATTATATAATAAATATGTTTTTAGTTAATAAAAATGCAAGTAAAAAATGTGGTTAGTAAAAATGTTATTGTAGTTA